>CP106730.1:25894890-26310945 GCA_025506655.1 Gossypium rotundifolium | reverse complement strand
AGAAGTAAAGAGGGTTTCGCCAAGGTTTTGAGAGGATGGAATGATAAAAGAAATTAGAGAGGAAGGTGTTGGGAATTTCGGCTAAGCAACTGGACAAAAAAGAAAGCAAGGTGATCAAATGGGTGCCTTTAATAGCATTCGGCACCCCCTCCCCCTTAGTGTTTGCCGTCCACTCTTCTTGAAGAGTTTGAAATTCATTCCATCACCTTAATTCACTCTAGGCCACATGTTTAAACCAATTCAAAATAATTTGAATTAACCCAAGGCCTAAATTCTCTCTTGCCAACTCCTATTGATTATTCATATATTAATCCAATTAATCTTAATAATATCTTCATTTATTATCTTAAAATAAAAAGAGTTTAAAGAGAGAAAGGACTCTCCTTCCCATGCCGTCCAAAAGAAAGATAAAAGGGAGAATTGTGACTCAACCAAAGCTCTCCTTGTTCCTAGATGGCGTCACTTGCAACACTTAAGGGCCTCACTTTTGCCACTTTTCCAAGACTTATTTTGTGTCAAAAGTTCCTTTATTTATTCTTATAACCCCAACTACTAAGGCTCTTCACCTTTAAAGCTTATAAATAATATTTTCCACTATTCGAGTCACTCAAGGCCCTTAATTAAATCTTATCAAGCCATAATTATTATCTCGACCATTCAACATAAGTAAAATAATGTAAATACAAATAACCCCATATTCAGTTGTTACGGTTCTACCCCTTAAAAGAATTTCGTCCTCGAAATTACGATCAAAAGAGGTGGGGGTATTGTTGCCGCATCACATCCTCGGGTTCCCACGTAGCTTCCTCGCACTACGGTTACGCCATAGCACTTTCACTAAGGGCATCGACTTCCTACGTAGAACCTTTATATCTCTATCCAAGATCCGAACCGGTTCTTCCTCAAAAGATAAGTCCGAGTTGACCTCAATTTACATCACGCACCACGTGTGATGGATCTGACCGGTACTGCCTAAGCATCGACACGTGGAAAATGTCATGCATCTGACTTAACTCTACCGGTAGTTCGAGCTGATAAGCTACCGGTCCTACTCGCTTCAGCACGGTATATGGGCCAATGAATCTTGGGCTTAGCTTCCCTTTTCGCCCAAACCTTAGTACTTTCTTCCAAGGCGACACCTTCAGGAAGACCTTATCCCCTACTGCATACTCCATTTCCTTGCGCTTAAGATCAGCATAAGACTTCTGTCTATCTGACGCTTCCTTAAGACGAGCCTGAATCACCTTAACCTTGTCCTCCGTTTCTGCAACCAACTCTGGCCCCAACACTTGTCTTCACCCAACTCTGTCCAACACGTCGGAGTTCGACATTTTCGTCCATACAGTGCTTCGTATGGTGCCATCTGAATACTTGCTTGGTAACTGTTGTTGTAGGCGAACTCGGCTAAAGGTAAAAATTCCTCCCAACTACCTCGAAATTCCAAAACACAACCCTCAAAGATATCCTCTAATATCTCAGATAACCCTTTCGATCGCCCGTCCATTCGTGGATGGAAAGTCATCTTGAATCCAATCGTGTTCCCAAAGCTTGGTGCAATGCTTTCCAAAACCTCGAAGTGAACCTTGGGTCCCTATCTGAAATAATTGATACGGGCACACCATGCAATCTGACTATCTCGGCCACATACAACTTTGCTAGCTTCTGGAGTGAGTAATCCATTCTCACCGGTACGAAGTGAGCTGATTTAGTCAGGCGGTCTACGATTACCCAAACTGCATCTTTCTTGCTGGGCGTGAGGGGTAGACCACTGACGAAATCCATAGTGATCCTCTCCCATTTCCATTGAGGAATCTTTACCGGTTGAAGTAGCCCTGATGGCAACTGATGTTCAGCCTTAACCTGCTGACATGTCAAACACCTTCCTACGAACTCAGTCACTTCACGCTTCAACCCCGGCCACCAGAATTATCTTCACAAATCTCCGTACATTTTGCTGCCTCCGGGATGCATAGCGTATGGGCTGCTATGAGCATCTTGGAGAATTCTTTGTCTCAATTCCACATCCTTCGGCATACAGGGCCGTCCTTGGAAACATAATACACCATCACCGGTCAATCCGTACCTTTCTAAACCACCATCCTGAACTTGCATCCTCTTAGCATTCAACCCTTCATCCACTAATTGTTTTTCCCTAATCTCCTCAATCCAGGTTGGCTTTACCTGAAGTTCGGCCAAAAGACTTCCATCGTCATATAGACTCAAGCGAGCAAACATCGCTCTTAAATCTGACACCACCTTCCTGCTCAACGCGTCAGCCACCACGTTAGCCTTGCCTGGATGATACTCTATTGAACAGTCGTAGTCCTTTAACAGTTCAATCCATCGGCACTGTCTCAGGTTTAGATCCTTCTGAGTCAGAAGATACCTCAAACTCTTATGATCCGTGTAGACTATCGACTTCTCCCCGTAAAGGTAATGTCTCCATATCTTCAATGCGAAAACAACTGCTGCTAACTCCAAATCGTGAGTTGGGTAGTTAACCTCATGCGGTCTTAACTGACGGGATGCATAGGCTACTACCTTCCCATCTTACATCAACACACATCCCAAACCAAAGAGATGCATCACAATAGATCGTGAATAACTTCCCCGCTTTCGGGTTGTACCAAAATCGAGCTTCACGTAATCTTCCTCGACTTATCAAAACTTTCTTGCTGCTTCTCTAACCATACAAATGGAACACCTTTCCTTAGCAACTTAGTCAACGGCTACGATCGAGAGAACCTTCCACAAACCTCCGATAATACCTGCTAGACCCGAAAACTTCGATATCTACGCCACCGATTTAGGCGGTTTCCACTCCAACACCGCTTCAATCTTATGGGATCCACCTAATCCTTCCAACGACACCACGTGACCCAAGAAAGCCACCTCCTTAGCCAAAATTCGCACTTACTAAATTTGGCATATAACCGCTTCTCCTCAAGACTTGCGTAACTATTTGCAAATGCTTATCATGCTCCTCCTCCGTCTTAGAGTAAACCAATATGTCGCCTATGAACACTACGACAAAGCCGGTCCAATCTTCGTTGAAATACTCTATTCATTAAATCCATGAACGCCACGTGCATTGGTCAACCCGAATGGCATCACTAGGAACTCGTAATGCCCATAACGAGTTCGAATGCCGCCTTGTGAACATCGGCCTCCTTCACCTTAAGTTGATGGTATCCCACCTAAGGTCTATCTTTGAAAACACCGACGCACCCTTCAGCTTGGTCAAACAAGTCATCGATCCGGTAACGGTACTTGTTTTGATCGTTAACTTGTTTAAGCGGCGGTAGTCGATGCACATCCGCATAGAACCGTCCTTCTTCTTAACAAACAACACAAAGCGCCCCCACGGAGATATACTAGGTCGACTAAACCCTCTGTCCAAGAGTTCCTAAATTTGCACCTTCAGCTCCACCAATTCCTTTGGTGCCATTCGATATGGTGCTATAGATACTGGTGCCGTTCCAGGTAGCAAATCTATACCGAATTTGACTTCTCGATCTGGAGGCAAACCCGGAAGTTCCTCTGGGAATACATCAACAAATTCCCCTACTGTTCGGACCTTTTCAACCGCTGACTCCTTAGCCTCCAAGGCATAAATTCGGACTATAAACGCCTCACACCCTTTTCTAACTATCTTTTCAGCCTTCAAGGCCGACACCACATAGGACAGGTAATTTCTTCGATTACCGATCATAACCACTTCATCCCCTTCGGCCATCTGAAGAACCATGCGCTTGGCAGCGCAATCCAACTTCACCTGGTACCTAACCAGCCAGTCCATTCCAAGGATCAAATCGAACTCCCCAAATGGTAGTTCCATCAGATCAGCCACAAATACTACCCCTTGGAGTTCTAGGGGTACGTCTCTATAAAGTTTGTCTACCACTACAGAGTGACCTAAAGGACTCACTACAGTCATCTCCTAGAAGCGGTTTGAGTTTAGGTCCATAGTTCCTACCATACTACTAGCAATGTACGAAAAGGCCGAGCCCACATCAATCAATGCAATATAAGGAAAACCAAAAATTAGAAACGTATCGGTTATGACATCTGATGCGTCACCCTCCTCGCGACGCCTCGCTGCGTAAACTAAGCCAGGCTGCCTAGCCTCTGCGTTGCCTGAACCTCTGCCCTGAATTCCACGACCTCGGTTAGTACCATTTCCCCCTCTACCATTACCACGACCTCTTTGTGGTCCTACATTTCTTTCCCGAGTGCAGTTACGCCCTCGGTGATTCCGAGCTCGCTTCCGAGGACAATCCCTCACACGGTGTTCCAAAGACCCACATTCAAAGCAACCCCTCTCACCGGTCCAACAACCTCCCCAATGGGACTTCCCACAATTATTGAGATGAGCCGGTCTCGATTAGTAGCTACGGCCTTCTTTGCTGATTTAACCCACTCTGCCTAGCCTTTTTTTGATCATTACCACCTGACCCAGATGGCCCAAAACCTCTCTTCTGCTTGAGCCTATCATAATTTTGCCTCACCGTTGCCTTGATACCTTCGGCTACCTTAGCCTTTTCTACTAGGGACGAGAACTCACGAACCTGCTGCGGAGCAATCAGCAGTCTCAAGTCATCTCTCAGCCCGTCCTCAAAGTGGACACAGGCGCCATGTTCTCAGAGCCACAATGCCTCTCGTGATATCTATTCGCCTTAGGAACTCCGCCTCATACTCCGACACAGACTTAGTTCCTTGCACTAACCCCAGAAAAGCCTTTCTTTGCGCGTCAGTGTAGCTAGTACCCACATACTTTTTTTGGAAAGCAGCCTTAAAGTAATCCCATGTAAGGTCATCCGCTGTGACACCATCACGAACGGTGAGCCACCACTGATATGCTTCCTCCTTCAGAAGCGACACGGCTCCTTTCAACTTCTCCTCATCAGTCAGGTCAAGATTATCCATGATCCTTTCCGTGGACTCCAACCAAGATTCTCACAGACCGGTGCCACTCCTGACACACCCCGAAACACTTCAACTCCGTTGGACCGAATTCGCTCGGGAACCGATTTTGAGCTCCAGATTTCCACCATTGACCATCAATTCGAGGACTGCAACACGCCTTGCACATCGCCTCTCCTCCCGTCCGATCTTGCTCCTCGGCTCCAAAAGTGGAGGTGGTGGTGGCGATGGTACCTCATTTTCGAACCATGTCCCGACTGACGGGTTCGGATATAGTCATTCTTCCCTACCACGTCCCACGTCGGCCACGCCCTCTAGAACTCATTCTATCTAACGTGCTTTAATCGATTAAGAAAAATTTTATGAATTAGTAATTTGTTCCGCTTGATTACCCGAAAAATTTTATGAGAAATTGAATAAGGATTCTTTCGATCAAACAATGTTTTAAGTATTCTATCCTAGTTCACACAAAGGCCACATTCATTCCCTAACACTTTCCATACTTATTCACTCCTCGACATTTCATCCTGCTTCTAACCCAGTGATATTTTCGTCATTTCCTGCTGGGGTATTATTGTAATAGAATCAGAGATTTCAAATTTTAATAAAAGCTGGTCACTTGAAATTTCCAAAAGCTGAAAAGCATTACTGAAAATTTGTAAAATTTGAAGATATGGCATCATTTCGGGAATCAGGGGTATTTTGGTAATTTTTGTCAATCAGGGGTAATTTTGGAATTTTTTTTACTAGGGTGTTTTAATAATTGTAAAACTCTGAGGGTCCCTTTGAGAATTTTCCTTTCTTAAAACGTTGCTGTTTGCAAAAAGTTCAAAAGTCAGGGTCATTTTGGTAATTTTGCAGTTTGAGGGCGTTCTCGTAATTTTCCAAACCAAAGTATTTCATTGATGATTTCAAAGCTGAGTTGAATATTTGAGAAGTAGTTGAAATTTTTGGACAAAATCATTGAGTTAATGTTTTATGAATCCAAGGGTATTTTAGTAATTTCACCCCTAGGGGCATTCTTGAAATTTTCACAAATCAATTTTTTCGGGAAAACATTGTAAAAAGATTGTTCTTATATTTGAAAGAGTGATTTTAAAATTTTGAAGGAATTAGGGTTTCGTTGTCTTCTTCTTTTTTTAAAAACATGGTTAATTCCCTTCGGGTTTTAGTCGTTACGTTTAGCCTATGGCCGAGCCCTCTTGATCGTGGTGAACCCAAGCTACGCACTGTGCGTGTTTAGTGTGAAGAGGAGGTGAGTCACGGATTGCTTAAATACCAAGCTCCCACGAACCTTTCTAGACATGCGCATGAGGTTACTGCACCACTCGAGCCCTCCGGGTTAGGGTGAACCCAAGCTACGCACTGTAGGATACTGCGAAGAGGAGGTGAGTCACTCGGACCGCTTAAATACCGTGCTCTTCCTGCCCAATCCTAGACATGCGTCAGGGGTTACCACACCCTAGCTCAAGACTTAGCCATAGGTTGGTTTAGTTCATTAAGTCTTATGCCTTTGTTTACGTGTTTGAGTAATCTAACCCTAGGGTTCAAAAATCCTATAAGTCTATTCTACGCTCCATGCTTCCTACCCTTCTCTGAAAAATAATTCACAAAGAGGTTCAAGAGCTTACAGGCGGATAGATGCTTGAGACTCGGGCCATGCCATTCAAAAACCCAAAATACTTTAAAAGGCCTACTAAAACATTTTTGGGCCTTGGGCCCCACAAATTTAGTATTGAACCTGGGCTCGATACCAATTTGTAATAATTTCAAACCCTACCAAATGTTAGGACCGAATATGGGTCGTTCTGAGAGAAAACTTTTGAAACCCATTTTAAAATCCAATTTAAGTTTTGTTGAAAACTCCTCGTTTTTGGTTATCTTGCTGAAATCTTACTTAGATTAAATTCGGAAATTTAATTGAAGTCAAGTCATTATACCAATTTTTAAGGTGTCCGCTGACACGATAAAACATTGTCGTGTTAATTTAGGAAAACATGTGATTTTAATTTAATTTTTAATAGTGTAGTTAAAAGCAATTATCCGACATATGAATAGTAACAAAAATAAAGTTTATGGAGGCCTTATTACAACCCAAATAAAAACAACCCAATAATAAAATAAAATAGCTAAGTTTAAGTTCATCCAATTTATGTCCACTGCATGGCCACCTCGAGTCCCTCCGGCTCCATATCCGCGATCTATGCATCACCTGAGAAAAAAAAAATAATGGAGAAGGTGAGTCACCAAGACTCAGTATGTAACCCTTCCCCCGGTTCAAACCAACTTCATACACAAATTATAACAATTAATATGCACAAGACAATGTACCCAACCTAGCCAACCAAACGCCTCAATCTACCCCGTTGTGGTACCAAACCACTGGTGGTGCCAAACCACTGGTGACTTATAGTCACAGATGTGATGCCAAATCACTGGAGGTGCCAAACCTCTAGTGTCCATAGACACAATTGATTGATGGGGCCAACCCATCGTGTGATGCCAAATCACTGGCGTTAATCCCATATCTCAAAGTGGGGCCAACCCACGGTGGTGCTAAGCCACAGGGACGAGACGCGATGAGGTACCAAACCTCTGGAGGTACCAAACCTCTGGTGACCGTAGTCACAGTGTGTTACCAAAACACTGGTGCCCGTCGGCACTATAACACTGCCCCCTCCGCTCATATAACCCACAACAGTCAAGTAATAACGATCAGATTTCATACATTTATCACATATATTATATAAACCATGCTTCCCAAAAGCATCATAATCTCATATTAATGAGACTTACCTAATCCTCGCTTGTACCATTAAAGTACTATATCCGTATCTACATCAAGCAAATTCACATCGACATATATCAAGCACGATTATTAATTGCTATAAGTGTGTATGTACACACCTGTCACCCACGAGAAGTCTAAATCCCGAATGGAGAAATCGGCCACCCTAGATCTATTGTCCCTAGATTCGCCAAAACATGAGTCAGTACTATGGCCTATTCGGCCAACCCATCTTAATACCATAGAGTTATCATTTGAGATCCGAGATCTTACCTTGCTCAGACTTGATTAACAACCCGAATCCTTATATGGGTTCCCTAGCAATCGGCCAACCTTAAGTATCAATCAAGATTAGTTTTCGGCTTTTTTCTGATTATCCACTGAAAGGTTTAGAAAGATTTGACTTACCGATAACTTACCAAATTTAGTTGATGGAGACTTGAACCGATTTCTTCAAGATCTCGAAACACCTACACATAATCGGTTCCAACATAGAGAGTTAATACCTTTTTATCAAGTGCCGAAATCAGTCCTCACCCCCTAGAAGTCGACAAGTACAAGAGGCCAATAAAGAAAACACTCGGTCTACTCACCTTAGGACCGATTGAAGAAGTAGAGAGGAACACTATGTTTGAGATTCGGCCAAGACTTGAAATATGGAGAGGGGAAATTCGGCTATGGTTTAGGAAGTAGGTTCGATTATCAAAGGAAAGGGAGGAGAAAAAGAGATCAAAAGTTGGGGGATTCGGCAATGGAAGAAGTAAAGAGGGTTTCAGCCAAGGTTTTGAGAGGATGGAATGATAAAAGAAATTAGAGAGGAAGGTGTTGGGAATTTCGGCTAAGCAACTGGACAAAAAAGAAAGCAAGGTGATCAAATGGGTGCCTTTAATAGCATTTGGCACCCCCTCCCCCTTAGTGTTTGCCGTCCACTCTTCTTGAAGAGTTTGAAATTCATTCCATCACCTTAATTCACTCTAGGCCACATGTTTAAACCAATTCAAAATAATTTGAATTAACCCAAGGCCTAAATTCTCTCTTGCCAACTCCTATTGATTATTCATATATTAATCCAATTAATCTTAATAATATCTTCATTTATTATCTTAAAATAAAAAGAGTTTAAAGAGAGAAAGGACTCTCCCTTCCCATGCCGTCCAAAAGAAAGATAAAAGGGGAGAATTGTGACTCGAACCAAAGCTCTCCCTTGTTCCTAGATGGCGTCACTTGCAACACTTAAGGGGCCTCCCTTTTGCCACTTTTCCAAGACTTATTTTGTGTCAAAAGTTCCTTTATTTATTCTTATAACCCCTAACTACTAAGGCTCTTCACCTTTAAAGCTTATAAATAATATTTTCCACTATTCTGAGTCAGCTCAAGGCCCTTAATTAAATCTTATCAAGCCATAATTATTATCTCAGCCATTCAACATAAGTAAAATAATGTAAATACAAATAACCCCATATTCAGGTTGTTACAGGCTAGATCAGACAATTGGGTTTGTTGTTGTGTTTTATGTCAAAATGGGCCTGCTGGTCTGGTGGTTAGTTGTGTGTTTGCCTCTAGGTTCTTGGTTCGAATCCTCATGTGTATTTGAGGAATTAATTTTATTTGAGTTTTGATTTTTTGATTTTATGTTTTATATATATATTTTATAATATTTATTTAACGGTTTTTTATTATTTTTGGAAAAAAAGGAGGTTGTTTCTAAAAAATAAATCTCTTCTCACATTCTTCTCTTCTCTCTTCACATTTTCTTCTTTTTCAATTTCCTTTGATTTTCTTTTGCTTCTTCTCCTATGTCGCCTATTAAGAGAGCTATGTTATTGAGTGTTCTGCTTGATTGGTTCCAAAATTGGGTAAGTTATGTCTTTTGTTTAATGGAGGAATTACCTCAATTTTGTTGTGTTTCTTAAATTAAATTCTTATAATTAGTTGTGTTTTGTAATTGAGGTATCTGAATTGGCTTGGTAGAGCGAGTCGAACAATTCTAGGTGTTTAAATCGTGATTTCAAATGTGGGTTCGAAAAATTCCTTTCATTATTGAAATTCTATTTTGGATCCGTGAATTTCGACACATTTTGTTTGTTTTTGAAATTGACCAATAGAAGTGTTGATTGTGGTGGAATTGCTTGAAATTCTGAGTGTTTTTGGTGTATTTTTATATTATTGAGGGTTGGGGATCGTTTTTTCATCAAAGGTACGTTTTGCAGGCTGTTTCGGTGTGGTTTCATGACCACACGGGTATACACTGAGCAGTGCCCCAACATGGGTGGCTCACATGGTCGTGTAGATTTGGGAATTAGGGTTTTCGATTAGGATTAGGTGCCATACGGCCTGGCCACACGGCCGTGTGGTTGATTTGGGGAAATTAGTCGATTTTTACACGGCCATGTCCCTTGGGTACACGGGCGTATGCGTTTGGGAATTTAGGGTTTTGATGAATTTTGGTGCCTGCCTAGCCACACAGGCATGTGTCCCACAGCAGTGTGATCTCCACATGATCGTGTCTCTCTATTATTAATTTTAGCATTTCTTAACAATGAGTTACATGGGCTGCACACACGGGCGTATGCCCCCTCAACATCGGCATGTGTGGCCTTCACACGGGTGCGTGTGGCCTTCACATGGGCGTGTAGACCCCTACATGGCCTGGGTATTTCCACACGACCGGGGCAAACGTCCATGCGGTCCTACCTCTCTAAATTTCTGTATTGTGTTGATTTATAACCTGTTTATGTTTCTGTGTGTTCCGACCCTTGGCTAGGTCTTAGTAAGGGTAGTCGGGACCCTGTTTTGACTCGGGCATATCTGTTATATGCAATCGTTGCATTAGTTCGGTGACTCGTTAATGTCATATTGCCTAAAAATGAGAATCTGCTTCAGTGGTTAAGTGATATAGATGTGTGTGTGACTGTCTGGAAACTGTATGCATCGATTCTGTAATTGATTGACTGATTACGAGCTTCTGCGCCTGTGTAATTGACATTGTTTGGTGTGCATTCTTGCATTTGCATTATGATTTAGGGTTTAGGATATGAAGAGAAGGAAGTCTGATCTAATTTGGTAGTTTCAACTGGAATACGTCTGTATAGCGATTTATCGCACAATACGATTCTTCTGACATCTCAGCTGCATACTGTTATTTACGTGGCTTTGTTCCACATGCATGGTGTGTAGGGTTGGATGGGCCTTTCGAGGTCCTATGTGGTGTGCAGGGCTGGTTGAGCTTCTTATAGCTCATTTGTGGTGTGAATTGGGGAAGAAGAGGTGTTTGGCTGAATGGGTGGGTTTCATGTTGATGCATTTGTTCTGCATTTTGTTTGTCTGTCTAATTGCAAGATTAACGATATGTAAGTCGTCGTATTCAGTACTGATGTGTCTGTTCTGGTTGTGATGATTATTTGTATATCAAATTGCCATTGTGATATTTTTTATTGTGGCACTTGATTTTTGTTTTTCTGTCGTTCCGATCTCACACTGAGCTCGTGTAGCTCACCCCCTCTTAGTTTATCCTTTTGCAGGTACTCTCGTTTTACATTTACAGAGTTTGGACTCAGTGTGCGAAGGTCTCGGAAGTGTCACGTTTTTAAAACTGGTTAATAAAGTGTTTTCTATAAATTTGAGTTTTATTTAAACTGTTTGGACTGTAAGTTTTATTTTATATACTGTGGTATGAAATTTTGTGTTAAATCCAAGTAAACGTTATTTGAATTGAACAACTGTATTTTGAGATGTCGGGATTTGATAACTGAAAATTTTTACGTAACCTAAATATTGTTTGTTTTCTTATTTGTTGATCCTAAATTTACCTACGATCACTTCGGTTATGATTAACTCATTTTCTTGTTTATTCATTAGTAACCTAATTCATTTTCTTGTTTATTCATTACGATTAATTCTTTATATTTTGAGGCGTGACCCTCCACAGAGGTAGACAAATTGAACAACATAAACAATTTCTTATTTATCGTAGTTTTACCAGAAGTGTCCGCTTCTATTGTCGCTTATGATCATACTCTATTTCTTACATTTTAACAATTGATTTAGGTAAAAAAATAAAAATAAAAAACTACAACTCATTTTTGTTTATTCTCAAACACTGCCCCGCATCATATCATTCCTATATTGATGTTAGCTTTTTCATTAAATTAATAATAAGAAAAAAAAAAAACTTTTTCCAGGGCGAGATTTGACGTTAGCTTACTCGCTAATAAAGCTTGTGGGCTATCAATTTAAATGAAAAAGCTAACATCAACTGGATAGATTTCGTCTGTCAGATTTCCAACACATAGATTTTGTAGAATATATTAAGAATACTTTAATTAAAAACTTACCCACTTTGAGATTATTAAAATTTAAAAAAAAGGTTGCCGGCACTAATGAAAATGGTCACGTTGCATTTACTAGTGATATGACTCACGTTGCAGGTTGATTTTTTTATATTCGTAAATGTTTTTATTTTATGATATTGTTTAATCATTGTATATGTTAAATAGAAAATATTATATACAATAAACTAATTTACTTATCAAAACTAATTCATAGCATTATTACAAAATAATTTAATATTATACAAATACTTAAAGTTAAATTGGATATTTTGTTTTTTAAAACTGAACACATGTAATTAAATGTTTACATGAAAAAATTACTAAGAAATATTCTAACTTCTATCATATTTTTTTTCAATTAAAAAAAGATAAAATCACATATTATTAATAGATCTAACTTTTTCTTATTCATTATTAATTTATATTGGTGTTGCTGGACAATTATATTCAATTTGTACATAAATGTATTTTATTTATTATTTATAATTTTATCATGTTAAATATTTATTATATAAAACTTAATTCACAAAATATTAATTTAAACTAATTTATTTATTTTTAATAAAATTTAATAAGTAATTTTAAGATACTATTAAATAAAAATACTATAATATTATTCCATTGTTAATTTCTTATTATGTATATAAACGTAGTTATTTTATTTAATTGGCTCTTCTTTTTTTTAGTAGTGACTCTTTCAAACTTATCCTAATAGATTTATTCTTAATTTAATGATTTCATTATAAATATTTTATTAAGTAAATGTTCAAAATTTGATGTACTTTAAATTTTAATAGTTATTAGAATTAAATCTCTACTTCATTTATACTTATTATGTCTATAAATAAAACTTTAGAGAACTTTGTAAATATTACAATTGATTAATAAAATACGCTCTCTTTTGCTCTCCATTTTCTTTGTTCTTTACTCTCTGCTCATTTATTTTATAACACGTTATCGTGACGATTCTCTTAATTGATTTTCTCTATAAGTCACAAAAATTTTCTCTTTCACCAAATCTTACCCTTTTAAGCAACGACCAATGCAATAGCGTGTCACTTAAATTTCCTACTCAAGTTGTTGTGGATTGCCTTCCGAGCTCTTTATTATTTCAAAGATTCAATTTAGGCTCACGCATTATGGGTAATAATTATACAAAGAAATTTATATAATCCTTACGTTGTATATTTTTCTCCTTTGTTGATTGATTTTGGTAAAATTATTTTATGAAAATATTATTACTTTAAGGTTTCTTTTAAACTAAGATTCTTTTATTAAATTATAGTATGTATAATATTTGGCTGATTAAAATTTTGATGATTAAATTATTGTTATTAAATATGCTTGAAATTATTGTTTTATATCTTTTAAATTGAATTTATAATTATTTGGTTAGAGCATCATAATTTTAAAACATATATGTGGTATTGAAATTTGGTTCAATGTATATCGATAACTTTCAAGCATTGTACATAAAAATTTTGATTTTGTTTATTAAATGATTTTTTTACTATTAGATTATAAATGTTATTATGAAAATAAAGTTGGTTTACTACTTGTAAGAATTCTCGTGATAATAGCTGTGGTGATAACAATGATGTTAAACAATCTCAGGTATATTTTTCTATGATTTGTTTATTATATCATGTTTATTATAATTAGAGACTAATCATTACAAAATGAATAGATAAATTTTGATTTGAAACTGACGCATGTTTTGCGATGGTGATTATGAAATAAAGAATGAATGGAGGGTTTAGAAGTTTGTCATACAGTTTGTTGCATTCCTTGAAGTGAATGAAAATATAAAGAAAATAAAAGATATATTCATGGACTAGTAAAAGTGGGAACATAGTAATAAATAATAGAATAATGAGAGTTCTCAAGATAACTCTTCAAAGGTTAAAGATAACATATGTTATCAATATGATAAGAAAGATTATTGACCACATATGCCCAAATATTTTGTTTCATTAATATTCTTTGAGGAAGGATATGAGAATGTAGTAATGAATTCTATCATTACAAATAGAAAATATTTACCTTATTTGGTCTGAAACAAACAAATATTATTCTAATACTTGATAGTACAAAATTAGTTGAAAGCTCCGTAAGAGCTAATATTTCAATATCTAAAAGTATAAAATTTTGATGGTTAATGCATTAGTTTTAAATGATATTCATTATAATAGATATCATATTGGGATTATGGATGACGAAAAGATTATATTTCATATGAATCAAAAGAGGATTGGATTATTGATTTATATTTATTACTCTTGTTATAAATTGAATTGATTGTGATTATATTTGTGATATTCTTTTGCCATCATCCCCTGTAGCACCCCAAACCCTACCTAGAAGTTAGGCCCGAATCAAGCGTGCCACATGGAAGTGTTTTTCAAAACCATATTTGCAATTGTTAACAACTTGTTTGAGAATCACACCTCTTTGTTAAAACCCAATACAACTAAAGCAATTACGCTCACGTGAAAACATAATTATCTTTAATAAACCTTTTAGGTTGCGAAAGCATATTTGAAATAAACGATTTGCAAAACTAGAGTTGTAACAACATTTTTGAAAACATTTCGAAACGTAGATAAAATACAAGTAATTTGATAAATCACAAATCAAGGAATTAAACTTTAAATCCGTGACTTTTGAAAATGTCGTTAATAAATTGAAAGAAAATTGAGTTAAATCATATTTGTAAAAGTTTATCTTGAAATCCATTTATTAATCAATTTCAAAAAACTTTTATTTTCGTTCTTAGAAAAATTCTCGTTTAAAACAATTTAAGCAAAATAATAAGTAAACCAACCATAAAGCAAATAATAAAATAGTTCGGAGGCCTTATTACAACTTAAACCAAAATAATAAAATAACGGAATAGAAATTTAAAATTCAAAACACTATTTCAAGAATGGCCTCCACCGAGTCATCCATGGCCCAAGTCCACCTCACGGAGCATTACCTCTGTGGTTAAGAGAAAGGGGTGAGTTACAAGAACTCGATGTATAATCCCTTACCATCATCCACCGGGTTGGAACACACATAGCAATATTTTGGGCCTAAGCCCAATTACAATTATAACATGTATATAATATGCATGTGATATGCAATTCCCAAACCAAGCCAAATTTCCATCCGCTACACACCCCGCACCAACCATCACACCTGGGGATCAAGTCAACCCACCCGCCAACACACCATCGTGAGGCATTAAGCCATTTTATATTTGTGGCAAAGCCATCGAACTAGAGGCAATAATCCATTTGATTATTTGTGGCGAAAGCCACCGAACTAGAGGCAATAAGCCATTTGATTATTTGTGGCGAGCCACCGAACTAGATTTTGGCAACAGCCTTTCTTCTCTTCATCATTTTCCCAACCCATGCAAACATGTATGCATAACAATTTATATCCATATGATAATTTTAGTAAAAGGCCCAATTTACAAGAGAATCAATATTTCAAGTTTTTAATTAAGGCCCATAACACAAAATAACATTTAGCCCATTTAGCACTTTAGCAACTTAGGCCCAATTAACGATCTAGCATATTTTCGCCCGCTTAACGATCTAGCGTAGATTTCGCCCATTTATTGACCTAGCGTAGATTTCACCCATTAAACTATTTTTCGTGGTTTTCACCCATTTAACGATCTAGCGAGATTTCTACCATTTAACTATTTATCGTGGTTTTCTACCATTTAACAATCTAGCAAAATTTTGGCCCATTTAACGATCTAGCAAAATTTGGCACATTAATCGATCTAGAAAATTTGGCCCATTATTCACATGAGGCCCATATAGCAACATATTTCAATTTGACCCATAAAAGGGTATTTTCGTAATTTAGTCCATAGGGACATTTTCATAATTCGCCCATTAGGGCATTTTCAGTAACTTGACCCGTAAGGGCATTTTCATAATTCGTGTCGTACCCACAAAGGGTAATTCAAGAATTTACCCTCTAAGGGTATAATGGTAATTTCGCAACCTAAGCTTAATTACTAATTTGGGGCATAAAATGAAACCGTCCAACCGCATCACACCGACTAAATTGGCCATAACTCGAGTTAGAAAACTCAAAATCTAAATCCGTAAATTTTCCTTGAAACTAGACTCATATATCTTTCTACTATAAGTTTTCCAGAATTTTTACCTTAACCATTTAGTACAATTTATTCCTTAAAATTTCCCTTGTTTCACTGTCCAATGATTCTGACCTCTCTTACCTTAATCTCAAATATCTTACTGTACGATTTTCATCTACTGCTCCCACTTATTTCTTTTGAAAATAGATTCACTAAGGAATCCATACATATCAATTATAACTCTTAATTCACTTTGTACAATTTTATATGATTTTTCCAAAACAGAATAGAATACCCCGAAGTCATTCAAAACCGGTCTCACTAAAATTAACATATCTCGTAATCTAATATTCCTTTTCCTTCTCCGCTTTCTTCCATATTAAAATAGACACAGTAAGCTTTAATCTGATCTTATTCACTTTGTAATTCCTTTTATCCAATTTTTCATGATTTTTCAAATACAAGACAATCGCTTTTCGATCAAACTGCTTTTATTACAAAATACGATTACCACTACGAATATACGCACTCTCGAGTGATCACGAATGCCTAGCATTCGGTTTTATTCGGTATTTCTATCGAATCACAGAATATTTCATGTAAACTTTCAAAGAGATGTGAGACTTACTCACCATTTCAAACATATATTCGGAAGGGTACGGATTACACACCTTATTCGAATCCAGTAACACGAAATTCTCCGCTACACCTAAAGATACAATCGATCAACAATTAATCCCAAAACCGAATTTACCACTTCAACCAATTATTTTGATTGATTAACAATCTATCACTTACCAACAATCCGAGTCTCTTATTACGAGGGATAGGTGTTTGATTGGCCTCCGATAAAGTACTTGAGTCCTTAAAAGTGATTAACACAAAACAATGTTAGCCACACCTTATTCGCTTGAGGAGGAATCACCACAATACACCCCTTCACCTATATACGGCTTGGAAGAAAAAGAAAAGAAATGAAAAGAGGAAAATACGATTACTTACCGATTTGATTAAGAAGAGATTGGATGGAAGAAGAGTGCCTTGTAATTTGAAATCAAAAGGGAATAAACAATAGATGAAAATTTTGATCAAACAAAAGAGCAAGAAAATGCACAATTGTGCTAGGGGAATTCGGCCAAAGTAAAAAGAAGGAAGAAACGATGGTCACCAAGGCTTGTAATTTCGGCACAAAGCAAAGGAAAAGAAAAGAATTTGAGAGGAAAAACAATGCACTATTGTGCTACTATGATTTGGCAAGGAGGGTTGCAAAATTGAGAGAAATGGCACAAAGTTGTCAAAAGGATTTTGGCCAAAACAAAGCTAAGACTTTACCAAATGCCAAATAAAATTTCAGCCACCTAATTACTCCAAAAACCATCCACATGCATCCCCTTAGGATAAGATTTGGCCACCATACTTTCCAAAACACCTCCCGATATTAGCCTCTTGTCCCCTTTCTTTCCTATTCCTCTTGATTCCTTTCCCAAACTTTAACCTTGCCATATTCTTTTAGCCACCTTACCAAAATAATAAAGTCCACACTTACCAAAAATACTTCTTGGCGAAACATAAAGAAGGAAAGCAAAAATAATAGTCAAATTTGCAAACAATGGGATTTGAACCTCTTCCTCAAGGTACATCACTTAATGCCATAACCTCTTTACCATAAGCTCCTTTATGCTAACAAATTACTCATCTAATTCCATAAGCCTTGAAGCCACTTACTATCTCTCCTTAATAGGCTAAATCACAAAATTTTACTAAGGCCCAACTCGAACCCTAACTTCATAAAGCCTCAGAACCTTCCAAATTCACTTAACTAATAAGTCCAATTTGCAATATTGTCATTCTCTTGTTCTCAAAATTTTAAACATTCCTACGCCATTGGGCCCAATCCTACTAGGCCCAATTTTAGGATGTTATATCCCCATTAAGGGGTTGAAAGCGAAATATTTGGCTATGAATGATCTACTTATGAGCAATAGAATATGGTAAATCTATCTAAAGCTCGTTATGGTTGGATGCACTTGAAGTTGCAAGTTTTTTAAAACTGTGAATATAACTCTACAGTATTTAGAATAAGTTCTCAATTAAAATTACGTGAAAAAAATACTACTGATGAGAACCTTGCAAGAGAGAACTTATTCAACTTTTAATAATTCAAATGTGCTTCTACGATAGCAATATCATGAAAATAATTACTTATGATTGAACAAAAGTTTTTAACTATAAAACCTAACCATTCCCTGAAGAGAATGTAACAATATCAAATAAATTCAAAAGATATAATCTTTAACGTGGATGTAGTAAATTGGACTATAATTGTAACATCCTGAATAGGGCCTATGCATTTCCAGTTTAATTGTATGAAATGACAAGTTTCAAGTACTATGAATAAACTTTTGATACTTTTGGAAACCTAGAAATGCATGAAAATGAAAATGAAAATGGAAATGAAAATGGAAATGGAAATGAAAATGGAAATGGAAATGGAAATGGAAATGGAAATGGACATTTTTGGAAACCTAGACATTTTTGGAAACCTAAAGGAATTAGGAAAAGTGAACATTTTGGAAACCAAACCAAAATAGGAAACTAAACATTTTTTTGGAAACCAAACCAAAATAGGAAACTAAACATTTTGGAAACCAAGCCAAAATAGGAAACTAAACATTTTGGAAACTTGGAAAATACTGAGCCATGCGAAAATTTTAGGAAACTTAAAATGACCCCTTAATGTCAAATTTAAGAGCCAAAGAGGAGCTTAGGGCCAAGTGACCCTAAAATATAAAGAACATAAAATTTGACCCAATAACAGACTTGAAAATGTGGCTCAAGATGCCCCTAAGGCCCTAGGAAATGGCCCAAATGCAAGAGGTTTTGGGCTCGAGTTTGAGTCATCAAGGAAACAAATAAAAGAAATAAAATTTTGTCTCCATGAGTGGAGAGTTGACTGACACAAGGAAGAGGAATTTCTATTCAATAAAAACTCTTGGCTAATTAGGAGATTTGATGGAATTTCATATTGATAAAACTAAAACTTATCACAAGTGAAGAATTGGTGAATTAGGGACTCTAAGGCTAATAGATTCGCCAAAGAAAGAAAAGAAAAGAGCCATTCTCTTCTCTTCAACATCTTGCCGAAACCTCCTAGAGAAAGTAGCAACAATCTTTCCTATTCTCTTCAGCCGAAATTCCCTTGTCAAAAACTCTCTCCATCTTTTTCTTTCTTTTTCTTCTCTTCTACTATTCATCCACAAAAGCCAAAGCTTTGAGATCCACAATAGTGCCATAGCCGAATAGCATAAGGGATCTTCCGGGATTCGAAAACAAGGTAAGTACATCATTATACAATCGGCAAAAAGATCCTCTCCATGATTTAATAATAGATCAAATCTAACAAGTGATTTCGACAGGAATTTGAAATAAAGATCAACTTCGGGATTTGAGGTAAGTGAGTCTATACATTCGGCCAAGGCCAAATCTCAGTCAATTAGATCAAATTGATCAAAAACTAATCTATTCAGAGATCTAGGAAGTTGCCGATTTCAAGGAAAAAGGAGGTGAAGTTTCGGGATATAAAATCCCTAAGGTAAGCCCTAAAGGTATTCGCCAAAGTTATGTGATTACCTAGATTAGATCCGTAATTATTAAAAGCAAAACTAATTTATGTTGAAGTTTCAAGGTTGGCGAATATCAAGTGAAGGAAAACAAAGATTCCGGATTTGAATAAACATCAAATCGGCATCAAAGGTAAGCCTCTTTACAAATCCTACTAGGATTTGGATATTATAGCCAAAATAGAATTTATGCTAAGTAATATTTGATAAACCAAATGTAGGAATTAGGATCTAAACATTAGATCTTGCTTTCAAATCTCAAGGAATCGCTAAACAAATCAGGTGTGTATTCCACACTATTCTTAATAGTTTTATGGTTTAAATATGTTATATATGTTAATGTGAAAGTGAAAGAAAGTGGCTAAAGTGCCATATTATGGTACAAAGTATTCAGGTACGTTTTCCTACTTCTACTAGAATTTCGGAATAAATGTTATACAAGTGAAAAGTGATGTGAAAGTGAAATAAGAATATGTTATGCATGATATTTATAATTTGGGGCATTCGGGATTTATGTGAAAGGGAAGAAGGTGTTGACTACGGTCTCACCAACATTATAAGTGAAAGTGATGACTTGGTCTCACTAAGTGAATGTGATGACTTGGTCTCACTAAGTGAATGTGATGACTTGGTCTCACTAAGTGGTAACCGGTTACATTACGATGGTGGCTATGCCACAATATTATCGATGGGCGATGAGCACGCCATTGCAATGACGCCTTCGATGGAGTGTAGCGGATGGAGGGTTGACTTAGTAGTCCCCACTTGTATGCAAAGTTGGTACGGTGGAGTGTAGCGGATGGCATATAGGTTTGGGTTCGGGTTTGCATCATTACCTTGAAATTGTTATATGCATATGATTTTTATGGTGTGCCTATTTCTATTATGTTTAGTGTTGGTTACACACTGAGTCTATCGACTCACCCCGTTGTAGGAATACGTTTCAGGTGATGAGCAGTAATGGACCGGGACGGCAGAACTTGTGGTGGCCATGATCGACTTGAAGTTTAGTTTAATTTGGAATATTTATTTTATTTTAAAGTACTGTACAATTTATTATTTTGGGTTTCATTTTATGTAATAAGGCCACCGTGACGAATTTTTATTTTTACTATAATTACTATGTTATGAGTTTAGGGCTTTATAACGAGTGGGCCCACTTACTATGAAATAAGTTTAAATATTTTTATCACTTGAAGTAAATGGGTTTTTGTTATAAAAAAGAAATAAATTTGTTTTCAACTCAAGCTCAACCCACAACGAACTATCTTCCAAAACTCATAGTATTCAAAACATTGAATGAATTTAAACCGGTTACTTGAGGAACATACCGATCCATCCATTCTCGTGGGTAGGGTTTGGGGTGTTTCATTTAGTATCGAGCCAGTTCAAACTCTTGGCCTGTGGCCTAAGGCCCAAAACGTTTTTAAAATAAGGCCAAATGAGTTTTATGAAAGTATTTTTACAAATGGACAGGTATAAAGACATGGCCCATAAGTCTCCGACCCGCAGTCCACCAGGTAAGTACCCCTAACTCTATGTGTGATTCTGTGATTTATATAAGGGTAGAAAAGGCATGGAACGTAGAATAGCATGATAGGAACTTGAACCCTAGGATTAGACTACTCAAACACAAACACAAAAGATTTAAGGCACTAAACCAACCTATGACTAAGTCAATTAAGCTAGGGTGTGGCAACCATGGTACGCATGTCTAGGAGTGGATCCTGAAGAGCTTGGTATTTAAGCAGTCCTAGTGACTCACCTCCTCTTCTTGAATCCTACCTGGTGCGTAGCTTTTGGTTCACCCTAACCTAGAGGACTTAGTGGATGTGGCAACCCTCAGACGCATGTCTAGGAATGGTTTCAGTGGGAGCTTGGTATTTAAGCAGTCCGTGACTCACCTTCTCTCCACTGAATCTCGCCTGTGCGTAGCTTTGGTTCACCTCGACCAAGAAGGCTCACCATAGGCTAAACTCAATAACTAAAACCCGAAAGGAACTAGCCATTTTTTTAAAAACACTTAATATTAAAATTCTTAAATCACTTTCTTTCTCTTATCCCTAACTCACGAAAACTATATCAGTACACAATTGTTTTCAAAAAATTTTTGATCCAAAAAAAAATTACAAAAATACCCTTAGTGGTAAAATTACCAAAGTGCCCTTGGTTTATAAAATGATTCAACTACTCAATAGTTTTACCAAAATTTTATTAATTTATAGGTAAAACTTTATTAATTTATAAACATTCCAAAAGCCCTAACTTGCAAAATATCAAAATACCTTGATTTATGGAAAATTACAAAATTGCCCTAACTCGCTAAAATTACCAAAATGACCCTGAATTTCAAAAATTTTTGCAATATTCCCATTTTTGAAGGAACAATTTTCGAAAAGAACCCTCAGAGTTTTACAACTTTTGAAATACCACTGATTTATTAAATTTTACAAATTTACCCTGATTTGTGAAAAATTACCAAAATACCCCTGAGGTCAAAAATTACCGAAATAACCCCGAATTTAAAATTTTTCCAAATTACCCTAGATTTCAAAATTTTCAAAATAATTTTCGACAAAACACCAAGGAACATTTTTTCGAAAAATTTTGAAAATGCCTCATAGGACAAAATTACGAAAATACCCCGGGTAGAGGAAAACAACAAAACAACAAAAACTACAACGCTTTCTCCGAATGAACGAAAGTTCATACTTGTTTGATGGATGAACGAATGAATGGAAAAGATTGTGTGTTTGTATGAATCTGAAAGAACCACTCTTAAATCCTTTTCATAAAACTTCTTCACCGATAAATAAGTGGAACAAAGACTAATCCATAAAATTTCTTAATCGATCTCGACGCTAGAAAATGAGTTCTAGAGGACGCACACCAAGGACGCCAGAGAGGAAGAATAACCGTGTCGAACCCGTTAGATCAGTCAAGGTTCGACAATGAGTTACCACCACCACCACCACCCCCAAATTGTTAATGTCGAGTAGCAGCTCGGACGGGGATGAGGTCGTGTCGCAGCCATGTTGCAGTATTGAAATGGTGGTGGCGCGGTGGAAATTGGAGCTCGTAAATCAGACCGAGCGACTCCGATCCAACGGGCCGAGGTGTTTCGTGGAGTGTCCGGTGTGGCACCCAGTACCGCCGAGTATTGGTTGGAAGCAACTGAGCGTATTATGGATGAACTCGACCTGACCCCGAGGAAAAGTTGAAAGGATGGTAGCCTCATTACGTGATGAAGCATACCAATGGTGGCTAACTGTCAGGATGGTGCCACGCGGAGGATCCGACGTGGAGTATACTAAGGAGGCATATCGGAAGAAGTATGTCGGCATTTCAGATATTGATGAGCAAATGAAAGCTTTTCAGGACTAGTTCAGGGAACAAATCGGTGGCGGCATATGAGGTGAATTTCGAGGTTGCCGATATGCTCGGGAGTAGTCGCGATGAACATGAACGCCGTGTCCGCTTTGAGGACGGATTAAGGGATGACCTAAGGTTATTGATAGCTCCACATTAGGAGAGGAGTTCTCCACGTTGGTTGAAAAGGCTAAGGTAGTCAAGGAATCAATGACTCGACTAGGCGTAACTCGGCGGTGAATAGACCCAAGAGAGGTTATGGATCGTCGGAAATGTGCGTAAAAGGCCCGTAATCGAGGGATCAAAGGGTCGCAAGTTGATACCGAGGCGATCGTCCTTGTGAGTATTGTGGAAGGAAGCACTCGGTGAGTGTTGGAAAAGATAGGAGCATGTCTTAAATGTGGGTCTAAGGACCATATGCTCAAGGATTGTCCAAAGATATCGATGACGATGACCAAAGAACTCGTAATGTTAATCAGTGGTAGGGAGGACAAAGCAGACCTCAACGAGGTCGAGGTTCGAATAATGAGGTAATAATAGTCTTTGGCGGAGGACGTGGCGAGGTGCCACCAATCTTGAGGCAAGACAGTAGGGTTTGGTTTATGCGGTTCACCGAAGGAGGATGAAGATGCGCCGGACGTCATAACCCAGACGTTCCTCATTCATGGTAAACCCTATTATGCTTTAATTGATGTGGGCTCGACCCATTCTTATGTTGCTGTAGTGTAGTTGAGACACTAGGCCTAGACTCAACTTTCTCGATAAAGAGATGACGGTAGTAAGCCCATTAGGTCAAACTATAGTGGTAAATAAGATCTTTCGAATATACCCTAGAAATTGTGGAGTGAGCTTTGGTGACCTAATGGAATTATTCTTCTGGGAATTTGACCTTATACTTGGTATGGATTGGTTAGTAGAACATCGAGCCGTGTTGGATTGTGCGGCTAAACGAATGGAACTAAGGACCCCTGAGGATGAGGTGGTCATTATGATAGGAGAGAGAAGGAACTATTTGACTAATGTAGTTTCGGTGCTTAAGGCGGAAAGGATGGTACGTAAAGGGTACGAGGCGTTCTTAGCCTTTGTAAGTGCGTTGGATGGAAGTGAGGAAGGTGTCAAAGTAGTCAGAACAGTAAGGGACTTTGAGGATGTGTTTCCAGAGGAATTACTAGGAATACCCCAGATAGAGAAGTTGAATTTGGAATAGACTTACTACCAGGAACAGCGCCTGTGTCAATTGCTCCATACCGAATGGCGCCAAAGGAATTAGTGGAGCTTAAGGCTCAAATCTAGGAATTATTGGATCGTGGGTTTATTCGGCCCAGTGTGTGGGGAGCACCGGTCTTGTTTGTGAAGAAGAAGGACGAAACTATGCGTATGTGCATAGACTATCGTCAACTGAATAAGCTGACCATCAAGAACAAGTATCCCTTGCCAAGGATCGATGACTTGTTCGATTAGCTGAAAGGAGCTGCAGTGTTTTCGAAGATCGATTTACGGTCGGGATACCATCAGTTGAAGGTGAAGGAGGCTGATATCCATAAGACCGCTTTTAGGACAAGATATGGTCACTTTGAGTTTGTACTAATGCCGTTTGGGTTGACAAACGCTCCAGCCGCATTCATGGATATGATGAATCGAGTGTTCCAACCTTACTTAGACAGTTTGTTGTGGTATTCATCGATGATATCTTGGTATATTCTAAGTCCAAGAGGAGCATGATGAGCATCTCCGAATTGTGTTACAAGTATTAAGGAGAAGAAGCTTTATGCCAAATTCAGCAAGTGTGAATTTTGGCTTAGAGAAGTTGCTTTCTTAGGACACGTGATGTCCGCCGAGGAATAAGGGTGGATCCTAAGAAAATCGAAGCGGTGTTGATTGGAAACCACCTATGTCGGTGGCGTAGATTCATAGTTTCTTAGGGTTGGCGGCTATTACGAAGGTTCGTGGAAGGATTCTCGTCGATAGCCACGCCATTAACAAAATTGTTAAGGAAGGAAGTACCTTTTGTGTGGACAGATAAGCAACAAGAGAGTTTTGAAAAACTTAAAAAGGTATTAACTGAAGCTCCGGTGTTGATTCAACCTGAGGCAGGAAAGGATTTTGTGGTATACTGTGATGCATCACATACGGGGTTAGGATGTGTTCTTATGCAAGATGGCAAGGTAGTCGCTATGCGTCCGGCGCTTAAGGCCGCATGAAGTGAACTACCCAACCCATGGCTTGGAATTGGCAAGCAATGGTTTTCGCCTCAAGGTGTGGAGGCATTATACAGATGGAGAAAGGTCGGTGATCTACAGCACCACAAGAGTCTCAAGTACCTATTGACTCAAAAGGAGTTAAACTTGAGGCAACGAAGGTGGGTGGAATTACTGAAAGACTATGACTGTTCAATAGAATATCATCCGGGCAAGGCGAATGTAGTAGCTGATGCTTTAAGTAGGAAGGTTGTGACGGATTTAAGAACAATGTTCGCTCATTTAAGCTTATATGAGGATGGAAGTTTGTTGGCCGAGTTACAAGTCAAGCCAACATGGTTGAAGGAAGTAAAAGAGGGACAGTTGGTTGATGAAAATTTAAATGTTAAGCTTCAAAAAGCACAGAACGGAGAGTTGGAGGACTATGAGATTAATGATGAAGGAGTATTATGCTACAAAGGGAAAGTCTGTATGCCAAGAGACAAGGAGTTAAGGCGGAAGATCCTTCGAGAAGCGCATAGTAGCCCTTATACTATGCATCCGGAGGCATTAAGTCGCATGAGAGACTTAAGAGAACAATTCGGTGGCGGATCTTAAACGAGAAGTTACGAATTTGTGGGAAGATGTCGAACGTGTCGCCAAGTTAAGGTGAACACCAAGTTCCATCGAGATTGCTTCACCAATCCAGATTCCACAATGGAAGTGGGAAAGAATTACCATGGACTTCGTTAGTGGGCTTCCCTCACGCCTACTAAGAAGGACTCGGTATGGGTTATAGTGGACCGCTTGACTAAGTCCGCACATTTTATCCCAATGAAGAATAGACTATCCTCTTCAAAAGCTAGCCAAGTTATATGTGGCGAAATTGTGAGGTTACATGGAGTACCAATGTCGATCATCTCGATAGAGACCCAAGGTTTACGCCTCGATTTTGGAAGGCACTTCATCAAGCTTTAGGCACCAAGTTGGATTTCACTACGGCCTTCCATCCACAATCGGACGGGCAGTCTGAACAAGTAATACAAGTGTTGGAGGATATGTTGAGAGGATGTGTGATGGATTTTCGAGGAAGTTGGGAGGACTACTTGCCTTTAGCAGAGTTCGCCTACAACAACAGTTATCAGGCTAGCATTCAAATGGCACCATATGAAGCATTGTACGGACGGAAGTGTCGTACTCCTACTTGTTGGACTGAGTTAGGAGAACGTCGAGTTTTGGGACCAGAGATTGTGGCAGAAACAGAAGAGAAGGTTGAAATAATTCGAACACAGTTAAAAGAAGCCTCAGATAGACAAAAGTCTTATACCGACCTCAAACGAAAGGAAATAGAGTTTGAAGTAGGAGACCAAGTGTTTCTAAAAGTCTCACCATGGAAGAAAGTGATGAGGTTTAGTCAGAAAGGGAAATTAAGCCCAAGATTTATCGGGCCCTATCGGGTACTAAAGCGAGTGGGACCAGTGGCATACCAGCTAGAGTTGCCACCAGAGTTGCAACAAATGCATGACGTATTCCATGTGTCCATGCTACGTCATTACCGATCGGATCCCTCTCACATAGTACCAGTAGAAGAAGTGGAGCTAAGGCCAGACTTAACTTACGAGGAAGAGCCAATTCAAATTCTAGAACGTGACGTGAAAGTACTACGAAGGAAGTCAGTTCCTCTAGTTAAAGTATTGTGGCGCAATCATGGATCGGAAGAAGCTTCGTGGGAACCAGAAGAGGCGATGAGACAACAATACCCTCAATTGTTTGGTTAGAAAATTTCGAGGACGAAATTTTGTTTAAGGGGGTAGAACTGTAACATCCTGAATAGGGCCTATGCATTTCCAGTTTAATTGTATGAAATGACAAGTTTCAAGTACTATGAATAAACTTTTAATACTTTTGGAAACCTAGAAATGCATGAAAATGAAAATGAAAATGGAAATGAAAATGGAAATGGAAATGGAAATGGAAATGGACATTTTTGGAAACCTAGACATTTTTGGAAACCTAAAGGAATTAGGAAAAGTGAACATTTTGGAAACCAAACCAAAATAGGAAACTAAACATTTTGGAAACCAAGCCAAAATAGGAAACTAAACATTTTGGAAACTTGGAAAATACAGAGCCGCGCGAAAATTTTAGGAAACTTAAAATGACCTCGGAATGTCAAATTTAAGAGCCCAAGGGGAGCTTAGGGCCAAGTGACCCTAAAATATAAAGAACATAAAATTTGACCCAATAATGAGACTTGGAAATGTGGCTCAAGATGCCCTAAGGCCTAGGAAATGGCCCAAATGCAAGAGGTTTTGGGCTCGAGTTTGAGTCATCAAGGAAACAAATAAAAGAAATAAAATTTTGTCTCCATGAGTGGAGAGTTGGACAGCACAAGGAAGAGGAATTTCTATTCAATAAAACTCTTGGCTAATTAGGAGATTTGATGGAATTTCATATTGATAAAACTAAAACTTATCACAAGTGAAGAATTGGTGAATTAGGGACTCTAAGGCTAATAGATTCTACCAAAGAAAGAAAAGAAAAGAGCCATTCTCTTCTCTTCAACATCTTGCCGAAACCTCCTAGAGAAAGTAGCAACAATCTTTCCTCTTCTCTTGAAATTAAATTCCTTGTCAAAAACTCTCTCCATCTTTTTCTTTCTTTTCTTCTCTTCTACTATTCATCCACAAAAGCCAAAGCTTTGAGATCCACAATAGTGCCATAGCCGAATAGCATAAGGATCTTCCGGATTCAAAACAAGGTAAGTACATCATTATACAATCGGCAAAAGATCCTCTCCATGATTTAATAATAGATCAAATCTAACAAGTGATTTCGACAGAATTTGAAATAAAGATCAACTTCTGGATTTGAGGTAAGTGAGTCTATACATTCTACCAAGGCCAAATCTCGATCAATTAGATCAAATTGATCAAAAACTAATCTATTCAGAGATCTAGGAAGTTGTCGATTTCAAGGAAAAGGGAGGTGAAGTTTCGGATTTAAAAATCCATAAGGTAAGCCCTAAAGGTATTCGCCAAAGTTATGTGATTACCTAGATTAGATCCGTAATTATTAAAAGCGAAAACTAATTTATGTTGAAGTTTCAAGGTTGGCGAATATCAAGTGAAGGAAAACAAAGATTCCGGGATTTGAATAAACATCAAATCGGCATCAAAGGTAAGCCTCTTTACAAATCCTACTAGGATTTGGATATTATAGCCAAAATAGAATTTATGCTAAGTAATATTTGATAAACCAAATGTAGGAATTAGGATCTAAACATTAGATCTTGCTTTCGAAATCTCAAGGAATCGCTAAACAAATCAGGTGTGTATTCCACACTATTCTTAATAGTTTTATGGTTTAAATATGTTATATATGTTAATGTGAAAGTGAAAGAAAGTGGCTAAAGTGCCATATTATGGTACAAAGTATTCAGGTACGTTTTCCTACTTCTACTAGGATTTCGGAATAAATGTTATACAAGTGAAAAGTGATGTGAAAGTGAAATAAGAATATGTTATGCATGATATTTATAATTTGGGGCATTCGGGATTTATGTGAAAGGGAAGAAGGTGTTGACTACGGTCTCACCAACGTTATAAGTGAAAGTGATGACTTCGGTCTCACTAAGTGAATGTGATGACTTGGTCTTACTAAGTGAATGTGATGACTTCGGTCTCACTAAGTGGTAACCGGTTACATTACAAAGAGTGGCTATGCCACAATATTATCGATGGGCGATGAGCACGCCGATTGCAATGACGCCTTCGATGGAGTGTAGCGGATGGAGGGTTGACTTAGTAGTCCCCACTGCACAAAGTTGGTACGGTGGAGTGTAGCGGATGGCATATAGGTTTGGGTTCGGGTTTGCATCATTACCTTGAAATTGTTATATGCATATGATTTTTATGGTGTGCCTATTTCTATCATGTTTAGTGTTAGTTACACACCGAGTCTATCGACTCACCCGCTGTGGGAATATGTTTCGTGATGAGCAGAATGGACCGGACTGGCGAACTTGTGGTGGCCATGATCGACTTGAAGTTTAGTTTAATTTGGAATATTTATTTTATTTTAAAGTACTGTATAATTTATTATTTTGGGTTTCATTTTATGTAATAAGGCCACCATGATTTAATTTTTATTTTTACTATAATTACTATGTTATGAGTTTAGGGCTTTATAACGAGTGGGCCCACTTACTATGAAATAAGTTTAAATATTTTTATCACTTGAAGCAAATGGGTTTTGTTATAAAAAGAAATAAATTTGTTTTCAACTCAAGCTCAACCCACAACAAACTATCTTCCAAAACTCATAGTATTCAAAACGGGTGTTTCAATAATAATTGTCACGGGATTGTCGTAATAAATTTTTTCACCACCATAAGTGGAAAAATGAAGAAAGTAAGAAAAGAGCAAGAATTTCCAAGAAATTTTTAAGAAGAGAGACAATTTATTTATGAAGAGCCATTGGTTATTTACATATTGTACACTTGGATAATTAGATCCACTCTCAAAGTTTTCCATTAATAGATTTTGGTTGGATTCAAAGTTTACTACTGAAGTTTAATTTGCTTACTTCTTATCGTCAAGACTCAACGTAGAACAAAATAAAAAAGAAAAGAAAAAAAAGGTACGTCTTTAAATATTAAATCAACTTGATATATGATTTAAATATTTTGAGATGATTTTCTTTTAAGTTTTCATTACATGTGTTACATATTGTTTTAAGCATCACATTTGTTTATGAAAATGAATATTAACTGATTTATTTATGTTACTATAGTAGGTTTTATAATTAAATAATATATTAAAACATATCTAGTATGCAAATTTATGTTAACAAACCAATGAATTTTATGGTTATTCGATTTGATTTAGTTCAAAGAATTGTTAAAGGTTCATACGTTTTATATTATTCCATTTGTTAATTATTTAGAGAAATGACATGATCAATTATAAATGAAAAGTTCTATGAGCTTGAATGGTTGGATTTTGAATTAAATTTCATGCATGTTTATGATGATGATTATGAAAAAAATTGCTAGTTTTTTATTATGTCATATTTTATGTTTGAGATGTGACGTTTATTGATATATTTAGTATAGACGTGTTTCTATACATGACTTAGAAAATTATTCTTGGTAGTTAACTGATTACGCAACCCTCTTGTTAAAAGGGTTTTAAAAGTATTTTGAATCGAAGTCGGGACTTCTCGCATCCGAAGCGAGAATCATACCACTAGACCAAATGCCCTGCATTTGAAGATTTTGGCATATTCCCTAAAGAGAATATTGAATGTAATTATTTGGAAATTATATTTATTGACTTAGTGACATTATAGATTTCACATTATTTTTAGACATTTTCAGTAGTAAATGTCACAATAGTACTTATATGTGAATACAAAGTAAAAGGAATGATAGTAAAATTATCAATTTGTTACAATTTAGTACAATTGAAACACATGTTAAAGTAAACCAAAAGTTTACTGATACAAATGCATTTACTACTTGGCGTGACCAGTTAGACCATCCTAGATCATATATGATACGAAAATTAATTGAGAATTCATATGGACATTCATTAAAGAACTAGAAGATTTTTTAATTTAAAAAATTCTCACTTGCTTCTTGTTTTCAATGAAAATTGATTGTTAGAAACTCACTAGCTAAAGTTGAGATTTAATGTCTTACATTTCTGAAATGAATATGGGTCCATTCACCCACCATGTGGATGGTTTTCATATTATATGATTTTGGTAGCTGCATCTACAAAATAACCACATATGTGTTATCAACTTGCAACCTTTCGTTTGCAAGATTGCTTGTTTAAATAATTAATTTCAGATCATGCAATTAAGAGAATTAATCATGCTAATATCGATGAGTTTATATCTTAGTCTTTCATTGATTGAGTTTGAATTTTTTTTTTTTGTAAAAGTTTGTCATTCATGAGCATAATGGTTTAGAGAAATTATTGATTGAACGCCTCTAATTAATGTCTAAACCATTACTTATGAGAAATATACTTCCTATTTCAACATGAGATTATGTCGATTTACATATTGTATGCGTCAAGCCGATAAGTTATAAAAACTCCCTATTACAATTGGTTTTTTATCAAGAGCTAAATATTTCTCATCTTTGAATTTTTGTATGTGTGTATATGTTCCAATTGCTCCATCACAACGCACAAAGATGAGTGAATCCTCAAATAAAGTTGAGAATATATATTAATTACAAGTTTATTTGTATTATTAGATGTTTTGAATGTATTGGAGATTCAGTTATGACATGATTTGTGATTACAATTTTGATTCGATAGTTTTCCGACATTAGGGGGGAGAGAAATAATAACTTGTAACGAGTTAGGGGAAGAGTAATTTGAACCAGAAGTTCAACAAGGATAAATCATTATAAGTTAACTATTAGATGTATTTACAAACTTAATGAGAAGAACTAAGTGTTATATACCATTTAATATTTTAATATAAATCAAAGTCCCAATAATACAACCAGTTAAAATAAATAATAGATTGACCGGTTCCAAAGATGAAAATTCTTCTAGATGGTCATATCGTGGAGGCGAGTGCTCCAGAAGAGACCCAAGACATAACTAATAGTTAAAACTACAGAAGAGATTCAAGTACCTTAAACTGAAGATTAAAATAATGAAAATAAGATATCTCGATAAGCTATGTCGATTCAAGAAAATGTGGAACCTAATAATAAAAGTGGTCGACAATGATTTTGCATGCAATATTATTGTTGAAATAATGAAATAAAAGGAGGATCTTGAATAAATCTATTGAGAAATATAGATATGGAATAAATTGATCAAAATAGAAGACAAAACTCAAGTGCATTAAATTCGTGGAGTTTTTAGACCAGTAGTGTAATGCCCTGAATAATTTAAGTCTACTTTTGGTCAAATTTGACACAAATATGTATATGCTTTAGTGGTTAAGTGTTCTGGGTGTGTGTATGAGGTCTTGGGTTTAAGTCCCACTGTTGGGAAATTTTGTTATTTTAGATCCAAGGCTTATCCATGTTGGGTGGGCTTTTATATAATTGCCAGTAAATCCATACAAGAATGAGCCTGCTAGTTCTAGTGGTAAGGAGTTAGCTTGCTGGAGGTCTTGTGTTTGAATCCTTGTGTGAGCATGGGTGATAATTTTTGTCTCGGTTGTTTGAGAGAGTTTGGATGGGTTTGGAAGTCTAAGTGGATGAGAGAGTGGGTAGCTGGGATTGGGTTGGTAGGAGATCATGCCTTATTTTGAAGGATTTTTTTATTTTTAATTTTTAATTTAGTTTTTTCTTTTCTCTCTCTTCCTAAGGGAAAATTCTAACGTCAGTTTGTTCACTCTTTTTGATGTTTCCTTCTTGTTCTCCTTCTCTACATCTTTGATTCTTTCTCTCGTTTTCTTTCCCATTCAAACTTGTTTACATCTTTTGTTCTTCACGTTGCACTCTGGAATTTGACATTTGGGTAAGCTATTGGTTTATTTTTTTCGTAGTAGCATAGTGAAGTAGGTAGGGGATTTGATTTCTGCGAAATTTTGTGTAGGAGAAGGTTATGGTAAAGGGGTTTTGCTCCAACGGTCTAAACCGTGTTAGTATCGGTTCTTTTCGACGGTAAGTTATGTGCGTTATTTTGGGTTATCTGTCGATTTGCAGATTGATTGCTAATTGGTCAATGGGATGCTATTTCTTAGGTTTCGAAAGGCTCAAGATTACTGTAGCATCAAAATCAAACTAGGTGTGTACCCTAAACACGAAAAATCGAGGTTTAGTGAAAGCCGAAAAAGGGCACTGTTGACGCCACACGGGCGTGTGCCCGGCCATGTGGCTGGTTGTGTGACAGTGTGAGTGTGGCTGGGTGGGCCACACGGACTAGGACAATCTGGGCATGTGGGCCCAGACGGGCAAGCCACACAGGCGTGTGGGCCCAAGATTCAAAAATTTTCCCTAAGGTCGCACGAGTCGTTTTGATCGGTTGTGGGCCTACTGTAGGGTCAATAAGGGCTAACCAAACCCTATTTCATTTGATCTAATACTCTGATAGTTTGATTTTAGTAGGAAACTGATATGTATGCCTAACTGTACTGTTGAGTATGTAATTATCTGTATACATGCATGTTTATTCTATTATTTTTGCATCTGTATTCTATATCTGTGTTTGGGGTGGAATTTGTGTATGTGCATGAAGTGATCTGTACGGGAACCTATCACCTATATTCTGGCAGCTTGGCTGCATATAATCTATTATGTGTCTTATTGACACTACATGGTGGGTGTTTTTAACCCTACATGGTGTGATGGGATGGTCGGAGATGGTGTATAGAAGATGCAGATAGGATTCTGTATATCTATTCTATTTATCTAATTTCGATAGCTTTATCTGTTATGGACTTAGGTTCGAATCTATATCTGATTGTATATGAAATTTTGTGTATGTTCCATGCCTATTTTTGTTGGGTTACACACTTAATTTATGAAAACTCACATCTATTTTTGTTCTGTTCAAGTAATTTGCAGACTTAGGCTAGTTGGTGCAATGGAGGCTCAACGGTGACCACCCGACAGAAAACTATTTACTCTTTAGTAATATCATTTTTTTTAAATCTGGTTTGTCTTAAGAGTTAGTAATTTTTGGGACTCTATGGATTAGTAATTTTTGGGACTCTATGGACTGTATGGTTTTAACTTTTGAATTTTGTTTTGTATTCTTTTCCGCAACGTGACAAAAACACTTCACGCAAACAAATGGTTTTAACAAATAGTTTTTGGAAACGCGAGCTTGATTTTGGTTTCAAAAGAATTTCAAACTTTTGCTGTGAAATAAATGGTTAACTTTAAAGAACAACATAAAATGCCTTCAGTAACGTAAATGTATAAATGAATATGTTGTTTTGTCAAATAACTAAACATGGTTTTATCAAAGTATCGTCAGTTTCAAAACCTTTTTTTGTAGCACTCCCAGATTTGGCCATAATGTCTAAGCCGTGTTTTGGGTGTTAATTTAGTGGTATCAAAGTCAAGTTAGAAAACTTGGGCTATGAATTTTAGGTTCCAAAATTATGTTTTGAAAAAGAACTGGTTTTCAAATAATTTGGATCATTTTGAGTAAGTATGTAGTACACTGAGTCTCAGGCACCGATCCTGTAAGTATCTCTGAATTTAGAGAACACTATAGTTAGTACTTTCTAAAACTGTACTTAGTTAGTTAGAGACTAAAAGCTCTGAAATACTTCTGAACTTCTGATAACTTGAGCATAAAATATCTGCTAAGAAACACTAAAATTGATGCATAAAATTTTTAATGTATATAAAATTGAAAATACACTGAGCACTCATGGAACTCGTGGTCGTGGTATTCGTGGGCGCGGCAAGCACCGTAAGGGGCTCGAGCTGAGTCTTTCTCTCAAGGCAGTATGCTAAATTTAGACATGAGTAAGACACCGATTTCACCTACTTTTGAGACTGGGTCTCAAAGTCGATCGACTCGGGATGACGCAATGTCCCAAGCCTTGTTGAGAGTGTTGGAGAGGGTCATTGGACCCTATTCTGGATTTAGAGGCCGTGGGTCGGTAACTGAATGTCTCTAGTCTAATAGAGCTGAGTTGTTTAGGGGAATCACTAGAGTCACCTCTATTGTGGCTGAGTATTGGTTGGAGGCCACTGAGAGGATTATGAACGACATTGACTGCACTCATTAGTAGAAACTGAAGGGTGCAGTCTCTTTGCTTCGCGACGAAGCTTATCAGTGGTGGTTGTCAGTTGAGAAAGGTACACAAATAGATCGTCTGAATTGAGACTTCTTTAAGACTGCATTCTAAAGAAAATATGTGGGCGCGAGTTATGTTGATGCTCGTAGGCGTTAGTTCATGAATTTCATGCAAGGTGATAAGTATGTAGCCTAGTATGAGGCCGAGTTTTTGAGATTAAGCTACTACGTTCGAGGCATGGTGGCATCTGAGTATGAGAAATGTGTATGTTTTGAGGACGGTTTGAGGGATAGTCTAAGGGTCCTGATTGCACCGTAGAAGGAGCGTGAGTTTACTATTTTAGTAGATAAGGCGAAGATCGCTGAAGAGGTTAAGCACGTGGAGTGCCAGAATAGAGACCGTGAGAGAGGCAAGAATAAAAAGGGTTCAAGCCCTCTAGTTCTATTTAGAGGCTTAAGAAACGGGCCAAACCTAATGGGCCTGTTAGAGTGGGAGTTCTTGTTGCTCTTACTGGGCTTCAGCCTTGTGGTGATTGTGGTAGCTGCCATCCGGGCGAGTGTTGGTGGAGATTAGGGGTTGTCTACAATATGGGTCATTAGAGCACCAGATTAGAGAGTGTCCACATCATTTTGATTAGATGCAAGCTTCGGGACCGGGTTTTGTTCAGCCTTAGAGGGTAGAACAGTAGCCACCTAGGGGCCGTGGACCATCTAGGAGTGGTAATGGTATGGGCTGAGGATAGAGAGCACTGGGTAGAAATGCTAATCAAACTGAGGTGGGGCAGCCAACATTGGTTTATGCTGTTCAGCACCGAGAGGACAGAGACACCCTTATGTGACCACGGGTCCGTTTTTTATTTTTTATGCTCCATATACTGCTTTGATAGACATAGGTTCTGGTGAGGTTTGTACTGAGTCTGTTGGGATAGTCTATTCGGATAAATAGACTTTATAGGAATATTCGTTGGAAGTATAAGGGGCTATGTTTCTGGAAAATTTGATGGAGCTACCATTTGGGGAGTTTGACTTAATTATGGGTATGGACTAGTTAGTTGAGTATCGAGTTAGTTTGGACTACTCGACTAAGAGGGTCGTTCTGAGGTCCGAGGATGATAAAGAGGTGGTTGTGGTTGGTGAGCATCGAGATTACCTGTCTAATGTAATCTTCGCTCTAGTGGCTGAGAAATTGGTTTAAAAAGGGTGTGAGGAGTATTTGGCTTATGTTAGTGTTTTAGTTTTTGGGGACTCTTCTTTTGGGGATATCAGAACAGTAAGGGAATTTTTAGATGTTTTTCTTGAGGAGTTACTGGGTTTACCTCTAAATCAGGAAGTTGATTTTGGCATTGAGTTTTTACCAGGTACAGTTTCAGTGTCCATTACTCCGTACCGTATGGCACCGAAAGAGCTTACAAAGCTTAAGGCTCAACTTTAATAGCTTCTGGATCGTGGTTTCATCCGTCCTAGTGTGTCTCCATGGGGGGCACCAGTTCTGTTTGTAAAGAAAAGGATGGTACCATGAGGATGTGGATCGACTACCAGCAATTGAATAAACTGACTGTGAAAAATAAGTACCCACTTTTAAGGATCGATGACCTGTTTGATCAGTTTTGTGATGCTGCGGTATTCTCGAAAATAGATCTTCATTCTGGGTATCATTAGCTTAGGGTTAAGGAAACTGATATTCATAAGATGGCTTTTAGGAGTCGTTATGGGCACTACGAGTTTCTATTTATGCCCTTTAATGTTTCGGCTACATTAATGGACATGATGAATCGAGTTTTTAGCAGTATCTGGATCAGTTCGTCGTAGTCTTTATCGATGATATTTTGGTGTACTCTAAGACTTAGTATGAGCATGATAAGCATCTTAGAGTAGTGCTTCAGATACTTCGAGAGAAACAGTTCTAAGCTAAGTTGAGCATATCAAATTTTGGTTACGAGAGGTAACATTTCTAGGGCACATGGTTTTTGTTGAGGGGATTCGGGTTGATCCTAGAAAGATTGAGGCTATTCCTGAGTGGAAGTAGCCTAAGAACGTTTCTGAGATCCATAGTTTTCTGGGTCTTGCGAGTTATAATCGATGGTTTGTTGAGAGGTTTTCACTGACTGCAGCTCCTCTAACTAAGCTTATATACAAGAATGTTCCTTTTGTCTGGACTGATGCGCAGTAATCGAGCTTCGAGAAGCTCAAGTCTGTTCTGACTCAAGCTCCTGTTCTGATACAGCCTAAATTTGGTAGGGAGTTTGTGGTGTAAAATGATGCGTCACACGCCAGTTTGGGACGTGTAATGATGCAATATGGTAAGGTTGTAGCTTATGCATCCCGATAGCTTAAGTCACACGAGGGAAATTATCCAACGCATGATCTCGAGTTGGTTGCCGTGGTGTTTACGTTAAAGATCTGGAGGCACTATCTGTATGGTGAAAGGTGTATCATCTACACTGATCACAAAAGCCTTAAGTACCTCATTACACAGAAGGAGTTGAATCTTAGGCAGCGTAGATGGATTGAGTTGCTTAAGGATTATGATTGTATGATAGAATATCATCCCGATAAGGCTAATGTGTTGGCCGATGCTCTCAGTCATAGAGCGATGTCTAATTTGAGGGCGATGTTCGCTTGACTCAGTTTGTTTAATGATTGGGGTCTATTAGTCGAGCTACAAGTTAAGTCGACTTAGATTGGGTAGATTCGAGAAAAAGCAGTTGAGGGATGAGTATTTGGGTCTGCAATTTCGCCAGATTGCGAGTGGCAGTACTACTGATTTTGGAATGAATAAGGATGGAGTTATGTGTTTAGGATGGGTTTATGTACCGAATGATTCTAATCGGAGATAGTTGATTTTTAGAGAAGTGTATAGTAGCCCCTATGCTATGCATCCCGGTGGTAATAAAATGTATCAGAATCTTCATGAGCTGTACTAGTGGTCGGGTTTGAAACGAGAGGTAACAGATTTTGTTGCATGTTGTCTAACATGCCAGTAGGTTAAGGCTGAGCACTAGTTGCCTTCGGGTTTACTTCAACCTATTAAGATTCCCTTGTGAAAATGGGAACGAGTGACGATGGACTTCGTTAGTGGGTTGCCATTGACACCTACTAAGAAGGATTCTATTTGGGTTATCGTGGATCGATTGACCAAGTCCGCCTATTTTATTCCGGTTCAACAGACTACTCTCTGCAAAAGTTAGCGAAGCTCTATATTTCTGAGATTGTGAAACTGCATGAGGTTCCTATTTCAATAATCTCTGATAGGGATCCTCGCTTCACTTCTCAGTTCTAGAAGAAACTGCATGAAGCTTTGGGTTCGAGATTGGACTTCAGTACTGCGTTCCATCCTTAGACCGATGGCCAATCTAAGAAGGTGATTCAGATACTGGAGATATGCTTTAGAGCTGTGTGATTGATTTTCGATGTAATTGGGAGGATTTTTTACTGTTAGCTAAGTTCACCTACAACAATAGTTTTCAGTCTAGCATCCGGATGGCACCTTACAAGGCTCTGTATGGTCGTAAGTGTCGTACTCCGCTATGTTGGACTGGGTTGGGTGAAAGACGAGTTTTGGGTCCTGAGTTGGTTTTCGAGAGTGAAGATAAGGTTAGACTGATTTGGGATCTTCTTAAGGCATCTTTTGATAAACAGAAGTCTTATACGGATCTAAAAAGGAGGGATATCAAGTACTCTGTGGGTGACTTCGTATTTCTTAAGGTATCTCTATGGAAGAAGGTTCTGTGGTTCGGTTGTAAGGGCAAATTGAGCCCTAGGTTTATTGGGTCATATCGGATCCTAAAGCGTGTGAGATCGGTTGCTTATTAGTGAGAGCTACCTCTAGAGTTAAACCGTATCCATGATGTGTTTCACGTCTCTGTTGATGAGATCGAGGTTAGACCAGATTTGACTTTTGAGGAGGAGCTGGTTCAGATTTTGGATCGAGATATTAAGGTTCTAAGGAAGAAGTCCATACCGTTAGTGAAGGTTCTGTGGCGGAATCATGGCACTGAGTAAGCCACGTAGGAACCTGAAGACTTGACAGTATCCTCATCTGTTCAGATCAGGTAAATTTCGAGGCCGAAATTTCTTTTAGGGGGTAGAGTTGTAACGCCCTGAATAATTTAAGTCTACTTTTGGTGAAATTTGACACAAATATGTATATGCTTCAGTGGTTTAATGTTCTGGGTGTGTGTATAAGGTCTTAGGTTCTAGTCCCACAGTTGGGAAATTTTATTATTTTATATCCAAGCCTTATCCCTGTCGGGTGGGCTTTTATATAATTACATGTAAATCCATATCAGAATGAGCCTACTGGTTCGAGTGGTAAGGAGTTAGCTTGCTGGAGGTATTGTGTTTGAATCCCTGCATGAGCATGGGTGATAATTTTTGTCTCGGTTGCTTCAGAGAGTTTGGATGGGTTTGGAAGTATTTGTAAGTGGATGAGAGAGTGGGTAGTTGGGATTGCGTTGGTAGGAGATCATGCCTTATTTTGAAGGACTTTGTTTTATTTTTAATTTTTAATTTTTTTCCTCTCTCTTCCTAAGGGAAAATTCTAATGTCAGTTTCTTCACTCTTTTGACATTTCCTTCTTGTACTCCTTCTCTACATCTTTGATTCTTTCTCTTTTTTCTTTCCCCTTCAAACTTGTTTACATCTTTTGTTCTTCACGTTGCACTCTGGAACTTGACATTTGGGTAAGCTATTGGATTATTTTTTCGTAGTAGCATAGTGATGTAGGTAGGGGATTTGATTTCTGCGAAATTTTGTGTAGGAGAAGGCTATGGTAAAGGGGGTTTCGCTCTAACGGTCTAAACCGTGTTAGTATCGCTTCTTGTCGACGGTAAGTTATGTACGTTATTTTGGGTTATCTGTCGATTTGTAGATTGGTTGCTAATTGGCCAATGGGATGCTATTTCTTAGGTTTCGAAGGGCTCGAGATTGCTATAGCATCAAAATCGAACTAGGTGTGTAACTTAAACACGAAAAATCAAGGTTTGGTGAAAGTGAAAAAGGGCACTACTGGGTGGGCCACAAGGGCTAGGCCAATCTGGGCATGTGGGCCTAGACGGGCAAGCCACACAGGCGTGTAGGCCCAGGATTTTGAAATTTTCCATAAGGTCGCACGGGTCGTTCTGATCGGCTATGGCCTACCATAGGGTCGGTAAGGATAACCAAACCCTATTTCATGTGATCTAATACTCTGATAGTCTAATTTTAGTAGGAAACTGATATGTATGCCTGACTGTACTGTTGAGTATGTAATTATCTGTATACAAGCACGTTTATTTTGTTATTTTTGCATCTGTATTCTGTTGCTGTGTTTGGGGTGGGATTTGTGTATGTGGAGGAAGTGGTCTATACAACGACCTATTGCCTATATTCTGGCAGCTTGGCTGCATATAATCTGTTATGTGTCTTATCGACCTATATGGTGTGTAGGGATGGGTGGGTGTTTTTAACCCTACATGGTGTGATGGGATGATCGGAGATGGTGTGTAGAGGATGGGGGTAGGATTCTGTATATCTGTTCTGTTTATCTGATTTCAATATCTGTATCTGTTATGGACTTAGGTCCGAATCTATATCTGATTTTATATGAAATTCTGTGTATGTTGCATGACTATTTCTGTTGGGTTACACACTTAGTTTACAAAAACTCACATCTATTTCTGTTCTGTTCAGGTAATCAGCAGACTTAGGCGGGTTGGTGCAACGGAGGCTCAACGGTGACCACCCGATAGAGAACTGTTTTATTATTTAGTAATATTGGTTTTATTTTAAAATCTAGTTTTTCTTGAGAGTTTGTAATTTTTGGGACTCTCTGGACTATATGGTTTTAACTTTTGGATTTGGATTTTGTTTTGCATTCTTTTCCAAAACGTGACAAAAACACTTCACGAAAACAAATGGTTTTAACAAATAGTTTTTGGAACACGAGCTTGGTTTTGGTTTCAAAAGAATTTCAAACTTCTGCTGCGAAATAAATGGTTAACTTTAAAGAACAACATAAAACGGTTTCAGTAACGTAAATGTATAAATGAATATGTTTTATAATACTTGAACGTTTTGTCAAATAACTAAGCATGGTTTTATCGAAGTATCGTTGGTTTCAAAACCCTTCTTCATAACACTCCTAGATTCGGCCATAATGTCTAGCCCGTGTTTGGCGTGTTAAAAGTATTCCAAATATCTAAAGGTATAAAGCTAGTGAGGGTGCAAATGAAGTAGTTTTGCAAAAGCAGGATAAGAATATGAAGTTTTACGCTATGTCATGGCATTGATTATGAAAAGGTATAATATTCTTTCGTGGTTGATTCAATAACCTTTAGCTATATTATTTCGACAATTCATAAAATATTTAACTTGTGTCTAATGGTTGTTGTTACAACCTTTTATGAACCATATATAGTAAAGTTTATATTAAAATCCTTGAAAGATTTAGGATGCTAGAAGCATATTGAAATTCTCAGGAAATTGTTCATTTATATGAATTGAAAGAATTTGAACATATGTGATAAATAGTAGTTGAAGGAGGATTATAAAATGATCCAAAATACCTATTTGTGTTTTTATAAAAGAATCATGATTAAAGTTTGCTATGATTATTGTTGAAACTCTTGAAGAGATCAAAATATATTTCCCCCAAATTTTCTCTCACTCATGACTTTCAAAAGAATGGTAATATAAATGCTTAGCAAATACATTCAAATAGTCATTTGAAAACCTAGTATTCAAGATTTAATACGTAGAATATGAGAAAGTATATGATGTTTTCATGAGGGGGAGTAAATACGCACTGTACTCTTTTTCCCTTAATCGAGGTTTTGTCCCATTAGGTTTTCTTGGTAAGGTTTTTAATGAGGCAGCATATTATGCGTGTTATAGATATGTGTACTCTTTTTCCTTTACTAGGATTTTTTTCCTATAGAGTTTTTATCTTAGTACGGTTTTAATGAGGCACATTATCTACCAATGGACATCCAAGGGGGAGTGTTATGACTATTTTATTAAGTGGATGTTCATCAAGATCAAGATAAGTTTTGATGTACTTTAAATTCTAATAGTCATTAAAAGTATATCTCTACTTCATTTATACTTCTTATGTCTATAAATAGAGAATTTGGAGAAGCTTTGTAAATATTACAATTGATTAATTAAATACGCTCTCTTTTGTTCTCTCGTTTTCTTTATTCTTTACTCTCTATCTATTTATTTTATAACAATTTTAATTTTTGAAGATCCCAATACTATATACTCATAATGGAATCTAAAATTAGGAAAAGAAAAGAGAAATAACCAATTGCTAACGTTGTTAATTTCATCAATTTAGTCTATTAGAATTCATTCTCGTTCAAGTTCTATTAGTCTAAGATTAAAGAGAATATATATATTCATTCTCGCTTCAAGTTCTACTAGTATAACATTAATAGAGAATATATATTAATGTTTTAACTCATAGCTTATTACAAACCACACCAAAATTACATTTTTTACTCAATTGTCTTCCCAATCAAAATGAAATATTTAATAATTTTCTATCTCAAAAATTTTAAAAATAAAATAAATGAGCTTTACATTACCTTGAGGTTTAATATGTCAAGTTTGAGTGACTTGATTAACATCAACAAAAGCAATCTTAATAATTGTGGAGTGTGTCTTGCATTTTTGGGTCAAAGCAAAGGCGACATCGTGATGAGGTATAACACCCCATACTTGGCCTAGACGTTAAGACCAAGTCTGGAAAGCTACATCAAATCATTTCAGAAAATTCAAACCTTTAACTATTTAAAGTTTAACAGTCAGAAATCGTTTAAATAGTTAAACCAAACGTGGAAATCCAAACTTATAAATCGTAATCAAATAAAACACACGATGGTATAAGTCTAGATAAAATAATAAAATAACTAAAAGAGAGATGATCGAGCTCTTGCCACACCGACCCGTCTAAGTTTGTTACCTGTAATCCAAACAAATAGACTAAATGAGTTTACAACTTAGTGTGTAACTTACATTTTTAATTAATTAGTAACATAACAGATATGATTTCGGTTTTTCATTAATCAGCCAGTTCAAAAATTAGATACAAAAACAAAAATAGAGGATATCAAATATAGTTGCAGAACATTTCAGATACAGATGCAAATTCCTACCCCCAATCACACCATCTCCGTCCATCCCTACACACCATATAGGGTATCAAATACTCATCCATCCCTACACACCGCATAGTGAATGTTTGTCACGTTTCAAAATAATTGTAGTCTAGTTGCAAGATCAGAATGCAATAAGTCACCAGAGTCAGATATATGTTTATGGATTAGCCACCAAATTCGATAGATTATTAAACTGCCCACACTTCCTCTTTTTCACAATCACAACCCAATGCAGATACAAATTTAGCAGATATCAGATATGCGTATACAATAATACAAATTCAGAGCATGCTTATGTAATGCTATCACACTTATCATATTTCATATCAAATATTAATATGAAAATAACAAATTATTTAGTAACGAATTGTCAGATAATGGTTTCGTTGTCTAATTAAGATCATACGGACCCTACAGTAGGCCTACGTTCGATTCAAACGATGATTACCGTAACGCCCCAAAATTTGGGCTAAAAGTGTTGGGCTTGAGCAAGAGAACGATTAGGAAACTGTGCATAAAAGTTTATGTGAGCTAGGAAATGACACAATTAAATGTCTGCTCAAGTGGTTAAGGGCCCTGAAAGGAGTTGGAAAAGTCCTGGGTTCAAACTTGGGCTTTAGCAAAACTTTTAGTTTTAAGTGGATAAAACCTTGGATGCTTGGATGTAGGCCTTTTAAATTATTGTGTTAAAAAAATGACACAAGGAAGCATGTGGTCTAGTGGTTGTGGCGTCATTAAGGTTGCAAGGGAGCCTGGGTTCAAGTCTTGGCCCTTGCAATTTATTTTGGTTTTTTTCTTTTAAAGGAACCTTGACTTTGGCCTTTAGACCTTTTAAATAATTGAGGATAAAATGTGACACAAAGAGAGGGGATGGTCTAGTGGCAAGGAGTCGTGCTGTTTCTGCTAGGGGACTAGAGTTTGAGTCTCACTGCATGCAAATGAGATAATATATTTTGTTCATGAGGAGGCAAGAGTTGGTGTTGGATTTGAACTCTGTTGTAGGAGAGTTTGAATTGGTCTTGTGAGTTGGTTGTGGAGGATATCAAGGAGGGATAAGGGGAGAAAATCAAGGAGACGGGGTGGAGATTTTCAAGAAGTTTGAAGGCTTGAGAAGTTGTACCGAAATAGGTTGGTTTATGAGGCTCGCGATGCTGTATGTGAATCTGGACTAAATGGGCCACACGAGCGTATGGGCCTACTTGGGCCCAATAGCGAGTTCTGGGCCCATATACACTGTTTTGGCCGTGTAGGTTATCTGAGTCGCTTGAAGTGACGATAGACCTTCTTGGAGGTCGTAATATGTATCGAGACCTTAATATTGTAAAATTATCGAAATACCCCTATAGGACAAAATGACTATTTTACCCTTGTGGGTAAATGACTGACTTAGCCTATGAATTTGACTGACTTGACTATGGCCGTGTGACTGATATGCTTTTAATATATGTTTAAATGACCGTTACTGAGCATGGCCATTCTGCATACACCTGTGATGATTGAGCATGACATAAATGACATTTTTCATAGGGTTGGGACATTGTTACGGAGGAAGTGTACGGCTCGTTGCCCTTCTGTACAAGGCTTTTAGCCTTTCTGTGATATTTATGGCTTTTAGTCATTTTGTTAACCGACAGTGGTGCTGCGATATTTATGGCTTTTAGTCGTTCTGTCTACGGCGTCGAGCCGTTCTGTTGACTTAGTGCCGCGACCGGTGCTAAGCTTGGTGTGTTAGCTGGGTGGGTCGATTTTATCCCCACATGGTGTGTTGGTTGGTATGGGTGGTGTATTGGTTGGATGGGGCTGGATTTCTGTCTGCATATCTGCATCTGATACTGGTTCTGTAATGGGCTTAGGTCCACCTGGTTCTATTAATGGGCTAAGGCCCACCTGATACTGTGTGTGTGATGGGTTCAGGCCCAGTCTGTTTTTGCATACCGTGTATCTGACTATTTGTATTATAAGAGATTACACAATGAGTTTTCGCAAACTCACCCTTCTGTCTAACTGTACAAGTAATCTCCAGCCTTAGGCGATTTGGAGCCGCGAGAGACTCGGAGGTGGCCACACGACCGCTGAAGCTTTACTGTAGACTTTTTATTTGAATTTTATATTTTGGGTTTTAATTCTGTTATAAGGCCTTTGAGGGATTAAATTTTTAAATGGGCTTTAGATTTCCTTATTTAAAACTGCTAAAAATAAATTTTCAAAATTAACAACTATTTTCAAAAACACTTAAAAATAGACGTTTTATATTTCAAACTTTAGTAGCTTCTGCGATTGGAATAACCTAAAGTATCAATGTCAAACGTTAAGTAAATGTTTTTGACGAGATGATTTGCTAAACTCGAGCAAAAGGATTTAAACATAGAAATGATCTTTTAACGACAAACTCGATTTTGAGCGACGCTTTGATGTGACACGCCAGGTTTGGGGTGTTACATTTAGTGGTATCGGAGCCAAGTTGCAAAACTCAGCTGTGGAATGGGTTTTCAAAATTTTGTATTACAAGAGGTTGGTTTCAAATATGTTAAGTGTTTTGAGGTATTTTTCTGAAAAGTATGGCACACCGAGTCTCCAGCACCAAATCTATAAGTTCTCTGACTCTGTTTACTGTTATAGACTGAAATGTTATACTAAAAACTAATATAAATAATAGCACTACACTGAAACTCCATAGATAAATTAAACTGAAAAATTATAGTGAGCTTGCGAATGCGAAAACAAACTCTAAACTACTGTTTCTCATAAGACATCTGCTTAATTACTAAAATTGTAACTAAATTGCATAAAATTTTTAATTCAGATAATACACAAAGAGAAAATGAGCACTAGAAGGGGTATAAAAGGCTGCGGTAGAGGTCGTGGTAGTGCTAGGGCTAGGTCTTGACATCATGCCTATGCCCAAAGCGAGGAAGCACTAGCTTCACCGGTAGCTGAGATAGGGTCGTTTGATTGAGCGGCTGGGGACGACGCATTGTCCCAAGCAATGTTGAGGATTCTAGAAAGGGTTGTGGGTACTGCTGGGTCGAATATCGTTACTGTGGGCCTCAAGTCAGTTACAAAATGACTCAGGTCAAATGGAGCAGAGATCTTTAGGGGAGTTTTTGGGGTGGCCCCGAGTGTGGCAGAATACTGGTTGGAGGCCATAGAAAGAATTATGGATGACCTCGACTGTACATCAGAACAAAAGTTAAAGGGTGCTGTGTCTCTACTGAGAGATGAAGCCTATTAGTGGTGGCTTACGATAGAAAAGGTACTCCGTTTTACCGATTGACCTGGGAATTCTTTAAGTCCACATTTCAGAGAAAGTATTTGGGCGCCAGCTATGTCGACACTCGTAGGAAAGAATTTCTGAATTTGGTTCAAGGTGACAGATCTGTGGCTAAGTACGAGGCAGAATTTTTATGACTTAGTCGATATGGTCGAGGAATAGTAGCAACAAAATACGAGCACTGTTCAATTTGAGGACGGCCTCAAGGACAGCCTCCGAGTGTTGATAGCTCCACAAAGGGAGCGGACTTTGCCGTGTTAGTAGAGAAAGCTAAGATTGCTGAGGAGGTAAAGCGTGTCGAGCGTCAGAACCGGAAAAGGAAAAGTGCAGAGATAAGAGGGATTTAGAACCCTCCAATTCGGATCGGAGGCCTAAGAGAAAGGCCAAAATGGAAGGGCCAGTTCAAGTTAGGGACCTTGTTGCTGTTACTAGATCACAGCCTTGTGCGGGTTGTGGGAGCTATTATCGGGGTGACTGTCGGAAAAAGACTGAGACGTGTTTCAGGTGCGAATCAGTAGAGCACTTTGTGAGAAATTATCCATAGAGGCCTGGGCAGATGGAGGCTGCAGGGCAGGGTTTTGCTCAGCCAGTGAGAGGTGGATAGTAGCCGCCAAGAGGCTGTGGTCCGGCCAGGGGTGGAAACAGAGAGGGTCGTAGAGCACTAGGCAGAGGTGCTGGTCAAGCTGAGGTGAGGCAACCAGCTTTGGTCTATGTAGCACATCGCCGAGAGGTCAGAGGCGCTCCAGATGTAGATACTGGTATGTACTTAAACCATAGTGTACTACATTTAATTTAGAACTAGAGTGCACAACGGGAGCGTAGTGGTGTAGATTAAGCTAAGCGGTTTTTCAGATAGTTGGAAATTTCGAGGATGAAATTTCTTTAAGAGGGGTAGAACTGTATCACCTGGAATTTGGGCCTAGAAGTATTGGACCTTGAGCAAGGGAACGGTTAGGAACTGTGCATAAAAGTTTATGTGAGCTAGGAAATGACACAATTAAATGTTTGCTCAAGTGGTTAAGGGTCCTGAGAGGAGTTGGAAAAGTCCTGGGTTCAAACCTGGGCTTTAGCAAAAATTTTGGTTTTAAGTGGATAAAACCCTGGATGCTTGGATGTAAGCCTTTTAAATTATTGTGTTAAAAAAATGACACAAGGAAGCATGTGGTCTAGTGGTTGTGGCGTCATTAAGGTTGCAAGGGAGCCTGGGTTCAAGTCTTGGCTCTTGCAATTTATTTTGGTTTTTCTTTTAAAGGAACCTGGACTTTGGCCTTTAGACCTTTTAATTATTTGAGGATAAAATGTGACACAAAGAGAGGGGATGGTCTAGTGGCAAGGAGGCGTGCTGTTTCTGCTAGGGGACTGGAGTTCGAGTCTCACTGCATGCAAATGGGATTATATATTTTGTTCATGAGGAGGCAAGACTTGGTGTTGGATTTGAACTCTATTGTTCGAGAGTTTGAATTGGTCTTGTGAGTTGGTTGTGGAGGATATCAATGAGGGATAAGGGAGAAAATCAAGGAGAGGGGGGTGGAGATTTTCAAGGAGTTTGAAGGCTTGAAAAGTTGTGCCGAAATAGGTTTCTTGCTCTTGTAAATTCATCTAGGGGCTTTTGTTAGGTATATCCAAAGTGCCAGGATTGTTTTCTTTGCTTGCTCTTGTGTATGTTGTCGATTGGTCTCTCCTTTTCAACTTTAGTTTTACTTTTTTTCTCTAAAAGAAACCGAATACTATTTCTTCTCTGCTTGAAACTTCCTACTCATCTCTTCTTTAATCATTTTCTACTATAGCTGACCTTCTCTTTTACTTTCATCTCTACTCTTTTCCAATTTCATTTTTCCTTTCTTTGTTAGGTCGAATTCTCATACTCTCTCCCTCTCAAATCTCTTTGTTCTTCTTGTTTCGTGAATCTTCTTGACTGACTATTGCCTAAATACGTTTGTTTTATTGGTAAGGGAGTGTTACAACCACTTTATTATTTAGTTCTTAGTTAAATTTCTTTTGGCTCTATTAACAAGCTTCGATTTTCCCTTTCTTTCTCTTGGGGGCCGAATGTATGGTTGTCTTCTAACAACTTTTGATTTGCCAAATCATGTTAGGAGGGGGAATCACCCTTGATCATCAGTGAGGCACTAGTATCTGTTAATTCTAGCAAGGTGAGTGTTTTTGGTTTAGTAAATAAAGTTTATAGATTAAGAGTATGCGTTATTCTTGTGTTGTGTTGGTTATAGGTTTTGTGCTCCAGATTATTCGCACTCTTCTTTGTTGCAATCAGGTGTGTATTTGTATGCAGTATTCGATGATCGGTTGAAAAGCCAAAGTATGTGTTGTTTATACTGCTATGACTGTAGACCGACAAAATGCCAACAAGCCAGAAATATGGCGTATGATGCCACACGAGTGTGCAATCGTGCATGTGGTGAATCGAGCCTACGAACATGGGCGTTAGTCTCTAGGGGCCACCACGAGCGCTCTTATGGTCTTGGGCCATTCTGGGCCTCGTTGGGCTAAAATGGGTTGGTGGGCCCAGTAGGCTTGTAGGCCACACGGATAAAATGTATATGATGTGGTAAGTGTTGTTTGGACTGTGACGTTTGCATAGCTGGGGCCGTTATGGGCCTCGATGGGTCAAAATAGGCCGCGTGGGCCCAATGGACTTGTAGGCCCACATGGGTAAAATCCTCGGTAAGTGATCATTGATAGGTTGGTTTATGAGGCTCGCAAAGCCGTATGTGAACCTGGACTAAATGGGCCACACGAGCGTGTGGACCCATTTCGGCCCAATAGTGGGTTTTGGGCCCATATACACTGTTCTGGCCGTGTAGGTTATCTGAGTCGCTCAAAGTAACGATAGACCTTCTTAGAGGTCATAATAAGTACCGAGACCCCAATATTGTAAAATTACCGAAATACCTATGTAAGAAAAATAACTATTTTGCCCTTGTGGGTAAATGACTAACATAGACTATGAATTTGACTGACATGATTGTGGTCGTGTGACTAATATGCTTTAAATATATGTTTAAATGACCGTTACTGAGCATGGCCATTCTGTATACACCTATGATGGTTGAGCATGACATACACAACATTTTGCATGAGGTTGGGACATTGTTACGGTGGAAGTGTACGGCCCGTTGCCATTCTGATATAAAGCTTTCAGCCTTTCTGTGATATTTATGGCTTTTAGCCGTTCTATTAACTGGCAGTGGTGCTACGATATTTATGGCTTTTATCCGTTCTATCTACGGTGCCAAGCCGTTCTATTGACTTAGTGCCGCAACTATTTTTATTTGAATTTTATATTTTAGGTTTTAATTCTGTTATAAGGCCTTTGAGGGATTAAATTTTTAAGTGGGCTTTAGATTTCCTTATTTAAAACTGCTAAACATGAATTTTCAAAATTAACAACTATTTTCAAAAACACTTAAAAACAGACGTTTTACATTTCAAACTTTAGTAGCTTCCGCGATTGGAATAACCTAAAGTACAATGCCAGACATTAAGTAAACGTTTTTGACGAGATGATTTGCTAAACTCGAGCAAAAGGATTTAAACATAGAAATGAACTTTTAACGACAAACTCAGTTTTTGAATGACGCTTTGATGTGACACTCCAGATTCGACCATAACGTCTATGTCGGGTTTGGGGTGTTACGGCTCTAGGAAAAAATCCTAATTTTTGGCCCACAAGCCCATGTAGATTCACACAGCCTAGGTGGCTGGCTCGTGTAGGACACACCCATGTGGCCCACCTCAGTGTCGCACATGGACTATCACACGGCCTAGGACACAGTCGTGTGGCTCAAAACGGTAAGTGGCACGGTTTAACACACGGCCCAACACTTGCCCGTATGACTCAAGACCCAAAATATATCTTACACGGCCTGGACACACGCCCTTGTCTCTGGCTCGTGTGTCCCTAATTCCAAAATAGTGAGTTATATAACCTGGATATACACCCGTGTCTCTAGTCCGTGTGCCTCTAATTCAAAAATAGTGAGTTACAAGGCCTGACACACGGCCATGTGGTGTCGACAACCATGTTTTCATCTTCTGCCGTTCACAAAATTTTGGGTTTTTATTACACACCTGGTATAGTTTCGATGTAGGAGCAACATAAGTGATCCCAAAACCTAAAACAACAACCAATAGTCCAATCAAACGACTTAATCAAAGTAATTCGCACAATTTAACACTTAACCAAGTATGTCGAAAGCTTCGATGCAAAACCCCCAAACAAAACTAACACTTACCGATGAATAAACGACAATTACTCGAACTTAGGCAATTGAAGGAATGTTAGGTGTCTCACAATCTTCCTATAGAACGCACTGAAGTCACAAACGACACCAATATTGATTAAAACCACAACAACAAAACTTGAAGGAAAACCCTAATTTACAACGAGTCGATCAACAACAAACGAGTTGAAACAATAAAATCTTACCTTTTAAAGGCTAAAATAACCGCAGAATGATACAATTCAATAATTAAGACAAAAGCATAGTAGAAAGAAAGGTCACAAGAATAACAAACATAAAGAAAGGAAGAAGAAAAGCAGTAACGAAGAGAAAAGAATGAGAAAAATGATAGAGGTGAATTTTTTTTTTAAAAAAGAAGAAGAAGAGAAAAAAATATATTAATTGATTAAAAAAATAAACCAATTACCAAACAGTGTGAAATATTTCCTTATCGCTTATGCAGAGACTCGAACTCAAGACAAAATAGAATACAAAAGCTTAACCACCAAACTAGCAGGCTCATTCTTGACACAAAATTAAACTTAAGTCGAGATTTCAAGGATAGGGGTCTGAAACACCCCAAACTCGGCCCACGAGCCTTGACCGGATCTGGTATGTTCCTTGAGTAAAACAGTTCAATTTTTTTTCAACTTTGGAAAAGATTATGTGTTTTTGAAGATCATTTGATTCTGTGTTGGGTTCAAGTTGAAAACGGTGTTGTTTATGTGTCAAAACATTTAAATATTTGTTTACATTTTTAAGAAAAATATTTAGTCTCAACGTAATAATAACCTTATCACAATAAATCCATTTTAATTGCTTACTTAAAACAGATAATAATATTGGCCATAATTACATCAAAGCAAAACCCCAAAAAAATCAAATACTTAAATAAAGTAAATAAAACAATGAAAATAGAAAAACTCTGAGTTGAGCATCGCCACCACCGAGCTCCCCGACCCGGTCCATTCTTGAGTGTCACCAAAAATATCCCACAACGAGGTGAGTCAAAGCAGACTCGGTGTAATAACACCAACACTAAGTCCCAACAAATTTAGGCATATCGGTTCAAACATGTACGGATAGCAAATATAAGTAATGATGCATTCTCAAACCCAAACCTAGATTACCATCCGCTACACATCACCCGTACCAACCATCACACCGTGGGGACTACTAAGTCGATCCTCCATCCGCTACACATCATCGAAGCGATCATCGCAGATGACTTGCATGACGCTCTTATAATTTCGTGGCATAGCCACCAGATAATATTTTGTGACATAAGTCACCACATTCGATTTCGTGACATAAGTCACCACATTCGATATTGTGGTATAAAACCACCAAATCACTTCCCCTTTCATAATCACCCATGTGCCCCATGTCATACAAATCATGCAAAGATTATGCCACATTCTTTATTTCACATTCTTACCAATATTCACACATGTGTCATAATAGGTATTCTAACATTGTTAACATAGTTTTAGAGAATAACGACTGAATATGCCGTACCATTGAATGGTACCTTAAGCCATATCTTTCACATTCTTATTAACACATATATTAAATTAAATTCGTAAATCTATTAAGATTCAGTGTGGGTTACACACATGGTATTAACGCTTTCACTAAATCTCGAAAATCTACCAAAACCGATTGCACTCCTTCCTAATACCCATAGTTAAAATCGGTTAGGGATTAATACTAAAATATGGCCTTGGCCAAATGTCACATGCACTTACCTTGTGAATCTTAGATCTCAAATTAATCCTTGGTTGTGGTATCCGTCAAATCCTATAGACCCATGTTAGAATCACCGCTACACATAATCATTAAAAATGGCCTATGGTGAATGTTACCGATAGCTTACCTCGGATCTTAAAAGTCCCGAGATCCCTTCTTGAAATCATTATAATAGAAATCTGAAATCCCTTTAATGTTTCGACCAAACAATACTAATGGGATTAGTACCTTTTTTTTCGACAGTTAGAGAAAGAAAAGAATCAAGAGTTCGGCTAGAGAGATTCTTACCAATAAGATGACTAAAACGCAATTGATCACTACCTTCAAGAAATCGGCAAGAGAGCTTGCAGGAGAAATCAATTCAAGAGTGGCCACAAGTGAACTTTCGGCTTTGAACAATCGGATAGGGGTAACCTTAAGTGTTCGGCCTTTGTTAAGCACTAGAGAGATTCGGCTTCAACAAGAAACACAAAAAGAAGGGTATGAAGCTTTAGGGGTTACGACAATGGTGGAATAGGGAGGAGAAGGTTTCGGCTAGAATAAAAGAAAAGAAAAAGAGAAAGGTGTTGGTTTTGGAGAGAAAAAGAAAACGAAGAGAGGCCAACATGCTTTATGAAATTCGCTATCCCCTTACAATACTTGGTCGAAAATCACCTTAAGGAGTCCTCAACCTACCAACACTTTTCCCCTTATCAGCTCCTTACTTCCTCCTATTTTATCTCTTCTTCATTTATTCAAATAATCTAATTAAATAAAAATAAATCATCATTTATCTACTACTTTAGCCGAAATTTTAAAAGAATTAGACCACATCTTAAACTCCTCCATCTAGTCTCCCTATGCCTTCCACCTCTTTCTCTCCTTGATGCAAAATAAAATTCCCCTTTTTGCTTCCCTTGTGGCTTGAACCCAAGCCCTTTCCCCTTGCTTGTGGTGTCACACTCTAAGGCCCTAAGTGGCGCCTCCAAGCCACTTAAACAAGCCCATTTCGTGTCATCTTTCCCTACTCATTTTCTTAAGGCCTATCGTGCTTAGCTCCCTCTTTGAAATTTAAAATCAAATAATTCTTAAGGCATTCACCCACGCACTAAGGTTCACAAAATTCATAAAACACATTCCACATACACACAGACATGCTTCCACATATATATAAGTAAAATGCACAAGCCCCAAAATCCGGATATTACGGTTCTACCCCCTTAAAATAATTTCAACCTCGAAATTACCTGGCTAAAATAAGTGAGGGTATTGCTGTCGCATTGCTTCTTCCAGCTCCCACGAAGCCTCTTTTGATCCATGATTACGCCATAACACTTTGACTAGAGGAACTGATTTCCTTCGTAGCACTTTTATATCTCGTTCTAAAATCTGAATCGGCTCTTCCTCATAGGACAGATCTGGTCTCAGCTCTACCTCTTCAACTGGAACTACATGAAATGGATCCGATCGGTATCGATGTAGCATGGAAACATGGAATACATCGTGCATCTGCTGCAACTCAAGGCAACTCCAACTGGTCGCTTCAATACCCGATAAGGTCCTATAAACCTGGGACTTAACTTCCCTTTGCGACCAAATCTCATTACCTTTTTCCAAGGCGAAACTTTGAGAAACACTTGATCTCCCACAGTAAATTCTATGCCCTTCCATTTGAGATCTGCGTATGACTTTTGCCTGTGAAATGCTTCCTTCAATCGTGTTTGAATTATCTCAACCTTTCCTTCCGATTCTGCCACAATTTTCAAACCCAATATCTGACGTTCCCTTAATTCCGTCCAACACGTAGAAGTACGACACTTCCGTCCATACAACGCCTCGTACGGTGCCATTTTAATACTGGCCTGATAGCTGTTATTGTATGCAAATTTCGCTAAAGGCAAATATTCTTCCCAACTTCCTCTAAAGTCTATCACACATCCCCTCAACATATCTTCTAACACTTGGATCACTCGCTCAGACTGCCCATCTGACTGTGGATGAAATGCCGTACTGAAGTCTAATCTGGTGCCTAAAGCCTGATGTAGTGCTTTCCAAAATCGAGACGTAAACCTCGGATCCCTATCCGAGATAATCGACATCGGTACTCCGTGCAGCCTCACAATCTCTGCCACATACAACTTTGCTAGCTTCTGGAGAGAATAGTCAACCCGTACTGGAATGAAATGCGCGGACTTTGTCAGCCGATCCACTATCACCCATACCGAGTCCTTCTTAGTAGGCGTAAGGGGAAGCCCACTAACGAAGTCCATGGTAATTCTCTCCTACTTCTACTATGGTATCTTAATCGGCTGAAGCAACCCTGACGAAACTTGGTGTTCAGCCTTGACTTGCTGACACGTTAGGCACTACCCCACAAATTCTGTAACTTCCCGCTTAAGACCAGGCCACCAGAACTATTCCCTTAAATCTTTGTACAACTTACTACCTCCAGGATGCATAGCATAAGGGCTACTATACGATTCCTGAAGTATTTTCCGCCTTAACTCCTCATTCTTCGGCATACAGATCTTCCCCTTGAAACACAATACTCCCTCATCGTTAATGTCATAAACTTCTAACTCCCCATTCTACACTTGCCGTAGCTTAGCACTTAAATCGTCATCAGCCAACTATCCCTCTTTCACCTCATTCAGCCATGTCGGCTTCACTTGCAATTCTGCTAATAAACTTCTATCATCATAGAGGCTCAAATGTGTGAACATTACCCTCAGATCCGACACTACCTTCCGACTTAGGGCATCTGCCACAACATTTGCCTTGCCCGGGTGATACTCTATAGAGCAATCGTAGTCCTTCAACCTTCACTGTCTCAGGTTCAACTCTTTCTGAGTCAGCAGATACTTAAGGCTCTTGTGGTCAGTATAAATCGCTGACTTTTCTCCATACAAGTAGTGCCTCCACACTTTAAGAGCAAAGACCACTGTTGCCAATTCCAAATCGTATGTCGGTAGTTAACCTCATGTATCCTTAGTTGTCGAGATGCATAAGCAACTACCTTCCGCCTTGCATAAGGACACCTCCCAATCCTACATGGGAAGCATCACAAGACACCACAAAATCCTTCCCTGCCTCAGTCAATTAAACCTGAGCTTGACCAAGACTCTCTTAAGCTTCTCAAAGCTCTCCTGTTGCTTATCAGTCTATATGAAAGGTACTTCCTTTCTTAACAACTTCGTCAGAAGTGCGGCTATTGATGAGAACCTTTCTACAAACCTTCTGTAATAGCCTGCTAAACCCAAGAAACTCTGAACTTCCGCCACGGACTTAGGTGGTTTCCAATCCAACACCGCCTCAATCTTCCTAGGATCCACCCTTATTCCTTCTGTAGACACCACGTGCCCTAAGAATGCGACTTCCTTAAGCCAAAATTCACACTTGCTGAATTTGGCATAGAGCTTCTTCTCCCTCAACACTTGCAACACAACCCGGAGATGCTCATCATGTTCTTCCTCTGACTTGGAGTACACTAGGATATCATCTATGAACACAATAATGAACCGGTCCAGATGGGGTTGGAAAACCCGATTCATCATGTCCATGAATACGGCTGGGGCGTTTGTCAATCCGAATGACATTACCAAGAACTCATAATGCCCGTACCTTGTCCGAAAAGCTGTCTTATGGATATCAGCCTCCTTCACCTTAAGCTGATGATATCCTGACCTTAGATCTATCTTTGAGAATACCGTGGCCCCCTTAAGCTGATCGAACAAGTCGTCTATTCTTGGCAAAGGGTACTTGTTCTTGATGGTTAGCTTATTCAACTGACGATAATCTATGCAGATGCGCAGAGTTTCGTCTTTCTTCTTCACAAACAAGACCGGTGCTCCCCATGGAGACACACTGGGTCGGATAAACCCACGGTCTAGCAACTCTTGGATCTGAGCCTTGACCTCAACTAACTCCTTTGTTGCCATTACATGACGGGCAATTGACACGGGAGTCGCATGCGGCGAGAAGTCAATTCGAACTCCACTTCCCTATCCCGGGGTTGTCTAGGTAACTCCTCTAGAAAGACATCCACAAATTCTCTTACGGTTCTAACTCCACTAACTCCCCCTTCTTTTGCATCCAACGCACTAACGAAGGCAAAAAATGCCTTGCACCCTTTTCGAACCATCTTATCAGCCTTTAATGCCGAAACTACGTTAGATAAGTAGTTTCTTCTTTCTCCTATCATAATTACCATCTTGTCCTCTGGGGTCCTTAATTCCATTTACTTAGCCGTGCAATCCAATACAGCTTGATGTTCCACTAGCCAGTCCATGCCAAGGATGAGATCAAATTCTCCGAAGAGTAGCTCCATCAAGTTGGCAGGAAATACCACCCCCTGAAGGTCTAGAGGTACATTCAGAAATATCTTATTCACCACTACAGCTTTGACCTAATGGGCTTACTACGGTCATCTCCCTATTAGATGCTTCGGAGGCTATGCCTAGTGTTTCAACTACTCTACATGCAACATAAGAGAGGTAGAGCCAACATCAATTAGAGCAAAGTAAGGTTTGTCGGTTATAAGGAACGTCTGGGTTATGACGTCCGATCGTCACCATCCTCCTCCGACGAACCAGACATACCAAATTTCTACCGCCTCACCTCGTGTTACCAACACCTCTTGCCTTGTTCCCCATCCTCTACCGTAACCATTACCTTTGCCACCAAACCACGACCTCGCGATGGTCTGCTGTCTTCCTCTTCGGCTGATTAGGACCACGACTTCTTGGTCGGCCCCTTCATTCTTATAGGACAGTCTTTAATCATGTGGTCCTTGGACCCACACTTGAAACATCCTTCCGTCTTCTTCCAACACTCTCCTAGATGCATCTTCCCACATTGGCCGCAAGTACGGTACTGTCCTCCCGTAACAGCCTGCTGACCTCGTGGCCCATCACTTCTAGGCCTCTTTTGCACATTCCCCGATGACCCTGAGGATCCAAAACCTCTCTTTTACCTATTTCAGTCCGTATTCTGTCTCACCGAATCCTTAATCCCTTCGGCTACCTTAGCCTTCTCCACCAGTACGGTAAATTCTCGCTCCTGCTGTGGAGCTATCAACAACCTCAGGTCATCCCTTAGTCCATCCTTAAACCGGACACACCGTTCATGCTCCGTCGATACAATACCTCGAGCATATCGGCTCAACCTTAAAAATTCTACCTCGTATTCTGCTACGGTCTTATTCCTCCAAACTAGCCTCAAAAATGCCTTCCTCTACAGATCCACATAACTAGTTCCAATGTACTTCTTCTGATATGCCGCCTTAAAGTATTCCCATGTAAGATCATCAGCGGCAGCACCATCCCGAACTGTGAGCCACTATTGATATGACTCATCGCGGAGTAGCGACACTACCCCTTTCAATTTCTCCTCGGTAGCTAGGTCCAGGTCGTCCATAATCCGCTCCGTCGCCTCTAACCAATACTCAACTATATTGGGTGCCACACCAGATACTCCACGGAAAAACTCAGCTCCATTAGATCGAAGTCGCTTAGGTACCGACTTCTGAGCTCCCATGCCTCCTCCTGCTCCAGCCACCCTTTCCAAAACTCGCGAGATCGCTCAGTGATATCGCATCTTCCCGTCGATCCGATATTCCACATCAGCGGCTGGTGGTGGTGGCATTTCATTTTTGGACCCTTATCCTGACCTAAAAGGTTTCGACACGGTCATTCGGCCTCTACTATGGCCACGCACATTACGACCACGTCCCCTAGAGTTCATACTTCTGAATCGCGTTTATCTGATTAAAGAATTTTATAAATTAGTTTTTTGTTCCACTGATTTATCACGAACAGTCTTATGTTCAATAGTTCTAAGGAGTAGTTCTTTCGAATTCATACACATACAGTCTCAATTCATTCATTCAATCACATTCATGAACTTGCGTTCATTACAAAAAAAAAATGTTGTAGTTGTCATTGTTTGTTGTTTTCCACTACCCAGGGGTATTACCGTAATTTTATCCTATAGGGGTATCTCGGTAATTTTCTAAATTAGGGTATTTGAAAATTTCACAAGGTAGAGATTTTGGCATTTCCACAAAATTGAAATACTTGGTAAGAAAATTTCAAGGGTAAAATGGTAATTTTATAATCTGAGGGTATTTTTGTAATTTTTCAAACCAGGGGCATTTCGGTAAAATTTTTTGCAAAATATGGTTCCTGGTGACTTTTCAAAACAAGGGTATTTTAGAAATTTTAATTTTGAGGATACTTTGGTAACTTTCCACACTAAGGGTATTTTGGTCATTTATGCAAAGTTAGGGGTAATTTGGTCAATTTACAAATCCAGGGCATTTTGGTCATTTTTTTAAAAAAGAGGGTACTTTTGGAATTTTAAAATCACGATTTGTCTTTAGAATTTCACAAAACAAGGCGACGGGTCCTTTTCGGGTTTTAGTTATTGAGTTTAGCTGCATGTTGAATCCTCTTGATTAGGGTGAACCGTCACTACGCACGAGTAGGATTCAGTGGTGAGGAGGTGAGTCACTAGGATCGCTTAAATACCAAGCTCCCCTGAATCCAATCCTAGACATGCATACAGCGGTTGCCACACCTTTAACTCCGACTCAAACACGTGTTTGTTTGGTTAGATTTTAAGTTTTATGTATCTTGGTGTTGAAGTAGGCTAATCCTAAGGTTTAATTCCTAATTTACTAATCTCGTCCCTATAATTTCCCACATACAAATCACAAAAGAGATAGGAGTACTTACCGGTGGACTTGGTCGGAGACTCAAGTGCCATGCCAGAAACCTGCTCAATTTCTTATAAAGTCCATTTTCAAGAAAGAAAACATTTTGGGCCCAAAAAGCCCTCAAGGCCAAGTTTTGAACCGGGCTCTGATACCAAATTGAAACACCCCAAACCCAGCCCACGAGCCTTGACCGGATCTGGTATGTTCCTTGAGTAAAATAGTTCAATTCTTTTTCAACTTCAGAAAAGATTATGTGTTTTTGAAGATCATTTGATTTGGTGTTGGGTTCAAGTTGAAAACGGTGTTGTTTATGTGTCAAAACATTTAAATATTTGTTTACATTTTTAAGAAAAATTATTTAGTCTCAACGTAATAATAACCTTATCACAATAAATCCATTTTAATTGCTTACTTAAAATAGATAATAATATTGGCCATAATTACATCAAAGCAAAACCCCAAAATAAATCTGAAATACTTAAATAAAGTAAATAAAACAATGAAAATAGAAAAACACTGAGCTGAGCATGGCCACCACTGAGCTCCTGCCGACCCGATCCATTATTGAGTGTCACCTGAAAAATATCCTACAACGGGGTGAGTTAAATGACTCGATGTAATAACAACTAACACTAAGTCCCAACAAATTTAGGCATATCAGTTCAAACATGTACAGATAGCAATTATAAGTAATGATGCATTCCCGAGCCCAAACCTAGATTACCATCCGCTACACATCACCCGTACCAACCATCACACCGTGGGGACTACTAAGTCGACCCTCCATCCGCTACACATCATCGAAGGCGATCATTGCAGACGACTTACACATCGCCCTTATAATTTCGTGGCATAGCCACCAGATAATATTTTGTGACATAAGTCACCACATTCGATTTCGTGACATAAGTCACCACATTCAGATATTGTGGTATAAAACCACCAAATCACTTCCTCTTTCATAATCACCAATGTGCCCCATGTCATACAAATCATGCAAAGATTATGCCACATTCTTTATTTCACATTCTTACCAATATTCACACATGTGTCATAACAGGTATTCTTAACATTGTTAACATTGTTTTAGAGAATAAGGTACCCGAATATGCCGTACCATTGAATGGTACCTTAAGTCATATCTTTCACATTCTTATTAACACATATATTAAATTAAATCCGTAAATCTATTAAGATTCAGTGTGGGTTACACACCTGGTATTAACGCTTTCACTAAATCTCGAAAATCTACCAAAATCGATTGCACTCCTTCCTAATACCCATAGTTAAAATCGGTTAGGCATTAATACTAAAATATGGCCTTGGCCGAATGTCACATGCACTTACCTTGTGAATCTTAGATCTCGAAATTAATCCTTGGTTGTGGTATCTGTCGAAATCCCTATAGACCCATGTTAGAATCAGCTTGCTACACATGATCTATTAAAAATGGCCTATGGCCGAATGTTACCCATAGCTTACCTTAAATCTTAAAAGTCCCGAGAGATCCCTTCTTGAAATCAGCTATAATAGAAATCCCGAAATCCCTTCAATGTTTCAGCCAAACAATACTAATGGGATTAGTACCTTTTTTTTTTTGATAGTTAGGGAAAGAAAAGAATCAAGAGTTTGGCTAGAGAGATTCTTACCAATAAGATGACTAAAATGCAATTGATCACTACCTTCAAGAAATCGACAAGAGAGCTTGCAAGAGAAATCGATTCAAGAGTGGCCACGAAGTGAACTTTCAGCTTTGAACAATCGGCTAGGGGTAACCTTAAGTGTTCGGCCTTTGTTAGGCACTAGAAAGATTCGGCTTCAACAAGAAACACAAAAAGAAGGGTATGAAGCTTTAGGGGTTACGGTAATGGTGGAATAGGGAGGAGAAGGTTTCAGCTAGAATAAAAGAAAAGAAAGAAGAGAAAGGTGTTGGTTTTGGAGAGAAAAAGAAAACGAAAGAGAGGCCAACATGTTTTATGAAATTTGGCTATCCACCTTACAATACTTGGCCGAAAATCACCTTAAGGGAGTCCTCAACCTACCAACACTTTTCCCCTTATCGCCTCCTTACTTTTCTCCTATTTTATCTCTTATTCATCTATTCAAATAATCTAATTAAATAAAAATAAATCATCATTTATCTACTACTTTAGCCGAAATTTTAAAAGGATTAGACCATATCTTAAACTCCTCCATCTAGTCTCCCTATGCCGTCCACCTCTGTCTCTCCTTGCTGCAAAATAAAATCCCTCTTTTTGCTTCCCTTGTGGCTCGAACCCAAGCCCTTTCCCCTTGCTTGTGGCGTCACACTCTAAGGCCCTAAGTGGTGCCTCCAAGCCACTTAAACAAGCCTATTTCTGTGTCATCTTTCCCCTACTCATTTTCTTAAGGCCTATCAGGCTTAGCTTCCTCTTTGAAATTTAAAATCAAATAATTCTTAAGGCATTCACCTACACACTAAGGTTCACAAAATTCATAAAACACATTCCACATACACACAGACATGCTTCCACATATATATAAGCAAAATGCACAAGCCCCAAAATCCTAGATATTACAGGGTTAAACGATAATAAACAGTAAAATTCAAGAAGGAAAACTTAAACCCCCGATCTCAAACACATAAATAGAACACTTTTACCACTGATACAGAAACATAATTATTGACAGAATTTACCAAACAAATGTTCAAAATTTGCGGCATTACATGAGGAATTACGCAACATGGCAACTACGTGAAGATGTTCGAAGTCAAGACAAAACAGATATGATGTCCCTATGACGCAACACGAGACGTCATGAAAACGAATGATGTTCTGACCACGCGACCCATGACGTTGTGACGACGTGATGAATTCTATCTCAAAGCAGCTATGTAATTAAACTTTAATGATTACTTTTCCTAGTTAAACTCTAATTATTCCATATATTTCACCATATTAGAACTCTAATATTAGCCTACAAAAAAGGCCTTAGTAACACTTCTAAACATGTTTATCTTCATAACATTAAAATTTAAGAGAAGATCAAGAGAAAGTTTTGAGAAAGCTTTAAGGGTTTTTTGTGTTTTATCTAGATAGCTTTGCTTTTAGGGTTAGGGTTTGTTTTTGAGTTTCTTCATCTTGTACTTTTCATTTGTTTGCTCATTAAGTGAAGTATCTATTGTCCGTGATTTTTATCCTCTTGCTTGGAGGAGTTTTTAGGTAAATATTTTGTCCAATTTCTCTACACGTTCTTGTTAAATGCGTTTATATGGATCGATCCCCAACAATAAATGTATCTTAGAAAAAAAATCAAATAATCGATAAACAACGTAATAATATAAAATAAATAAAGGACATAAGAAAAACACATTCTTTTAGAATACAAAGCAATAAGAAAAATTATTAATAAGAAAAGAAAGAGATGATATGCTTAAGTCCTAGAAAATGCCGAGGTGATGAGCAAATTTTCTTTTAAAAAAATTCCAAATATCAAAACCATTTATATAAAATTCAAAGTTGTAACAGTAAAACATTTAAACCTATAAATATCAATACATTTAAAATATTAAAATTAATTCAATGACAAACATCAATTCATTTGTAATCCTCCAAATTAATAAATTACTTGTAACATCTATATAATTAAGAACCACCAAATCTAACTTTTAAAAATAAAATAGTAAGGTAAAAAATGAAAAAAATTATTTAGATAATGAAAACATTAGAATATGTATGTGTATGTTTAGATATCAAAATAGGGTCATAAACCATAAGACTATCTACATATTCTAAAATATGAGATTTTTGGAATCTAAAGCTCTACTTATTTAAAAAATTGATATAAAAATAATATTTAAACCGATTCCACCTCAAAATTTAATTACATGCATGTTATGGAGAGTTATTGAGACATTAATTATATTAATGAGTAACAATAATTGCATTTTATTTAGTGATTTAATATTAATTCTAAATATAATTGAAAGTAAAATATAAAAATAAAAGGTCAATATTGATCTTATTTATTTCATAATTCTTCCTAAGAGTTGGAAATATATTTTATATTAGATATAGATATTGTTGGGGATATACTTGAACTAATGACGAACAAGAATGTATAAAAAAATTGGGAATAAATATTTATGTGGAAAACTCCTCCGATGAAGAGGGTAAATGTAACGCCCCTATTTTTATTAGTTTCAGCTTTTGTAAAATTGACATAATTGTGTATCTGCTTCATTGGTTAAGTGTTTTGGGTGTGTGTGGGAGGTCCCAAGTTTAAGTCACAACTTGGGTAACTTTTGGTATTTTTATGAATAAAGCCCAAACTCTGGTTAGTAGGCTTATAAGTAAAAGTGTGTAGGTATTTAACAGAATGGGCCTGCTGGTCTGGTGGTTAGGTGGAGTGTTGAATCTCAGCATAGGTAAGGGAGATTATTTTTGTTCGGTTTGCTTATGAAGAGTTTGAATTGGTTTCAAAGTCTGGGTAGTGGAGAGAATTAAAGGGAGAGATTAGGGGATTAGCAGATTTTCTTTTGAATTTTTGGCTATCACCCTATTTCCCCAAATTCTCTTCTTTTTTTTTGAAGTTTTCTGCCAAACTCCCTGCCGAAATTCCTTTGTCTTACCCTCTTCTTTGATTTTCTCAATTTGTTTTCTCCTTGTGAAACGATGGTGTGCTATTACGATAAGTCTCTCTTCACTTAATCTATTTGCTTTGAGTTAGGCGTCTGATGAGGGGTCTGTTGCGCTCTTTTTAAGCGGTGAAAGGCAATAAGTGATTGATGTTACCGCAGAGAGTAAGACTTGTGATTTTAGTTGTTAACAGTAGGGTTCGTTAGATTATCAAAGTTTGATTTCGATAGAATTTGATTGGAAGAAGAAAAGGTGTGTAACACCTAAAAATTTGAGTATTTATTATATTGCATGTTTTTGGTGCTTAGATTATGAAGGAAAATTTTCTTACTTCTTTTCATAGTTATTATAGTTACGAAGAAGAGTTTAGAATTATTAGGAAAGGAATAAATTTTTCTGTCTAATTTTGAGAAATAAATGAAGTGGATTAAGTGACATGTTGATACTTAAGTAAAAATAAGTGTCAAAGTGTAGCATAAGATGAGTAATTGGTAAGGTGGTGTTGGCGCATGAGTTGTGGCATGAGGGCAGGTGGTTGAATCCCATTGGTTAGCATATAGGAAATTTTATTTTTTTAAAATAAGCTTTAATCTATGCATGTGTTAGCATATAGGCAATGGGATAAGGATGGATGAGTTGTATTGTTTCATTTTTGGTAAGTAAGACTAAAGGAAAAGGAAATTTTAACTTATGGTATGGAATCAAAGAACTTTGGAAAGATATGGGGACATGAGGCAAGTATCAAGGAAAATGTTTTGAAACAAATTCATGGTCATTTGACCAATGAATTTGGATGACAATTAGCTAGGGGAGGTTGGCGAATATGCTAGTAGCTTGGCTAGGGTAGGGATTTTGTTTTGGTCATTCCTAGCATTTTGTGCAAGCTTTGTTTTCTTTTCTCTTTTCTCTCAACCTTCTCTTTGGCGAATTTGAGCTTTTGGTATGCCAAAATTCTTTTGACCAATTGGTCATTTTGCTATCACATTAGTATTCTTTTGTGTGCCTTTTCATTTTGCGAAATTACCAACACCAAAGGTCATTCTTTTCTTCCTTCCTCCATTGCTTGAATGTACCTTGCCCTAAACACATCTCTTACTTTCTCTTTTCTTCTTTTGAAAACCGAATCCTCATCATCATCCCTTTCACTCATCTTTTAATTTTCTTTTCAATCATACTATCTTCATAAAAATCTCTCATGGCGAATGTTAGTGTGCCTTGTCGAACCATTTTCTCTTCTCTTTAGTTTTCATAGCGAATCTCTCTCTATTCATAAGCATCTTTCTCAATCATCTCTTTTCAACCGTGGAGAATAGGTAAGAGTTCTTTTAGTTCATGTTAGTTATTAGTGGTTTTGGCGAATATGGATGGAGGTAAGAAGGATTTCTTGGATCGAAATAATCGTTCATTTTATTAACGTTTCTCTTTATTATACTTTAGTGCGATAACGGAAGATCGAAACTCGAGTGTTCGTGTGTATCTTGGGCGTTGGAATCGATTTAAGGTGTTGAGGAACGTTCTTGGTCGACTCTCTTTTGAGAAGCAAGAATCTTTGTGGTAAGAAAATCTAGCCTTTAAAATCTTTAATATTATTTCGATAAATTATTATTAGGATTAACGATCTTTGATATTGAAGACATTCAAAATAGGAAAGAAAAGGCGGTGTTTAGTCTTCGTAAGAGGCGGATCCGCTATTCCCCTAAATATAAAGAAGGGCTATTTTGGGAATCGGGATTTTCCACCGGGTTGCGGACCATCTTAGAAGGAAATCAATTATTTGAAGTAGTACGAACTTAGAGCCTTTGTGCGTTAGTGGATTTTCGATGAATAACGAATCGATAAACGAGGAGAAATCAAAAATTGAAGTGATTCAAAATCAAGAGGGTAAGGATTTGGATCGATTATCGATAGTGTATTTTTATACATGATAGTGTTCTAACGGATCGTAATATGTTTTAGGTGTTGAGGAGCGAGAAGGATTAGTACTCACGATATCGAGGTGTGTAACTTCACATTTTTTTCTCGGGTTGGACGACAATTGTGGTATTGGATAAAATCGTAAAAACGACTAGATCGATATAAAACGTAATAACTGATATTTGGTGAAATTACATGAAAACGGTTAATATGGTGAAAATTACGAAAAAGCCCTCGATGAGTTAGATGGTAAAATATGAATTTTTATGTTCTCGTAAAATGGGCCGATAAGTTTGATAATTGGTAGATGGGCCGAAAATATTGTTTGTTAGTAAAATGGGCCGAAATCCGTGATAATAATAAATGGGCCAAAATCTCTGCTAGATCGATAATTGGGCCGAAATCTCTGTTAGATCAAAATTGGGCCAAAATCTCTGCTAGATCGTAAATGGGCCGTAATCTATGTTAAATTGTTAAATGGGCCGAAATCTCCGCTAGATCGATAAATGGGCCAAACTCTTTGCTAGATCGTAAATTTGGGCCTAAAATGTTAAATTGCTAAATGGGCCAAATGTTGTTTTGAAATTTTTGGGCCTTAATAAAAAAATTGGAAATATTGACTCTTGTTAATGGGCCTTTTAATAAAATCATTGTATGATCATAGACTACTTTGCATACATGTTGCATGGGTTGGGAAAATGATGAAGAGAAGAAAGGCCTGTTGCCAAAATCTAGTTCGGTGGCTCTGCCACAAAATTATTAAATGGCTATTTGCCTCTAGTTCGGTGGCTCAACCACAAAATTATTAAATGGCTATTTGCCTCTAGTTCGGTGGTTCTGCCACAAATAATAATTGGCTCAATGCCTCTAGTTCGGTGACTTTGTCACAATCTAGTTCGGTGGCTCTGCCACAAATATAAAAGGCTTAATGCCTACGATTGGTGTGATGGCGGGGTGGGTTGACTTGATCCCCACAGGTGTGATGGTTGATGCGGGGTGTGTAGCGGATGGAAATTAGGTTTGGGAGGAAAATTCATTTTGCATGCATATCATTATTGTTAATTCGCTAATGGGCTCAAGCCCAAATCTATAACTTGATAATCGGCCCATGGATAAAGAAAGTGAGTTATACACGAGTTCTAAGTAACTCACTCCTCAAATTTTCTTCATCTCGGGTAATGGAAGTTGGCGTGGACTTGGGCGAGGATGACTTCGTGGAGGCCATCTTGCAAAACATGGGTTTATTAAACTTGAACTTTTTAATAAGTACTTTTTATGAATTACTATTTTGGGTTGATGTAATAAGGGCCTCTATTAATATTTCATGGACTTTTATGTGTGGTTGGTTTAAAACTATATTTTGGACATTTCAATATGGGTTAATGATTATATGATGTTTTTCTTAAAATAATTTGGGTTTCAAATATATGAAATTCTTTTAAATATTTTTTAAATATTTTGAACTCTTATAAAATAAAAATTTTACTTAATGATTTTGATAATACAATATTAATGATGTTTTCCACTAATATTTTCTAATATACATCAAATATAAAATACTCTTTTGGTTTTATTAAATCTTGTAATAAAAATCATTTTGAAGATTTCAATTCACTTTGTAAATTTTAAGATAGTTCGATCCATGTAACAAACCAAATCTAGTCTTAACGCATAAATCGGGTTTGGGGTGTTACATTTAATGGTATCGAGCCGATTTCAAAAACTTCGGTTGTGGTTTGGGTTCACAAATAATTTACATATGAATTCATTCAATTATGTTTTAAAGATCGATTATGGCACCACAAGCATCCCAACAACAAGTCAAGTAAGTATTTATTACTTAATGATTACTATGATGATCATAGGAATACTCTAGAACTTCTAGTTTTAGATGTGAAAAATCGTAGAGATTGAGACTATAGGATATGTTGCGAAAAACAACTTTATCTCTCAAATCTCATAAAACATCGTTAATAAACACTGAAACAATTTTCTGATTCATAAAACTTGTAATCAGATAAAAGCGAATAAGCCATCATGAGCACTAGAGGGCGTGGTTGTGGGCCAGTGGTAGAGCGTGGCCGTGGTAGAGGCCGAGGTGCTACGACTGAAGCACCAAATCATATGCCAAAAATGGATGCACCTGCGTCATTTGAGAGTGAGACGGGATCACGCGATCACATGGAAGAAGATAATGCTTTGACACAAGCAATGCTGCGAGTCCTAGAAAGGGTCGTGGAACTAGAATTGGGCCAACAACTCGTGGGTCAATTTGAACGACTCAAGTCAAATAATGCGAAGTTTTAGAGGAGTTTTGGTGTAGCTCGAATGTGGCGAATATTGGCTCAAGCGGTGGAGCGGATTATGGATGATATGGAATGCCTTTGTTGAGCAAAAAGCGAAAGGAGTGTGTCCTTGTTAAGAGATGAGGCGTGTCGGTGGTGGCTCACTTGTTTGAGAAGGCACCGAAGCTGCACTGATTACTTGGGAATTCTTTAAAGCTGCCTTCCAAGGAAAATACGTTGGAACGAGTTATGTAGACGCCCGAAGGAAGGAATTTCTGAATCTTGTACAAGGGAGTAAAACAGTAGCAGCATATGAAGCTGAGTTTTTACGTTTGAGCCACTATGCTCGGACAATTGTATCAACAGATCATGAGCGTTGTGTGCATTTGAGGATGGGCTTAATGATGAGTGAGGGTTCGATTGCTCCACGACAAGTTAGAATTTTTCCACGCTTGTGGAGAAGGCCAAGATAGCCGAGGAGGCTAAGAACTCGAAACGTCGAGCAGAAAGATTTAGAAATAAGAGAGAGACACGATGATCTGGTTCTTCAAAGAGATTCGAAAGAGACCTCGAAATGATGAACCGGTTCAAGGTAGAACACCGGTAATAAATAATCGAAGTCGAGGCTGTCTTTGAATGTGGAAAAAGACATTTTGGAGAGTGTTGGAGGAAAAGCGGCGCTTGTTACAAATGCGGTTCGATGGATCATCGATATAGAAATTGTCCTCGGCGTATGGATACGACTCAAGAAGTTCGTAATAATGATGCACAAGGCCGAGGTACTCGGCTGCCACCGAGAGGTCATGGACCAGTCGTGGTGGTAATGGGGCTGGTCGTGGTCAAGGTGCACCGGTCGAGGCAATGGTCCTAGAGGAGCGCGAGATGCAAGACGACTGGGTGGTCTATGCAGTTAGACGCCGCGAGGACGGCAATGCACCAGATGTGATAACTGGTACGTTCTTCATCTTTGATGTACCTGTTATTGCTTTAATAGATATTGGTTCTACCCACTCATATGTTGCTAGCGCCATATCTGGAAACCTGAACCTAAAATCTAAAATTACCGATAGTGAAATGCCAGTAATTAGTCCTTTAGGACAGTCGGTAATTGTTAATAAAATGTTTAGAGGCGTGCCTTAAAAATTCAAGAGAAGGTATTCTTGGCGAATTTGATGGAATTGCCTTTCGACGAGTTCGATCTCATTCAGGCATGGATTGGTTGGTTAAACATCGGCACAATTGGATTGTCTTTGAAAATAAATGTCAGTAAGAACCTCGGACGATAAGGAAGCCATAATGATTGGTGAATAAAGGAACTACTTGGCAAATGTGGTATCCGCGTTGAAGGCAGAGAAGTTGGTTCGAAAAGGATATGGAGCATTCCTAGCCTTTATCTGTGCTTTGGATGCCAAAGAGTTATCTGTGAATGATGTGAGAACGGTGAAAGAATTTCCAGATGTTTTCCCGAAGAACTTCCTGGTATACCTCCAGATCGGGAAGTAGAATTTGGCATTGAGCTTTTGCCTGGAACCGCTCCAGTGTCCATTGCTCCTTATAGGATGGCACCGAAGGAGTTGGCAGAGCTTAAAGCTCAAATTCAAGAATTGCTGGATCGAGGATTTATTCGACCAAGTGTGTCTCCGTGGGGAGCTCCAGTTTTGTTTGTCAAGAAGAAGGATGGATCGATGCGTATGTGCATTGATTATAGACAATTGAATAAATTGACGATCAAGAATCGGTATCCTCTGCCGAGAATTGACGACCTGTTTGATCAATTAAAAGGAGCTTCAGTCTTCTCCAAAATTGATTTGAGATCGGGTTATCACCAGCTCAAGGTGAAAGAAGCGGATATTTATAAGACGGCATTTAGGACTCGTTACGGACATTATGAGTTTGTAGTGATGCCATTTGGATTAACCAATGCACCAGCCGCATTTATGGACATGATGAACCGAGTCTTTCAACCATATTTAGACCGGTTTGTGGTAGTGTTCATAGATGACATATTGGTTTATTCAAGAAATGATGAGGAGCATGACACGCATTTACGTATAGTATTGCGATTACTTACGTGATAAGCAACTTTATGCCAAATTCGATAAATCTGCAATTTTGGCTAAAGGAAGTGACTTTCTTAGGTCATGTAGTATCGGTTTGAAGGAATAAGGGTGGATCCTCGAAAAATTGAGGCTATTCTGGATTGGAAACCACCAACGTCGGTAGCTGAAATTCAGAGTTTCTTGGGTTTGGCTGGTTACTATAGGCGTTTTGTAGAGGGTTTTAGTTGATTCTTTTCACCTAACTAAGTCATTGTGGAAGGGAGTTCCGTACAATTGGATTGAAAAACAACAAGAGAGTTTCAAGAAATTGAAGAAGATCTGACGGAAGCTCTAGTTTTGATTCAATTTGGAGGTGGAAAAGAATTCACTGTTTATTGTGATCGTCTCACACGTGCAGGTTGTGTGTTGATGCAAAATGGAAAGGTGGTGGCCTATGCTTCTCGTCAATTGAGACCACACGAGTAAATTACCCTACTCATGATTTGGAGTTAGGCTGCGTGGTCTTTGCCTTAAAGATTTGGAGGCACTATCTCTATGGTGAGAAGTCTATAATCTACATGGATCACAAGAGTCTTAAATACCTCCTTACCCAAAAGGAGTTGAATTTGAGACAAAGAAGATGGGTAGAATTATTAAAGGATTATGATTTCTCAATCGAATATCATCCTGGAAAGGCTAACGTGGTAGCTGACGCGTTAAGTCGTAAAGCAGTATCTGATTTGAGAGCAATGTTTGCTCATTTGAGTTTGTATGAGGATGGGAGTTTGTTAGCAGAACTTCAGGTGAAGCCGTTGTGGCTGGAACAAATCAAGGAAAAACAGACATCAGATGAAAAGTTGGGACCTTTACTTCAGCAAGTTGAAAATAGAGAAATCGAGGATTTTGGAATAAACACGGAAGGTGTGTTGTGCTTTCATGGAAGAGTTTGTATGCCTAAGGACTCAGATCTGAGGCAAATGATTCTTCGGGAGGTGCATAGTAGCCCTTATGCTATACACCCCGGAGGAAATAAGATGTATCGAGATCTCCGTGAACAGTATTGGTGGCCAGGGTTGAAGCGTGAGATTTCAGAGTTTGTGGGAAAATGTTTGACTTGTCAGCAAGTGAAGGCAAAACATCAATTACCGTCTGGATTGTTACAACCGGTAAGGATTCCTCTTTGGAAATGGGAGCGGATAACTATGGATTTTGTTAGTGGGTTACCTTTAACACCTACTAAGAAAAATTACATTTGGGTAATTGTTGATCGTTTGACGAAGACGCTCATTTTCTTCCGGTTAAATCGGATTATTCATTGCGAAGTTGGCGAAGCTGTACGTATCTGAAATTGTGAGGTTGCATGGGGTACCCATATCTATTATATCAGACAGGGATCCCAGATTTACATCACGATTTTGGAAAGCTCTACATGAAGCCTTGGGGACAAAGTTGAATTTTAGTACGGCTTTTCATCCTCGGTCGATGGTCGATCGAGAGAGTAATTCAGATATTGGAAGATATGTTAAGGGGATGTGTAATCGACTTCAGGGGTAGTTGGGAGGATTATCTACCACTGGCAGAATTTGCGTATAACAACAGTTATCAATCTAGCATTCAGATGGCACCTTACGAAGCATTGTATGGTCGAAGGTGTCGTTCTCCTATTTGTTGGACTGAGTTGGGCGAACGACAGTTGTTGGGTCCTGAGATGATATCGGAAACAGAGGATAAGGTAAAAGTTATTCGAGCACGGTTGAAGGAAGCCTCAGATAGACAGAAGTCGTATGCAGACCTGAAGCGTAAGGATATCGAGTATGCTGTGGGGGATCAAGTTTTCTTGAAGGTCTCACCTTGGAAAAAGATTTTCAGGTTTGGAAAGAAGGGCAAGCTAAGTCCTAGGTACATTGGACCATATCGTGTCTTTGAAGCGTGTTGGTCCGATGGCTTATCGATTGAGTTACCTCGGAGTTGGGTCAAATTCATAATGTTTTCATGTTTCCATCTTTGAGACGCTATAGATCGGATCCATCTCATATAATACCGGTTGAGGAAGTGGAATTAAATGTAGATTTGTCTTTTGAAGAAGAACCGGTGGAAATCTTAGGCCAGAGATGTTAAAGTGCTAAGAAAGAAAACCGTGCGTTGGTCAAAATTTTATGGCGTAATCACGGAGCGGAGGAAGCTACGTGGGAGCCCGAGGAAACTATTTGGCAACAATATCCTCACCTCTTTTAATCAAGGTAAATTTCGAGGACGAAATTTTCTTTAAGGAGGTAGAGTTGTAACACCCTAAAAATTTGAGTATTTATTATATTGCATGTTTTTGGTGCTTAGATTATGAAGGAAAATTTTCTTACTTCTTTTCATAGTTATTATAGTTCTGAAGAAGAGTTTAGAATTATTCGGGAAAGGAATAAATTTTATTATTTTGAGAAATAAATGAAGTGGATCAAGTGACATTGATACTTAAGTAAAAATAAGTGTCAAAGTGTAGCATAAGATGAGTAATTGGTAAGGTGGTGTTGGCGCATGAGTTGTGGCATGAGGGAAGGGGTTCGAATCCCTTGGTTAGCATATAGGAAATTTTATTTTTTGCTTTAATCTATGCATGTGTCGGCAAGGGGATAAGGATGGATGAGTTGTATTGTTTCATTTTTGGTAAGTAAGACTAAAGGAAAAAGGAAATTTTTAACTTATGGTATGGAATCAAAGAACTTTGGAAAGATATGGGGACATGAGGCAAGTATCAAGGAAAATGTTTTGGAAACAAATTCATGGTCATTTGACCAATGAATTTGGACGGCAATTTGGCTAGGGGAGGTTGGCGAATATGCTAGTAGCTTGGCTAAGGTAGGGATTTTGTTTTGGTCATTCCTAGTATTTTGTGCAAGCTTTGTTTTCTTTTCTCTCTTTCTCTCAACCTTCTCTTTGGCGAATTTGAGCTTTTGGTATGCCAAAATTCTTTTGACCAATTGGTCATTTTGCTATCACATTAGTATTCTTTTGTGTGCCTTTTCATTTTGCGAAATTACCAACACCAAAGGTCATTCTTTTCTTCCTTCCTCCATTGCCGAATGTACCTTGCCCTAAACACATCTCTTACTTTCTCTTTTCTTCTTTTGAAAACCGAATCCTCATCATCATCCCTTTCACTCATCTTTTAATTTTCTTTTCAATCATACTATCTTCATAAAAATCTCTCATGGCGAATGTTAGTGTGCCTTGTCGAACCATTTTTCTCTTCTCTTTAGTTTTCATAGCCGAATCTCTCTCTATTCATAAGCATCTTTCTCAATCATCTCTTTTCAACCGTGGAGAATAGGTAAGAGTTCTTTTAGTTCATGTTAGTTAATAGTGGTTTTGGCCGAATATGGATGGAGGTAAGAAGGATTTCTTGGATCGAAATAATCGTTCATTTTATTAACGTTTCTCTTTATTATACTTTAGTGCGATAACGGAAGATCGAAACTCGAGTGTTCGTGTGTATTTTGGAGCGTTGGAATCAATTTAAGGTGTTGAGGGAACATTCTTGGTCGACTCTCTTTTTGAGAAGCAAGAATCTTTGTGGTAAGAAAATCTCGCCTTTAAAATCTTTAATATTATTTCGATAAATTATTATTAGGATTAACGATCTTTGATATTGAAGACATTCAAAATAGGGAAGAAAAGGGCGGTGTTTAGTCTTCGTAAGAGGGGCGGATCCGCTATTCCCCCTAAATATAAAAGAAGGGCTATTTTGGGAATCCGGGATTTTCCACCGGGTTGCGGACCATCTTCCGAAGGAAATCAATTATTTGAAGTAGTACGAACTTCCGAGCCTTTGTACGTTAGTGGATTTTCAGCGAATAACGAATCGATAAACGAGGAGAAACCAAAAATTGAAGTGATTCAAAATCAAGAGGGTAAGGATTTGGATCGATTATCGATAGTGTATTTTTATACATGATAGTGTTCTAACGGATCGTAATATGTTTTAGGTGTTGAGGAGCGAGAAGGATTAGTACTCACGATATCGAGGTGTGTAACTTCACATTTTTTTCTCGGGTTGGATGACAATTGTGGTATTGGATAAAATCGTAAAAACGACTAGATCGATATAAAACGTAATAACTGATATTTGGTGAAATTACATGAAAACGGTTAATATGGTGAAAATTACGAAAAAGCCCTCGATGAGTTAGATGGTAAAATATGAATTTTATGTCCTCGTAAAATGGGCGATAAGTTTGATAATTGGTAGATGGGCGAAAAATATTGTTTGTTAGTAAAATGGGCGAAATCCGTGATAATAATAAATGGGCCAAAATCTACGCTAGATCGATAATTGGGCGAAATCTACATTAGATCAAAATTGGGCGAAATCTACGCTAGATCATAAATGGGCGTAATCTACATTAAATTGTTAAGCAGGCCAAAATCTCCGCTAGATCGATAAATGGGCCAAACTCTTTGCTAGATCGTAAATTTGGGCCTAAAATGTTAAATTGCTAAATGGGCCAAATGTTGTTTTGTAATTTTTGGGCCTTAATAAAAATTGGAAATATTGACTCTTGTTAATGGGCCTTTTTAATAAAATCATTGTATGATCATAGACTACTTTGCATACATGTTGCATGGGTTGGGAAAATGATGAAGAGAAGAAAGGCTGTTGCCAAAATCTAGTTCGGTGGCTCGCCACAAAATTATTAAATGGCTATTTGCCTCTAGTTTGGTGGCTCGACCACAAAATTATTAAATGGCTATTTGCCTCTAGTTCGGTGGTTACGCCACAAATAATAATTGGCTCAATGCCTCTAGTTCGGTGACTTTGTCACAATCTAGTTCGGTGGCTCGCCACAAATATAAAAGGCTTAATGCCTACGATTGGTGTGATGGCGGGGTGGGTTGACTTGATCCCCACAGGTGTGATGGTTGATGCGGGGTGTGTAGTGGATGGAAATTAGGTTTGGGAGGAAAATTCATTTTGCATGCATATCATTATTATTAATTACGCTAATGGGCTCAAGCCCAAATCTATAACTTGATAATCTGGCCCGATGGATAAAGAAAGTGAGTTATACTCGAGTTCTAAGTAACTCACTCCCTCAAATTTTCTTCATCTCGGGTAATGGAAGTTGACGTGGACTTGGGCGAGGATGACTTCGTGGAGGCCATCTTGCAAAACATGGGTTTATTAAACTTGAACTTTTTAATAAGTACTTTTTATGAATTACTATTTTGGGTTGATGTAATAAGGGCCTCTATTAATATTTCATGGACTTTTATGTGTGGTTGGTTTAAAACTATATTTTGGACATTTCAATATGGGTTAATGATTATATGATGTTTTCTTAAAATAATTTGGGTTTCAAATATATGAAATTCTTTTAAATATTTTTTAAATATTTTGAACTCTTATAAAATAAAAATTTTACTTAATGATTTTGATAATACAATATTAATGATGTTTTCCACTAATATTTTCTAATATACATCAAATATAAAATACTCTTTTGGTTTTATTAAATCTTGTAATAAAAATCATTTTGAAGATTTCAATTCACTTTGTAAATTCTTTTGATAGTTCGATCCATGTAACAAACCAAATCTAGTCTTAATCCCGCATAAATCGGGATTTTTCATTTATTGTTACGATTTGGGGTGTTAATATGTGTAGCAGAGCCAATCGAACTAGAGGCAATAAGCCATTAAAATATTTGTGGCGAGCCACCTAACTAGATTTTGGCAACAAGCCTTTCTTCTCTTCATCATTAATCCCAACCCATGCAACATGTATGCATAATAGTCTATATACATATGATAATTTAACAAAAGGCCCAATTTACATATGAGTCTATATTTCAAGTTTTTATTAAGGCCCATAATACAGAATAGCATTTAGCCCATTTAGCAATCTAGCAACTTTCGGCCCATTTAACGATCTAGCAGATTTTCGGCCCATTTAACGATCTAGCATACTTTTCGACCCATTTAACGATCTAGCAAAATTTTTGGCCCATTTAACGATCTAGCAGAGTTTTCGGCGCATTTAACGATCTAGCATATTTTTGGACCATTTAACATGAGACATAAAATTTACAATTTACCAACTAACTCATTGAGGGCGTTTTCATAAATTTTACAACTTTAACCGTTTTCTTGTATTTTCACAAAAATACTATTTATTACCTATTTTTTTGATTTTGTCATCTTTACAATTTTCTCAATACTTACGGTATAACATCTAACCCGAGATAAGTGTGAAGTTACACACCTTGTTATTGTGAGTACTAGACTTTCCCGCTCTTCAGTACCTAAACGTAATACAATAATTAGAATACTATCATATTTTAAAACTATACTATTGGTAAATGATCTAAATCTTTACCCTCCGGATTTGAACCACTTCTATTTTGGTTTCTCCTCGATTGTTGGTTCGTTGTTCGATGAGAATCCACTAACGAACAAAGGTTTAGGAGTACGAATGACTTCAAACAATTGGTTCTCCTTGGATGAGGTCCGTAACACGTGGAAAATCCTGATTCGAAATAGCCCTTCGTTTATACTTAGGGGGATTAGCGGAACCACCCCTCTTTTGAAGACTATGCACTGCCCTTTTCTGCCCTATCTTGAATGTTTCTAATGACATAAGATCATTAGTTCGACTAATAGTTATCGAAATATGGCTAACGATTTTAAAAGATTTGAGATTAGCTTACCACAATATCCTTATTCCACGAAGAAAGATCGAGCGATTACGTCCCTATAACAAAATCGATTAAATAACTAACTATACCAATATAATGAATAAAGTGAGAATCCTTGAATAATCTCCTTACCTTAACTCTTAAGATCGATTCCAACGATCCACAATACTCAAGAATACTTTGAGTTTCTTTCCTCCAAAAATCTCACTATTGTCCACGGTTGAAAAGAATTGAGTGAGAAGAATACTTATGACTAAGGAAAAATCGGTTGTGATCAAACAAAGAAAATGAAAAAAAAAATTCGGCACAAGAGCATATTAACATTAGGCCATGAGGGAAAATATTGAAGAGATTTCAATGGAGAAGAAAATAAAAAAATGGAAGATGAAAATGATATGATTCGGTTTTCAAAAGAGAAATAGAGAAAGAAAAGAGAAAGAAGAGAAAGAAAAGAGAAAGGAAAAGAGAAAGGAAAAGAGAAAGAAAAGAGAAGAAAAAGAAAAGGAAAAGAATTGAGTTTGGGAGAATTGTGTATTCAGTTTTGTGAAGGAAAAAGAAAAAGAATGGCCTTCTTTGTGTGATGATAGTTTCGGCACTAGGAAGAATGATTGGCAAAGAAAATGACCAAATGATCAAGAAGAAAGGATGGTAAAAATTGCTATAGTTTCCTCAAGGTTTTTGGTATAATCGGCTAGGGACAGAGCAAACTTTTGGAAGAGAATTTGATAAGCAAGTACCAAATGACCAAAAAGAAAATGTTTCTCCCAACATCCAAGCTTACCAACCAATCAACCAAAATCGGCCACCCCCCCTAGCCCCTATGTCGTCCACATACATGGTCAAAAGGCCATTAGGAAGTTTCCAAAACATCTCCCTATTCTTAAGCCTTATCATCCTCCTTTTCCTTAAGTTGAGAGACAATATCCCCAATTCAAGCCATTCTATCCCTTATCTTTAGCTTTCCATAATCCTTAGTCTTCTTACCAAAAAAAAAAAAAAAAACAATCCAACTCATCTTAATCTTATCCATAGCCGACACATGCTAGGGTAAAGCAAAATAAAACTCCCTAATTACATGCTAGGTGATTCAACCTCTCCCTCAAGTCCAAATTTTATGGCGCCATCACCTCTTTGCCAATTACTCATCTTATGCCATCTTTTAGTACTTAATTAACTTATGTTTCAAGGTCACCTAATCTCTTTACATTAAAGTACACTTTACTAATATTTATTCTAATTCCAAGTAAACTCGAGCTAACACTTAGCAACATATTGATACTCGAATATTTAGGATATTACAATTCTACCCCCTTAAAGAAAATTTCGTCCTCAAAATTTTCCTGATTAAAAGAGGTGAGGATATTGTTGCCGAATTGTATCCTCAGGCTCCCACGTAGCTTCCTTCGCTCCGTGATTATGCCATAAAACTTTGATCAACGGCACGGTCTTCTTTCTTAACACTTTAACATCTCGATCTAAAATTTCCACTGGTTCTTCCTCAAAAGACAAGTCTGATTTCAATTCCACTTCCTCTACTGGTACTATGTGAGATGGATCCGATCTATAGCGTCTCAGCATGGAAACATGGAAAACGTTATGAATTTGACTCAACTCCGGAGGTAATTCAATCTGATAAGCCACTGGACCAACACGCTTCATCACACGATATGGCCCAATGAACCTAGGGCTCAACTTGCCCTTCTTTCCGAATCTGAAAATTTTCTTCCAAGGTGAGACCTTCAAAGACTCGCTCTCCTCAAAGAAACTCGATATCCTTACGCAGTGTCCAGATACGACTTACGTCTATTCAAGCTTCCTTTAACCGTGCTCGAATAACTTTTACTTTTCTTCTCGCTTTGATATCAACTCAGACCCAACATCGCCGTTCGCCAATTCAGTCCAACAAGTAGAGTACGGCACCTACGACCATACAATGCGTCGTAGGCGCCATCTAAATGCTAGACGGTAGCTATTGTTATATGCAAATTCCGCCATCGGTAGAAAATCCTCCCAACTACCTCTCAAGTCAATCACACATCCCTTAACATGTCTTCCAATATCTGAATTACTCTTTCGATGATCATCTATCCGAGGATGAAAAGCCGTACTAAAGTTTAACCGTTCCCAAAGCTTCATGCAGAGCTTTCCAAAATCGTGATGTAAATCTAGGATCCTGCACGATATAATGAACATTTGGTACCCCATGCAACCTCACGATTTCGGATACATACAGTTTAGCCAATTTACGTAATGAGTAATCCGCATTTAATCGAAAGAAAATGAGCGATCTTCGTCAAACGATCAACTACTACCTATACGAAATTTTTCTTAGTAGGTGTTAAAGGTAACCCACTAACAAAATCCATTGTTATTTGCTCCCATTTCCAAAGAGGAATCTTTACCGGTTGTAATAAACCTGACGGCAATTGATGCTCCGCCTTTACTTGTTGACAAGTCAAACATTTTCCTATAAACTCAGAAATCTCACGCTTCAACCCTGGCCACCAATACTATTCACGGAGATCCCGATACATCTTATTTCCTCTGGGGTGCATAACATAAGGGCTACTATGCGCCTCCCGTAGAATCATTTGCCTCAATTCTGAGTCTTTAGGCATACAAACCCTTCCACGAAAACATAACACTCTATTCGTGTTTATACCAAAATCCTCTATTTCACCCCTTTCAACCTACTGGAATAAGGGCCCCAACTTTTTATCTGATAACTGCTTTTCCTGAATTTGTTCTAACCACAGAGGCTTCACCTGAAGTTCTGCTAACAGACTACCATCCTCATACAAACTCAAATGAGCAAACATTGCTCTCAACTCAGATACCGCCTTACGACTTAACGCGTCAGCTACCACATTAGCCTTTCCAAGAAGATACTCAATTGAGAAATCATAATCCTTTAATAATTCCACCCATCTCCGTTGTCTCAAATTCAACTCCTTTTGGGTAAGGAGGTACTTAAGACTCTTGTGATCCGTATAAATGATAGACTTCTCACCGTAGAGATAGTGCCTCCAAATCTTTAAAGCAAATACCACTGCAGCTAACTCCAAATCATGAGTAGGGTAATTTACTTCGTGCGGTCTCAACTGTCGAGAAGCATAAGCCATCACCTTTCCATTTTGCATCAGCACACAACCCAAACCGTGTGAGACGCATCACAATAAACAGTAAATTCTTTTCTAGCCTCAGGCTGAATTAAAACTGGTGCTTCCATCAGAATCTTCTTCAATTTATCGAAACTCTCTTGTTGTTTTTTAGTCCAAATATACGGTACTCCCTTTCGCAACAGTTTAGTTAGGGGTGCAGCAATCAACGAAAACCCCTCAACAAAGCGTCTATAATAACCAGTCAAACCCAAGAACTCTGAATTTCAGCTACCGACTTTGGTGGTTTCCAATCCAGTACAGCTTCAATCTTCCGAGGATCCATCCTTATTCCTTCAGCTGATACCACATGACCCAAGAAAGTCACTTCCTTTAGCCAAAATTCACATTTACTGAATTTGGCATAAAGTTGCTTATCACGAAGTAACTGCAATACTATGCGCAAATGCATGTTATGCTCCTCATCATTTCTTGAATAAACCAAAATGTCATCTATGAACACTACCACAAATCGGTCTAAATATGGTTGAAAGACTCGGTTCATCATGTCCATAAATGCGGTTTGGTGCATTGGTTAACCCAAACGGCATCACCAAAACTCATAATGTCCATAACGAGTTCAAATCTTTGTCTTATAAATATCCGCTTCTTTCACCTTAAGTTGGTGATAACCCAATCTCAAATCAATTTTGGAGAAAACTGAAGCTCCCTTCAATTGATCAAACAAATCATCAATTCTCGACAAAGGATACCTATTCTTGATCGTCAATTTATTCAATTGCCTGTAATCAATGCACATACGCATCGATCCATCCTTCTTCTTAACGAACAAAACTGGTGCTCCCCACAGAGACACACTCGGTCGAATAAATCCTAGATCCAACAATTCTTGAATTTGAGCTTTAAGCTCCGCCAACTCCTTCGGTGCCATTCTATAAGGAGCAATGGACACTGGAGCCGTTCTGGGCAAAAGCTCAATACCAAATTCTACTTCCCGATCTGGAGGTATAGTAGGAAGTTCATCGAAAAATACATCTAGAAATTCCTTCACCGTCCTCACATCATCCACAGATAACTCTTTGGCATCCAAAGCACAAATAAAAGCTAAGAATGCTCCATACCCTTTCCGCACCAACTTTTTTGCCTTTAACGCAGATGGCACATTTTCCAAGTGATTCTTTCGTTCACCTATCATTATTACTTCCTTATCACCCGAAGTTCTTATTGACATTCGCTTTTTAGCACAATCCAAATGCGCCCGATGCTTAACCAACCAATCCATGCCCAGAATGAGATCGAACTCGCCGAGAGGCAATTCCATCAAATTCGCCAAAAATATTTCTTCTTGAATTTCTAATGGCACGTCTCTAAACAATTTATTTACAATTACCGACTGTCCTAAAGGACTAATTATCGTCATCTCACTATCGGTAATTTCAGATTCTAAATTCAAGTTTTCAGATATGTCACTAGCAACATACGAGTGGGTAGAATCAATATCTATCAAGGCAATAACAGGTACATCAAAGATGAAGAATGTACCAGTTATTACATCAGATGCATTGCCATCCTCGCGGCGTCTAACTGCATAGACCAATCCTGGTTGTCTTGCATCTGTGTTACCTCTAGGACTATTGCCTCGACCCGGTGCACCTTGAGCACGTCCAATTTTATTACTACCACGACCGGTCCACGCCTCTCGGTGGTCACTTGAATACCTCCGGCGGTACGTGCATCAATTTAAAACTTCCGAGTCGTATCCATACATCGAGGGTAATTTCTATACCGGTGATCCATTGAACCACATTTATAGCAAGCACCCGCTTTTCCTCCAAAGACTATCCTAATGCCTTTTTCCACATTCAAAGACAATCTCGACTCGATTACTAGCCAGGGTTCTACCTTGAGTGGTTCATCATTCCGAGGCCTCTTCGAAACCTTTTGAAGAACCCAATGCTTTATATCCTCTTGCCTCTAAATCTTTCTCGATTACGACGTTACGAGTTCTTAGCCTCTTCGCTATCTTGGCTTTCTTCACAAGTGTGGCAAAATTCTAACTGTCGTGGGAAAAGCAGACCGAACTCATCATTCAACCCATCCTCAAAGCGTATACAATGCTCATTATCCGTTGACACTATTGTCCAAGCATAACGACTCAAGCAAAAAACTCACCTCATCACACGCCTAATGACTTATTTCCTTGAATTAGATTTAAAAATTCCTTCCTTCGGGCGTCCACATAACTTGTTCCTACATATTTCCCTTGGAAGGTAGCTTTGAAGAATTCCCAAGTAATCAATGTAGCCTCGGTACCTTCTCGAACAGTAAGCCACCATTGATACGCCTCGTCTCTTAGCAAGGACACGACTCCTTTCAGTTTCTGCTCGACAGTGCATTCCAGATCAACCATAATCTGCTCCACATCTTTGAGCCAATATTCTGCCACATTCAGAGCTACACCGAAAACTCTTCTAAAAACTTTTGCACCATTAGACTTGAGTCGTTCCGAAATTGACCCACGAGTTGTTGGCCCAACTCTAGTTCCAGCGACCCTTTCAAGGACTCGCAGCATTGCTTGCGTCAAAGCATTATCTTCTTCCATATGATTATGTGTTCCCGTCTCACTTTCAAGTGACGCAGATGCATCCATTTCCGGTATATGATTTGGTGCTTCAGACGCACAGACTCGTCTCTACCACGGCCACGCCTCTGGCCCACGACCACTTCCTCTATAGCTCATAATGTCTAATTCGATTTAATCGATTACAAGTTTTATGAATCGAATATTATTTCAAAGTGTTTATTAATGATGTTTTATGAGATTTGAGAGATAAAGTTATTTTCACAAACACATCCTATAGTCTCAATCTCTACGATTTTCAACATCTAAAATTAGAAGTTCTAGAGTTTTCCTATGATCATATCATATTCATAATAATCATTCAAGAATTGAATACTTACTTGACTTGGTGCTTGGATGCTTGTGGTGCCATCTTGATCTTTAAAACATAATTGAAATAATTTCATCTGAAGTTATTTGTTGAACCCAACCACGTAGAGTTTTGAAATTGGGCTCGATACCATTAAATGTAACACCCCAAACCGTGTCTATGCGTCAAGACAAGATTTGGTTTGTCACGATCGAACATTCTTTTAATCTTTCTAATGATTTAGGTGAATCGGTACTACAAAACCTTTTGAAAATAAAGTTTAATAAAACCAAGAGAAATGATTTAAATTCGATGAATTTAAGAAACATTAGTTGAAATCTTAACATTTAGTATTAAATTATCAAAAACCTCAAAGTAGTTTTTAAAGAGTTTAAAAAAGAATTTGAATATAAGAATAGATAAAGAATCTCATATGTTTGAAAACCCAAAGTATTTTAAGAAAACATTATAAGATTAACAAAAGCCCATATTAAATATCTAAAACAAAATTTAAATCCATCCACACATAAAATCCATAAAATATTAATAGAGGCCTTATTACATCATATCCAAAATAGTAATTTTAAGAAACTACTTAATTAAAGTTCAAAGTTCATAAAACCCATGTTTGCAGTATGGCCTCCACGAAGTCATCCTAGGCCCAAGTCCACGTCAATTTCCATTACCTGTGATGGAAAGTTTAAGGGAGTGAGTTACTCAGAACTCAGTGTATAACTCACTTACTATATCCACTAGGCCAGATCATTAAGTCATAATTTTGGGCTTGAGCCCATAAACAGATTTAGCAATATAATAAATGAAGTGCATGCAAAATGTAATTTCCCAACCAAACCAAATTTCCATCCACTACACACCACCCGTACCAACCATCACACTTGTGGGGATCAAGTCAACCCACCCTGCCAACACACCAATCATATGCATAAAGCCATTTTTATATTTGTGGCAGATCTACCGAACTAGATTGTGACAAAGTCACCGAACTAGGGGCAATAAGCCATTTAAATATGTGTGGCAGAGCCATCGAACTAGAGGCAATAAGCCATTTAAAATATGTGTGGCAGAGCCACCGAACTAGAGGCAATAAGCCATTTAAATATGTGTGGCAGAGCCACCGAACTAGAGGCAATAAGCCATTTAAATATGTGTGGCAGAGCCACCGAACTAGAGGTAATAAGCCATTAAAATATTTGTGGCAGAGCCACCGAACTAGATTTTGGCAACAGGCCTTTCTTCTCTTCATCATTAATCCCAACCCATGCAACATGTATACATAATAGTCTATATACATATGATAATTTAACAAAAGGCCCAATTTACATATGAGTCTATATTTCAAGTTTTTATTAAGTCCCATAATACAGAATAGCATTTAGCCCATTTAGCAATCTAGCAACTTTCGGCCCATTTAACGATCTAGTAGATTTTTGGCCCATTTAACGATCTAGCATACTTTTCGGCCCATTTAACGATCTAGCAAAATTTTTGGCCCATTTAAAGATCTAGCAGAGTTTTCGGCCTATTTAACAATCTAGCATATTTTTGGCCCATTTAACATGAGACATAAAATTTACAATTTACCAACTAACTCATTGAGGGCATTTTCATAAATTTTACAACTTTAACCGTTTTCATGTATTTTCACAAAAATACTATTTATTACGTATTTTTTTGATTTTGTCATCTTTACGATTTTCTCAATACTTACGGTATAACATCTAGCTCGAGATAAGTGTGAAGTTACACACCTTGTTATTGTGAGTACTAGACTTTCCCGCTCTTCAGTACCTAAACGTAATACGATAATTAGAATACTATCATATTTTAAAACTATACTATTGGTAAACGATCTAAATCTTTACCCTCTGGATTTCGAACCACTTCTATTTTTGGTTTCTCCTCGATTGTTGGTTCGTTGCCCGATGAGAATCCACGAACGAACAAAGGTTCGGGAGTACGAATGACTTCAAACAATTGGTTCTCCTCGGATGAGGGTCCGCAACCCGGTGGAAAATCCTGAATTCTCGAAATAGCCCTTCGTTTATACTTAGAGGGATTAGCGGAACCACCCTTCTTTCGAATGCTATGCACTGCCCTTTTTTGCCCTATCTTGAATGTTTTTAATGACATAAGATCATTAGTCCGACTAATAGTTATCAAAATATGGCTAACGATTTTAAAAGATTTGAGATTAGCTTACCACAATATCCTTGTTCCACGAAGAAAGATCGAGCGATTACGTCCCTATAACGAAATCGATTAAATAACTAACTATACCAATATAATGAATAAAGTGAGAATCCTTGAATAATCTCCTTACCTTAACTCTTAAGATCGATTCCAACGATCCACAATACTCAAGAACACTATGAGTTTCTGTCCTCCAAAAATCTCACTATTGTCCACGGTTGAAAAGAATTAAGTGAGAAGAATACTTATGACTAAGGAAAAATCGGTTGTGATCAAACAAAGAAAATGAAAAAAAAATTCGGCACAAGAGCATATTAACATTCGGCCATGAGAGAAAATATTGAAGAGATTTCAATTGAGAAGAAAATAAAAGAATGGAAGATGAAAATGATATGATTCGGTTTTCAAAAGAGAAAGAGAGAAAGAAAAGAGAAAGAAGAGAAAGAAAAGAGAAAGGAAAAGAGAAAGAAAAGAGAAGAAAAAGAGAAGGAAAAGAATTGAGTTTGAGAGAATTGTGTATTCGATTTTGTGAAGGAAAAAGAAAAAGAATGGCCTTCTTTGTGTGATGATAGTTTTGGCACTAGGAAGAATGATTGGCAAAGAAAATGACCAAATGATCAAGAAGAAAGGATGGTAAAAATTGTTATAGTTTCCTCAAGGTTTTTGGTATAATCGGCTAGAGAGAGAGCAAACATTTGGAAGAGAATTTGATAAGCAAGTACCAAATGACCAAAAAGAAAATGTTTCTCCCAACATCCAAGCTTACCAACCAATCAACCAAAACCGGCAATCCCCCCTAGCCCCTATGCCGTCCACATACATGGTCAAAAGGCCATTAGGAAGTTTCCAAAACATCTCCCTATTCTTAAGCCTTATCATCCTCCTTTTTCCTTAAGTTGGAGAGACAATATCCCTCACTTCAAGCCATTCTATCCCCTATCTTTAGCTTTCCATAATCCTTAGTCTTCTTACCAAAAAAAAAAATAATCCAACTCATCTTAATCTTATCCATAAGCGACACATGCTAGGATAAAGCAAAATAAAACTCCCTAATTGCATGCTAGGTGATTCAACCTCTCCCTCAAGTCCAAATTTTATGGTGCCATCACCTCTTTGCCAATTACCCATCTTATGCCATCTTTTAGTACTTAATTAACTTATGTTTCAAGGTCACCTAATCTCTTTACATTAAAGTACACTTTACTAATATTTATTCTAATTCCAAGTAAACCGAGCTAACACTTAGCAACATATTGATACTCGAAGATTTAGGATGTTACAAAGAGAAACAAATAAGAAAACAAAGAAATAACCTTTACTAGATCAAAGTGTTTGCCAATTAAACACAATTACTAAGAAGAACACTTGAGCTAATATAATAACAGTGAAGCTCACAAGTAGTATAGAAAAATTGAGCACAAAGGTTTTTTGATTGATCTTTAAGCTTTAATAGTCAGACCTTTAGAAGATGGTTTATATACTTTCAAATTCATTTCCAACCGTTGTGGTTGTTAGGATGTTGAATAGAGTCATTGGGGATGAAAATACTAGTGCATTAATTTTATCTGCAATAATAGGTATCAACATTTTTCTAAAAGTACCGGTACCAATAGCATTTAATGCCTAATTTAGTGACCGTTGGAACCAAAACTATGGATACCAAAAGAAATTTCTTGATACCAAACGAAAGGTATCGACACCGTATTGATACTTAATGAATCCTTTGGAAGTCAGAATGTCAATTTAGTATCGATATTAAAGAATGAATTAATAAAGGTGTACTTCTATCGATACTTAAATAAATTTAACAATACTGGATCGATACTTGGTAAACATTTTGGAAAATAGAATGTCATTTTCATATCAATACCACAAAAAGTATATATAAATTTGTGAATCTATCGATACTAATTTAAGTTTATCAATACTTGACAAAAGTATCAATATTGGATCGATACTTTTTGGCCCGAGCAATTTTAACTTGTTTGAGAAATGTCTAAGACTTTGTTTAACTAACTTGGCTTTGAAAAGAAAAAAAATCTAAGTATAAGTTCAGATATTTTCTTTTAAGATAGATCAACTTTTGCCAAGTATTGTTTTAAAATTATTTTATTCAAAACATAATATTTATTATGTAACACCACTAACTCGTGTCTATCTCCGAATAGGGTTACGAAGCATTACTGAAAACGTAACTTGAATCATTTATTTTTAGACAAGAGATAAATCATAGTGTAATTCATTCAAACACATGCATATTGTTCCTTTATCGAGCCCTTGAGGCATTAGATACACTTTAGAAATGATCCACGACTAAATCGAAAACATTTAAAACATTAAGGAAAAAATTAGAAGAAAATTAAACTACAGGGGTCACACGGTTGAGACACACGTTCGTGTTTCAGCCGTGTATCATTCAAATAGGGACACATGGCGTGTCCCATCCTATGTCTATGCCCGTAACTCTCTAACTTGACCACGCTGCCAAGCCACACGCCTGCAGTGCCGGCCGTGTGCTAGGCCGTGTATCTTTCAAAAGCAAACAATAAAACCTATAGGGACACACGGTCAGTATGCACGCGGCAGTGTGTCACACTGGCGAGACACACTCCGTGTCTTAGGCTATGTAGCATCCTAAATAATTGGGTATCATTATGTTGCTTAATGTTGGTTCAAGTTACTTGGAGATAGAATAAATATTATTATTTAAGTGTACATTTGAGTAAAGAAATTAAATGACCTTAAGACTTAAATTAATTAAGTGCTAAAAGTTGGCATAAGATGAATTAGTAGTAAAGAGGAGATGGCGCCATAAGTGTTCCTAGAGGGAAGGAGTTCGAAACACCTGGCAAGCAACAAGGAAATTTTATTTTTTGCTTTAACCTATGCATGTGTCGGCAAGGGGATAAGGATGGATGAGTTGTATTGTTTTATTTTTGGTAAGTAGACTAAAGGAAAAAGGTAATTGTTAACTTATGGTAGGGAATCAAGAAAGTTTGGAAAGATATGGGGACATAAGGCAAATATCAAGGAAAAGGTTTTGGAAACAAATTCATGGCCATTTGACCATGAATTTGGATGGCATTGTGGCTAAAGGGGAGGTGGCCGAATATGTTAGTAGTTTGGCTAGGATTAGGAGTTAGTTTTTGGTCATTCCTATCATCTTGTGCAAGTTTTGCATTTTCTCTCAACCTTTCTCCTTTGGCCGAATTTGAGCTTTTGGTAAGCCTTAATTCTTTTGACCATTTGGTCATTTTTGCTTATCACTTTAGTATTCTTTTGTGTGCCTTTTCTTAGTGCCAAATTACCAACACCAAAGATCATTCTTTTCTTCCTTTCTATTGTCGAATGTACTTTGGCCCTAAACACATCTCTTACTTTCTCTTTTTTTCTCTTTGAAAAACGAATCACCATCATCATCATCTTTTTCTCTCACCTTTTATTTTCTTTTCAATCATACCTTATCCATTATTTTCTCTCATAGCCGAATCTCTTTCTTTTCCTAAACATCATTCTCAATCATTTCTTTTCAACCGTGAAAATAGGTAAGAGTTCTTTTTAGTTCATGTTAGTTAATAGTGGTTTTGGCCGAATATTGATGGTGGTAAGAAGGATTTCTTGGATCGAAATAATCGTTCATTTTATTAACGTTTTTCTTTATTATACTTTAGTGCGATAGCGGAAGATCGAAACTCGAGTGTTCGTGAGTATCATAGAACGTTGGAATCGATTTAAGGTGTTAAGGGAACGTTTTGGTCGATTCTATTATTGCGGAAACAAGGATATTTGTGGTAAGGAAATCTTACTCTTAAAACCTTTAGTTATATTTTCGATATATTCTTAAGTTGGATTAATGATCTTTTGTCATTGAAGACATTCAAAATAGGGCAAAAAGGGCGATCCATAGTCTTCGTAAGAGGGTGGATCCGCTATTCCCCTAAATATAAAAGAAGGGTCAAGCTTTGAATCGGATTTTCCACCGAGTTGTGGACCATCAACTGAGGGAAGTCAATTTTTTAAAATAGTTCATACTCCCGAGGCTTTGTACGTTAGTGGATTTTCAGCGAGCAACGAATCGATAAACGAGGATAAATCGAAAATAGAAGTGATTCAAAATCAAAGGGGTAAGGATTTGGATCAAATCCCAATAGAATATTTTTGATAAATGATAGTGTTCTAATAGATCATATTATGTTTAGGTGTTGACGAGTGGGAAGGTTTAGTACTCACGATATCAAGGTGTGTAACTTCACGCTTTTCTCGGGTTAGATGTCATTCTTGGTATTGAGTAAAATCGTAAAGACGACTAAATCGGTATGATACGTATTAATTGGCATCTCGGTAAAAATACATGAAAACGATTAAAATTGTGAAAATTACAAAAATGCCCTCGTGAAGTTAGTTGTTAATATGTAAATTTTATGTCTCGTAAAAAATGTGCGAAAAATATGCTAGTTAGTAAATGGGTCAAATCTACTAGATCGATAAATGGGCGAAATCTACGCTAGATCGATAAATGGGCGAAAAGCTCGATAAAATTGTTTAATGGGCGAAAAGCGATAAAATGTTAATGGGCGAAAAGCCGATAAATTGTTAAATGGGCCAAACTCTTAGCTAGATCGTAAATTGGGTTTAAGATGCTAGATTGCTAAATGGGCTAAATGCTATTTCGAAATTTTGGGCCTTAACAAAAACTAGAAATATTGACTCTTATGTTATTCAAATCTTTTGATAAAATCATCATATAAACTTAGACAAATTTTTTTGCATACATTTGCATGGGTTGGGATTAATAATGAAGAGAAGAAAGGCCTGTTGCCAAAATCTAGTTCGGTGGCTCTGCCACAAAATAATTAAATGGCTAATTGCCTCTAGTTCGGTGGCTCTGCCACAAATATTAATGGCTCAATGCCTCTAGTTCGGTGACTTTGTCACAATCTAGTTCAGTGGCTCTGCCACAAATATAAAATGGCTTAATGCCTACGATTGGTGTGATGGCGGGGTGGGTTGACTTGATCCCCACAGGTGTGATGGTTGGTACAGGGGTGTGTAGCGGATGGAAATTAGGTTGGGTGGGAAAATTCATTTTGCATACATATTATTATTTATATTGTTAATCCTGCTAATGGGCTCAAGCCCAAAACTATGATTTGATGATTTGGCCCAATGAATAAGTAAGTGAGTTATACACCGAGTTCTAAGTAACTCACTCCTCAAATTTTCATCTCGGTAATGGAAATTGACCGGACTTGGGCCGAGGATGACTTCGTGGGGGCCATACTACAAATAAGGGTTAATGAAACTTTGAAGTTTTATTAAAGACTTTCTATAATTTACTATTATGGGTTTGATGTAATAAGGCCTCTATAAATGTTTTATGGATTTTATGTGGATGGATTTAAATTATGTTTTGGACTATTAATTTGGGCTTATAATTATTTTGTTTTCTTAAAATAATTTGGGTTTTCAAATATATGAAATTCCTTTATCATTTTCTTAAATATTTTGAACTCTTATAAAATTTACTCTAAGGATTATAATCAATACAATATTAATGATATTTTCAATAAATGTTTTTCTCATATACATCAAATTTAAAATACTCTTTTGGTTTTTATTAAACCTTATAATTATAAATGATTTCTATTTTAAATTCCTATTCTTCGTAATTATTAAGATAGTTCGATTTATGTAACAAACCGATCTAGTCTTAACGCATAGACCGGTTTGGGGTGTTACATTTAATGGTATCGAGCCGCTTTCAAAACTCGATCGTGGTTGGGTTCAACAAATAATTTCAGTAGGAAAAATATTTTAATTATGTTTTAAAGATCAAGATGGCATCACAAGCATCCCAAGCACCAAGTCAAGTAAGTATTCATTGATAAATGATTATTATTATGATGATGATATGACCATAGGAACACTCTAGAACTTCTAGTTTTAGATGTTAAAATTGTAGAGATTGAGACTATAGGATGTGTTGCGAAAAACTTTATCTCTCAAATCTCATAAAACATCGTTAATAAACACCGAAATAATTTTCTCGATTCATAAAACTTGTAATCGATTAAATCGAATTAGTCACCATGAGCACTAGAGGGCGTGGTCGTGGACGTGGTAGACGTGGTAGTGGAAGAGGACGAGGTGTTAGAGGTGCAATCAAGCACCAAATCATATGCGAAAAATGGATGCACCTCGCATCATTTGAGAGTGAGACGGGATCACGCGATCACATGGAAGAAGATAATGCCTTGACGCATAGCGATCTCATGAGTCCTAGAAAGGGTCGTTGGAACTAGAATTGGGCCAACAACTCGTGGGTCAATTTCAAACGACTCAAGTCAAATAATGCGAAGTTTTAGAGGAGTTTTGTAGCCCGAATGTGGTGAATATTGGCTCAAGTCGTGGAACGATTATGGATGATATGGAATGCACTGTTGAGCAAAAACTGAAAGGAGCTGTGTCCTTGTTAAGAGACGAGGCGTACCAGTGGTGGCTCACTATTCAAGAAGACACCAAAGCTGCACTAATTACTTGGGAATTCTTTAAAACTGCCTTCCAAGGGAAATATGTTGGAACGAGTTATGTTGACGCCCGAAGGAAAGAATTTCTGAATCTTGTCCAAGGAGTAAGACGCTGGCGGCGTATGAAGTCGAAGTTTTACGTTTGAGTCGCTATGCTCGCACAATAGTATCAACAGATCATGAACGTTATGTGCATTTCGAGGATGGGCTTAATGATGAGTTGAGGGTTCGATTGCCCCACAACAAGTTAGAACTTTTGCCACGCTTGTGGAGAAGGCCAAGATAGCCAAGAGGCTAAGAACTCGTAACGTCGTAATCGGAAAGATTCAGAACAAGAGAGAGACACAATGATCGGGTTCTTCAAAGAGATTTCGAAGAGGCCTCGAAATGATGAACCACTCAAGGTAGAGCACCAGAACTAATAATCAAGTTTGGGATTGTCTTTGAATGTGGAAAAAGGTATTTTGGTGAATGCCGGAGGAAAAGCGGCGCTTGTTACAAATGCGGTTCAATGGATCACCAGATAGAAATTGTCCTCGGTATGGATACGACTCATGAAGTTTGTAATAATGATGCACAACGGTCGAGAGGTACTTAGCGACCACCGAGAGGTCGTGGACCACTAAATGGTGGTAATGAAATCGACGTGGTCGGTGCACCGGGTCGAGGCAATGGTCCTAGAGGTAACACGGATGCAAGATGACTTGGACCGGTCTATGCGCTTAGATGTCGAGGATGGCAATGCACCTGATGTAATAACTGGTACGTTCTTCATATTCAATGTACCTGTTACTACCTTAATAGATATTGGTTCTACCCGCTCGTATGTTGCTAGCGCCATATCTGGAAACCTAAATCTAAAATCTGAAATTACCGATAGTGAGATGATGATGAATTAGTCCTTTAGGACAATTCGGTAATTGTAAATAAATTATTTAGAGACGTACCCTTAGAAATTCAAGAGGAGGTATTCTTGGCGAATTTGATGGAATTGCCTTTTGGTGAGTTCGACCTCATTCTGGGCATGGATTGGTTGGTTAAACATCGGGCACATTTGGATTGTCTTTGAAAGCGGATGTCAATAAGAACCTCGGACGATAAGGAAGTCATAATGATTGGTGAACGAAAGAACTACTTGGCGAACGTGGTATCGCCGTTGAAGGCGTAAAAGTTGGTGCGAAAAGGGTATGGAGCATTCCTAGCCTTTATTTGTGCTTTGGATGCCAAAGAGATATCTGTGGATGATGTGAGAATGGTGAAGGAATTTTTGGATGTTTTTCCCGAAGAACTTCCTGGTATACCTCCAGATCGGAAAGTAGAATTTGGCATTGAGCTTTTTCTCGAATGCGACTCCAAAGGTCCATTGCTCCTTATAGAATGGCAATCAAGGAGTTGGCGAGCTTAAAGCTCAAATTCAAGAATTACTGGATCAGGGATTTATTCGACCGAGTGTGTCTTCGTGGGGAGCACCAATTTTGTTCGTCAATAAGAAGGATGGATCAATGCGTATGTACATTGATTACAGACAATTGAATAAATTGACGATCAAGAATAGGTATCCTTTGCCGAGAATTGATGACCTATTTGATCAATTGAAGGGAGCTTCAGTTTTCTCCAAAATTGATTTGAGACCGGGTTATCATTAACTTAAGGTGAAAGAAGTAGATATTTATAAGACGGCATTTCGAACTCGTTACGGACATTATGAGTTTGTAGTGATGCCGTTCGGATTAACCAATGCACCAGTCGTATTTATGGACATGATGAATCGAGTCTTTCAACCATATTTAGATCGGTTTGTGGTAGTGTTCATAGATGACATTTTGGTCTATTCAAGAAATGATGAGGAGCATGACACGATTTGCGATAGTATTGCAGCTACTTCGGATAAGCAACTTTATGCCAAATTCAAGAATGCGAATTTTGGCTAAAGGAAGTGACTTTCTTGGGTCATGTGGTATCACCAAGGAATAAGGGTAGATCCTCAAGATTGAGGCCATTTGGATTGGAAACCACCAACGCTCGGTAGTGAAATTGAGTTTCTTGGGTTTACCGGTTACTATAGACGCTTTTGTAGAGGGTTTTCGTTGATTGTCGCGCCCTAACTAAACTATTTCGAAGGAGTTCCATATAATTGACCGAAAACAACAAGAGAGTTTCGAGAAATTGAAGAAGATCCCGATGAAGCTCCAGCTTTAATTTAGTTGGAGGTCAAAAAGAATTCACTTATTTATTGTGATGCGCCTCACACGGTCCGGGTTGTGTATTGATGCAAAATGGAAAGGTGGTGGCCTATGCTTCTCGTCAATTGAGACCGCACGAAGTAAACTACCCTACTCATGATTTGGAGCTAGTCATGTGGTCTTTGCTTTAAAGATTTGGAGGCACTATCTCTACGGTGAGAAATCTATCATCTACACGGATCACAAGAGTCTTAAATACCTCCTTACCTAAAAGGAGTTGAATTTGAGACAAAGAAGATGGATTGAATTATTAAAGGATTATGATTTCTCAATCTAATATCATCCTGGAAAGGCTAATGTGGTTGCTGACGCGTTAAGTCGTAAGACAATGATCGATTTGAAAGCATTGTTTACTCATCCGAGTTTGTATGAGGATTGTAGCTTGTTAGCGTAACTTGGTGAAGCCTCCGTGGTTAGAAAAATCAAGGAAAAGTAAATATTAGACGAAAAGTTGGGACCCTTACTTCACAAAGTCGAAAATGGTGAAATAGGGATTTTGGAATAAACACTAAGGTGTGTTGTGCTTTCGTGGAAGAATTTGTATGCCTAAGGATTCAGATCTCAGACAAATGATTCTACTGGAGGCACATAAAGTCCTTATGCTATGCACCCGGAGGAAATAAGATGTATCGGATCTCCGTGAATGAGATTGGTGGCCGTGGTTGAAGCGAGAGATTTTTGAGTTTGTAGGAAAATGTTTAACTTGTCGACAAGTGAAGGCGAGCATCAATTACCATCGATTGTTACAACCGTAAAGATTCCTCTTGGAAATGGGAGCGGATAACTATGGATTTTGTTAGTGGGTTACCTTTAACGCCTACTAAGAAAAATTCCGTATGGGTAATAGTCGATCGCTTGACTTAAGACCGCCATTTTCTTCCAACAGACGGATTATTCGTTGCAAAAATTGGCTAAGCTATATGTATCCGAAATTGTAAGGTTGCATGGGCTACCAATATCCATTATATCGATAAGGTTCCTAGGTTTACATCACGGTTTTGGAAAGCTCGCATGAAGCCTTGGGGACAAAGTTGAATTTCAAGACGGCTTTTCATCCTCATCGATGGACAATGAAAGAGTAATTCAAATATTGGAAGATATGTTAAGGGATGTAATCGACTTGAGGGTAGTTGGGAGGATTTTCTACCAATCGCGTAATTCACAGATAACAATAGCTATCGCCCTAGCATTCAGATGGCACCCTATGAGGCATTGTATGGTCGTGGTGCCGTACTCCTACCGTTGGACCGAATTGGGCTTAACGATGATGTTGGGTCCCGAGATGATATCTCAAATGAGGAAAAGGTAAAAGTTATTTGAGCACGGTTGAAGGAAGCCTCGATAGATGTAAGTCGATGCGACACTGAAGCGTAAGGATATCGAGTTTGTTGTGGGAGACCGGTCTTTCAAGGTCTCACCTTGGAAGAAAATTTTCGATTCGGAAAGAAGGGTAAGTTGAGCCCTAGGTTAATCGGGCCATATCGTGTGATGAAGCGTGTTGGCCCGTGGCTTATCGATTGAATTACCACCGAGTGAGTCAAATTCATAATGTTTTTCATGTTTCCATGCTGAGACGTTTTAGATCGGATCCATCTCATATAGCACCGGTTGAAGAAGTGGAATTAAATTCAGACTTGTCTTTTGAGGAAGAACCGGTGGAAATTTTAGACCGGATGTTAAAGTGTTAAGAAAGAAGACCGTGCTGTTGGTCAAAGTTTTGTGGCGCAATCACGAGTGAAGGAAGCTACGTGGGAGCTCGAGAAACTATTCGGCAACAATATCCTCACCTCTTTTAATCGTAAATTTCGAGGATGAAATTTTCTTTAAGAGGGTAGAATTGTAGCATCCTAAATAATTGGGTATCATTATGTTGCTTAATGTTGGTTCGGGTTACTTGGAGATTGAATAAATATTATTATTTAAGTGTACATTTGAGTAAAGAAATTAAATGACCTTAAGACTTAAATTAATTAAGTGCTAAAAGTTGGCATAAGATGAATTAGTAGTAAAGAGGAGATGGTGCCATAAGTGTTCCTAGAGGAAGGAGTTCAAACACCGCAAGCAACAAGGAAATTTTATTTTTTTGCTTTAACTTATGCATGTGTCGGCAAGGGGATAAGGATGGATGAGTTGTATTGTTTTATTTTTGGTAAGTAGACTAAAGGAAAAAAAGGTAAATGTTAACTTATGGTAGGGAATCAAGAAAGTTTGGAAAGATATGGGGATATAAGGCAAATATCAAGGAAAAGGTTTTGGAAACAAATTCATGGCCATTTGACCATGAATTTGACTGACATTGTGTGTAACACCCCGGTTTAGGGGCTAGGTAATTTAAGTATAATTCGGTGTTGGTAGGTTTTGGGTGTGTTTGGAGGTGTTTTAGAGGTTTTAAGAATGCTCGGGTAAAGGGAAGGCTTAGGAAAAGTTTTAATTTTAGGGTTAAGAAATGGAGCTGGGCTTTAGAGGGCTTAAGAAATTTATTTGGAAGGTTAAGGCACATGAAAGGTATTGGCAAAGTGGTTATGCGCTTGCTTGGGGGCTTTGGAAGGTGGCGCCTAAGGGAGCAGGGTTCGAGTTCTTTGGGCAAGAACTTTGTTTTATTTTTACAAGTCAAGGATGGGCCAAGTAGGCCTTAAAAATAAATGTCAAGTTGATGGACATGAAAGTCCAATTAGCGAGTGGCTCTTAGGCACTACTTAGGCGCCGAGGAGGGGGAGGTCGCGGTTTGGCGCTGGAGCAAGATTTTGGGCGTGATTTTATTTTATACTGGTTATGAAATTTGGGCTAGGAAGGGTTAAGATTAAATGATGGGGTTTTGTCATAAAATCAAAGTGGCCGAATGGCTCAAGGCGCCTTGGTTGGCTTTGGTTTCCCAGTCCTGCGCTCAATCAGAAAGCTGCAGTGGGGTTTTCTTTTCTTGCTAGCATAGAGAGGTGGCGTGAAGGTGGAGGGCACCGTGGAGTCAGTAGTTTTATTTTTATTCGGTTGGTAAGTAGGTGTTAATTTATTTTATTTATTTTAGATAATTGTAGGATTATTTTATTTAGTTTAAATTAGTAAATAAGAGTTGTGATTGGTTTATTTGAATTTGATAAGGAGATAGAATATGGGATAAAGTGGAGAAGGGGACTAATTCAAATTAGATTGAATTAGTATGTGGTGGCCAGATTTTGGAGTCTTCAAGGGGGAGGGGGCTGCCGAATTTTATAAATAGGGAGAGAGCTCACCTTTGGCCACCCTTTTGGTTCCATTTGGTCTTGCCGAATTTGTTCCACCATTTCTTTTGGCCGGAACTTCAAGACTTAGTCAAATTCTCCTTTTATTCTTCATATTTCACCTGAGCCGAAACCTCCATTGCATCTCACTCCTTCTTCTTTTGGATCCTTAGCCTAATCACTCACCCTTTCATCTTTCTTTGCTTCCATTTTATGTTAAACCGAAAGTCCACCCCCATACCTTTCTCTCCTCTTCTTAAAACCTTTTTGGCCGAAACTCTTATCTCCTTTCCATTGATTTTCTTTCATTGTTAGCCGAATCTACTCCCCACCTTTGTGCCGAATTTCCTTTCTTCAATTTGGTAGCACCTTGGCCGAATATTAGCATAGATCTCTTCGGGTTTTCGTTGCAATCGTTGTTGAAGGTACTCTAGGATTTTGAGATATTCAACAAGCCTCGCCTGCTAGCAATGACTTGGTAAGTAGTGGTAAGGGTTTATCTTGGTAAGTTATGTATTTGGTATTCGATTAAGACTAAGGTTGTTAAGTATTTGATGCTAAGGCCGATTGTAGGGGAGAAGAGCCTAACGCAGGAGACTTTCTTTGGAGTGGTTTAGTCAATTGTTTGTGGAAGCATTAAGTAGCGCCGGGATCTCAGATTTCAAGAAGGATGTTATTAGGTGATCTAAAATTCAATAATAGTGGATTATGACTTGTTGATTAATGGTGTGATTCGATTAAGTGTCGATGGATGCGAGTGCCGATCAAGAGGAGAAAGGAAAACTCCCATCCCAAGTTCAAAGAGATCGGTTTCATTGTACGAGATTGGCCACCGGTGTGGGCGTACAATGTAAAATGATAGGCGATAAAGGTAGTCTCGCTAAATGATAGCGTAGGGATCGAGGGTTTAGAGCTTGAGTTATAAGGTGTGTAGTTAGCCATTGTTTAGGGTTTTATGTGATATCCGCTTATGTTATATGCTTACTAATAAGTGCAGTGGTAAAAGTGCAATAGATACCCTAAAAGGGGTATGATGCTGATCAGGTAAATAGCAAATTGTTAATATTGTTGTCATTTATTTAAATATGAGTGAATGCCTATGTTTAGAATGACATGCACATGCATCACATTGTCATTATATTATGTTACATGTGCATGGGTGGGTTTATGAAATAAGGACGGGGTGTACTTGAGTACGTGGTTGATGTCGACTTTGTGCTACATCGTGGATTAAATGGCCCGAGGTCGCGTTGTGGATCTTTGTGATTTAGTTCGCGTGGTTACCTTGATTGATATCGGCTTTATGCCATATCGTGGCTTGATGGATTCTTGTGTGCTCCATCGTGGTTTGATGTTAGCTATATGCTACATCGTGGATGGCATTGGTTGCCTTTTGGAGGGAAAAGGAGAGGGTGACTCGACGGTCCCCCGTGTGTGGTAGGTTTGGTTAAGGGGTGTGTAGCGGATGGACCTTAGGATTGGGTTGGGTTTCATATTGCATGGTTTTGTTATAAATTGATATGGAAATGGGCCAAGCCCAATATGGAATATGAATAGGTATGTTTTGTGAACATACGTGGAAATGGGCCAAGCCAAAGGATCGATGGATCGATGAGAAAAGGGCCTAGCCAGTGCTTGAATATGATTGAATGTGGGCCAAGCCAGCATTGTGGTAATGTCTAAATGATTATATTTATATGTTGCATTTGATAATTGGGTTGATTTGTGGCGACATGTGGGTGGATATCGTTGGTTTAATTACACCGAGTCATTATGACTCACCCAATTATTTATCCAACATCGCAGTGACTTATTGATCGGACCGGGTTGGAGAGGATGCAAGATGGCCCATGCAGAAGGAGATTAATTTAATTATTTTAAGAAATTTTAATATTAAGTGTTTTGTTTAATATTGGTTGTAATAAGGGCCACTTTTGTTTAAAGTACTCTTTTATGGATGATGAATTTATATCGTACTTAGAAATATTTTTACAAGTGATTTATCTTTTAAAAAATATAATAAAGTTTTAATTCACATATTTTATAACGGGCTTATATTACTAAATAATTTTTAATGGACACATTTTTCCAAAAAGTTAACAAAATTTTTAAGTTTATTCTAAAGACAGAGATTTTCCAACCGTTTTTCCGCAGTGACATACCAGATCCGGTCAGGGCTTGTAGGCCGGGTTTGGGGATGTTACAGATTGGTATCAGAGCCCGGTTCAAAACTCGGCTTTGAGGGTTTTGGGCCCAAAAACATTTTCAAATGGGCTTTTCAAAAATATGGGCTTTTAAGAAATTTTTCAGGATTTTCCGGCATGGCACTGCACCTCCTACCGAGTCCACCCGTAAGTACTTGGACTTGTCAAATAATTTGTTATATGAACTGTTATGGGCTTTGTTGGGCTCAGAGATTAGTGAATTAGGATCAGCTTGAACCCTAAGGCTAGTCTACTCAAACATGTGCATAAGACTTAAGGTTACTAAACAAACACAGAAAGTAAGTCGCCGTGTTAAGGTGTGGCAACCTGTGCGCATGTCTAGGAGTGGTATTCAGGGGAGCTTGGTATTTAAGCAATCCAGCGTGACTCACCTCCTCTCCACTTGAATCCTACAGTGCGTAGCTACTGGTTCACCTTAACCAAGAGGACTTGTTCACAGTGCTAAACCAATTCTTAAAACCAAAAGGATTAGCCTTCTTTGTTTTAAAATTCTTGGTTTTACAATTTTAAATTTACCCTTTTGGTTTGTAAACCCTAAATCTGGTTTTTTTGAAAAAAATGTTTTTTTCAATTTACCAAAATTACCAAAATGCCCCAGAGGCAAAATTACAAAATGCCCTCAGATTGTAAAATTACAGACTACCTCAACTTTTGTTAAAATGATTTTACTTTGCAAAATACCAAAATCTCTAGTTTCCAAAATATAAATATACTCCGATTTGGAAAATTTACGAAAACACCCCTGTGTTAAAAAAATTACTAAAATGCCCCTAACTTTCAAAATTTTTGAGATAACCCCAACTTTAATAAAATTCTCTCACTTTGCAAAAGTATCCAAATTTTTGTATTTCAAAATAATACCCCGACTCTTGAAATTTCCAAAATTACAACAATACCCCTGGTTTCCAAAATTACTAAAATACCCCTGGTTTCCAAAATTCTACTGTATCTCTAATTTGACAAATTTTCAGAAATACCCTCCCGATGTGGAAATTTCAAAATGTTCTGGTTTGTTAAGTTTTAAAATTTCTCTGGTTTATTACGGAAATGTCCCTGTAGGATAAAATGACTAAATACCCCAGGGTAGAAAGCAGGCGGGAAGGTCCGAATAGTGAATGTGGGTGGTAGATACCACTGAGTGTGCCTCTGCTGAGAAATGAATGTGTTTTGATGATGAATGAATGTGTCTTCATTGAGAAATGAAGGTGTCTCTATTGATGAATGTGAAAGTGATTCTCTGAATTAGAGTAGTAAAACTTGAACTGAACCCTTGTGTGAACGAAAGAACTACTCCTAAAATCCTTCATTCATAAAATATGCTCGCGGTTAAATAGTGGAACAATTACTAATGCATAAAACTTCTTAATCAGATAAATCAAGACGATAGAGATGAGTTCTAGGGGACGCAGTAGAGGTAGAATGGCAGCATCGGAACCGATAAGGTCTGGCCATGGGTCAGAAAATGAAGTGCCGCCAGCAGTGGACGTGGAGGAGCAAGATCAGACCGGAGAAGATGACGCAGTATCGCGGGCCATGTTATGAAAAGCTAGAGCGAGTAGCGGAGTTAGTAGAGGAAATGGAACTCGAAAGTCGGTTTGAGAAAGGCTTAGATCGAACGAGATGAGATCTTTAGAGGAGTGTCGAGTAGCTCGAACGTAGCGGAGTATTGGCTAGAAGCGCTTGAAAGAATCATGGACGATTTGGATTGTACCAATGAAGAAAAGTGAAGGGCGCTGCTTCGTTGCTTCGCGACGAAGCTTATCGTTGGTGGCTCACCGTCAAACAAGGTGTACCGCAGATCGATCGGATTGGGATTTCTTTAAGGCCAAGTTTGAAGGAAGTATGTAGGAGCCATTATTTGGACTCGCAAAGGAAAACGCTTTCTAAATCTAGTGCAAGGAATAAGTCGGTAGCGGAATATGAAGTCGAGTTTAGCGACTAAGTCAAGACGCCAAAGGAATCGTAGCTACTGATTACGAAAGGAGTGTTCGATTTGAAGATGGGCTACGAGATGAGTTGCGGGAGTTGATCGCTCCGCACAGAGAAAGGGACTTTGCCATTTTAGTGGAGAAAGCTCGGATCGCCGAAGAGGTTAAGAAAACTATAAGGGAAAACCGAGAGAAGAATAGGAACGAGAACAAGAGGAATGCTGGACCATCAGTATCGTTTGGTAATGCCCAGAAAAGACCAAGGACCGAGAACCCTGTAAGTGCACTTGTACCAGTGGATCGGAATCGTTCTTGTGCTCGGTGTGGAAGACCTCACACAGGAGAGTGTTGGGGAAATAGTAAAGAATGCTTTCGGTGTGGATCTAAGGCACATCTGGTTAAGAATTGTCCTCGAGCGACGAGGGGTCGTGGTTCAAGCCATGGAAGGAATGGTTCTAGTCAGAGTCAACCGAAGATGTGATATCGGGTAAGCTCCTTTGTTTTGGAATATTCTTTAATTGCTTTCCTTGTTTGTAAGTTAGCTCTTTCTTGTATGATCTGGATCTTGAGAGAGAACTTAAAGACGTGGTTTGGGAGTATGATAGACTAAGATCGAGTCGCAATGAGAGAAGTAGAATAGCGAGTTATGATTATTCGGTAATAAGTAATTTCGAGGACGAAATTATTTTAAGGAGGGTAGAATTGTAACACCTGGTTTAGGGCTAGGTAATTTAAGTATAATTCGGTGTTGGTAGGTTTTGGGTGTGTTTGGAGGTGTTTTAGAGGTTTTAAGAATGCTCTGTAAAAGGAAGGCTTAGGAAAAGTTTTAATTTTAGGGTTAAGAAATGGAGCTGGGCTTTAGAGGGCTTAAGAAATTTATTTGGAAGGTTAAGGCACATGAAAGGTATTGGCAAAGTGGTTATCTGTTGCTTGGGGCTTTGGAAGGTGGCGCCTAAGGGAGCAGGGTTCGAGTTGTCGAGGCAAGAACTTTGTTTTATTTTTATGTCAAGGGATCTGGACCAAGTAGGCCTTAAAAATAAATGTCCAAGTTGATGGACATGAAAGTCCAATTGGCAGAGTGGCTCTTAGGCGCTACTTAGGCGCTGGAGGAGGGGAGGTCGCGGTTTCGAGCGCCTGGAGCAGCATTTTGGGCGTGATTTTATTTTATGCGGTTATGGGGCTGGGCTAGGAAGGGTTAAGATTAAATGATGGGGGTTTTTGTCATAAAAATCAAAGTGGCCGAATGGCCTGGGGCGCTGCTTGGGCTGCTGGTTTCCCCAGGTCCTGCGTTCGAATCAGGAAAGCTGCAGGTGGGGTTTTCTTTTGCTGCTGGCATAGAGAGGTGGCGTGAAGGTGGAGGGCACCAGGGAGCTGCTGTTGTTTTATTTTTATTCGGTTGGTAAGTAGGTGTTAATTTATTTTATTTATTTTAGATAATTGTAGGATTATTTTATTTAGTTTAAATTAGTAAATAAGAGTTGTGATTGGTTTATTTGAATTTGATAAAGAGATAGAATATGGGATAAAGTGGAGAGGGGGACTAATTCAAATTAGATTGAATTAGTATGTGGTGGCCAGATTTTGGAGTCTTCAAGGGGGAGGGGGCTGCCGAATTTTATAAATAGGGAGAGAGCTCACCTTTGGCCACCCTTTTGGTTCCATTTGGTCTTGCCAATTTGTTCCACCATTTCTTTTGGCCTAACTTCAAGACTTAGTCAAATTCTCCTTTTATTCTTCATATTTCACCGAATGAAACCTCCATTGCATCTCACTCCTTCTTCTTTTGGATCCTTAGCCTAATCACTCACCCTTTCATCTTTCTTTGCTTCCATTTTATGTTAAACCGAAAGTCCACCCCATACCTTTCTCTCCTCTTCTTAAAACCTTTTGGTCAAACTCTTATCTCCTTTCCATTGATTTTCTTTCATTGTTAGCCAATCTACTCCCCACCTTTGTGCCGAATTTCCTTTCTTCAATTTGGTAGCACCTTGGCGAATATTAGCATAGATCTCTTCGGTTTTCGTTGCAATCGTTGTTGAAGGTACTCTAGGATTTTGAGATATTCAACAAGCCTCGGTTGCTAGCGATGACTTGGTAAGTAGTGGTAAGGGTTTATCTTGGTAAGTTATGTATTTGGTATTCGATTAAGACTAAGGTTGTTAAGTATTTGATGCTAAGGCCGATTGTAGGGGAGAAGAGCCTAACGCAGGAGACTTTCTTTGGAGTGGTTTAGTCAGCGTTTGTGGAAGCATTAAGTAGCGCTTCGGGATCTCAGTATTTCGGTAAGGATGTTATTAGGTGATCTAAAATTCAATAATAGTGGATTATGACTTGTTGATTAATGGTGTGATTCTGATTAAGTGTCGATGGATGCGAGTGCCAGTCAAGAGGAGAAAGGGAAAACTCCCATCCCGAAGTTTAAAAGAGATCGGTTTCTGCTGTACGAGATTGGCCACCGGGGTGTGGGCGTGCAATGTAAAACGATAAGCGATAAAGGTAGTCTCGCTAAATGATAGCGTAGGGATCGAGGTTTTGAGCTTCGTGTTATAAGGTGTGTAGTTAGCCATTGTTTCCGGTTTTATGTGATATCTCGCTATGTTATATGCTTACTAATAAGTGCAAGTGGTAAAAGTGCAATAGATACCCTAAAAGGGTATGATGTCGATCGTAAATAGCAAATTGTTAATATTGTTGTCATTTATTTAAATATGAGTGAATGCCTATGTTTAGAATGACATGCACATGCATCACATTGTCATTATATTATGTTACATGTGCATGGGTGGGTTTATGAAAGAAGGACAGGTGTACTTGAGTGCGTGGTTGATGTCGACTTTGTGCTACATCGTGGATTAAATGACCGAGGTCGCGTTGTGGATCTTTGCGATTTAGTTCGCGTGGTTACCTTGATTGATATCGGCTTTATGCCATATCGTGGCTTGATGGATTGCCGTGTGCTCCATCGTGGTTTGATGTTAGCTATATGCTGCATCGTGGATGGCATTGGTTGCCTTTTGGAGGGAAAAGGAGAGGGTGACTCGGCAGGTCCCGGTGTGTGGTAGGTGGTTAAGGGGTGTGTAGCGGATGGACCTTAGGATTGGGTTGGGTTTCATATTGCATGGTTTTGTTATAAATTGATATGGAAATGGGCCAAGCCCAATATGGAATATGAATAGGTATGTTTTGTGAACATACGTGGAAATGGGCCAAGCCCAGTGATCAGTGGACTGATGAGAAAAGGGCCTAGCCCAGTGCTTGAATATGATTGAATGTGGGCCAAGCCCAGATTGTGGTAATGTCTAAATGATTATATTTATATGTTGCATTTGATAATTGGGTTGATTTGTGGCCAGCATGTGGGTGGATATCAGTGGTTTAATTACACACTGAGTCATTATGACTCACCCAATTATTTATCCAACATCGCAGGTGACTTATTGATCGGACCGGGTCGGAGAGGATGCAAGGTGGCCCATGCAGAAGGAGATTAATTTAATTATTTTAAGAAATTTTAATATTAAGTGTTTTGTTTAATATTGGTTGTAATAAGGGCCACTTTTGTTTAAAGTACTCTTTTATGGATGATGAATTTATATCGTACTTAGAAATATTTTTACAAGTGATTTATCTTTTAAAAAATATAATAAAGTTTTAATTCACATATTTTATAACGGGCTTATATTACTAAATAATTTTTAATGGACACATTTTTCCAAAAGTTAACAAAATTTTTAAGTTTATTCTAAAGATGTAGATTTTCCAACCGCTTTTTCAAAGGACATACCGGATCCCATTGGGGCTTGTGGGCGGGTTTGGGGATGTTACATTGTGGCTAAAGGGAGGTGGCCAAATATGTTAGTAGTTTGGCTAGGATTAGGAGTTAGTTTTTGGTCATTCCTATCATCTTGTGCAAGTTTTGCATTTTCTCTCAACCTTTCTCCTTTGGTCGAATTTGAGCTTTGTAAGCCTTAATTCTTTTGACCATTTGGTCATTTTGCTTATCACTTTAGTATTCTTTTGTGTGCCTTTTCTTAGTGCCGAAATTACCAACACCAAAGATCATTCTTTTCTTCCTTTCTCCATTGCCGAATGTACTTTGCCCCAAACATATCTCTTACTTTCTCTTTTCTTCTCTTTGAAAACTGAATTACCATCATCATCTTTTTCTCTCACATTTTATTTTCTTTTCAATCATACATTATCCATTATTTTCTCTCATAGCCGAATCTCTTTCTTTTCCTAAACATCATTTTCAATCATTTCTTTTCAACCGTGGGGAATAGGTAAGAGTTCTTTTTAGTTCATGTTAGTTAATAGTGGTTTTGGCCGAATATTGATGGTGATAAGAAGGATTTCTTGGATCGAAATAATCATTCATTTTATTAACGTTTTTCTTTATTATACTTTAGTGCGATAGCGGAAGATCGAACTCGAGTGTTCGTGAGTATCATAGAACGTTGGAATCGATTTAAGGTGTTAAGGAACGTTTTGGTCGATTCTCTTATTATGAAACAAGGATATTTGTGGTAAGGAAATCTTACTCTTAAAACCTTTAGTTATATTTTCGATATATTCTTAAGTTGGATTAATGATCTTTTGTCATTGAAGACATTCAAAATAGGGCAAAAAAGGGCAGTCCATAGTCTTCGTAAGAGGGGTGGATCCGCTATTCCCCCTAAATATAAAAGAAGGGCTGTTTCGGGAATCCGAGATTTTCCACCGGGTTGCGGACCATCAACCGAGGGAAGTCAATTATTTGAAGTAGTTCGTACTATCGAGCCTTTGTACGTTAGTGGATTTTCAGCGAGCAACGAATCGATAAACAAGGATAAATCGAAAATAGAAGTGATTCAAAATCAAAGGGGTAAGGATTTGGATCAAATCCCAATAGAATATTTTTGATAAATGATAGTGTTCTAATATATCGTATTATGTTTAGGTGTTGACGAGCGGGAAGGTTTAGTATTCACGATATCAAGGTGTGTAACTTCACGCTTTTCTCGGGTTGGATGTCATTCTTGGTATTGAGTAAAATCGTAAAGACGACTAAATCGGTATAATACGTATTAGTTGGTATCTCAGTGAAAATACATGAAAACGATTAAAATTGTGAAAATTACAAAAATGCCCTCGTGAAGTTAGTTGTTAATATGTAAATTTTATGTCTCGTAAAAAATGGGCGGAAAAATATGCTAGTTAGTAAAATGGGCCGAAATCTCTGCTAGATCGATAAATGGGCCGAAATCTCTGCTAGATCGATAAATGGGCCGAAAAGCCTGATAAAATTGTTTAATGGGCCGAAAAGCCTGATAAAATGTTAATGGGTCGAAAAGCCTGATAAATTGTTAAATGGGCCAAACTCTTAGCTAGATCGTAAATTGGGTTTATGATGCTAGATTGCTAAATGGGCTAAATGCTATTTCGAAATTTTGGGCCTTAACAAAACTAGAAATATTGACTCTTATGTTATTCAAATCTTTTGATAAAATCATCATATAAACTTAGACAAATTTTTTTGCATACATTTGCATGGGTTGGGATTAATAATGAAGAGAAGAAAGGCCTGTTGCCAAAATCTAGTTCGGTGGCTCTGCCACAAAATAATTAAATGGCTAATTGCCTCTAGTTCGGTGGCTCTGCCACAAATATTAATGGCTCAATGCCTCTAGTTCGGTGACTTTGTCACAATCTAGTTCGGTGGCTCTGCCACAAATATAAAATGGCTTAATGCCTACAATTGGTGTGATGGCGGGTGGGTTGACTTGATCCCACAGGTGTGATGGTTGGTACAGGGTGTGTAGCGGATGAAAATTAGGTTGGGTGGGAAAATTCATTTTGCATACATATTATTATTTATATTGTTAATCCTGCTAATGGGCTCAAGCCCAAAACTATGATTTGATGATTTGGCCCAATGAATAAGTAAGTGAGTTATACACTGAGTTCTAAGTAACTCACTCCCTCAAATTTTTCATCTCAGGTAATGGAAATTGACCTGGACTTGGGCCGAGGATGACTTCGTGGGGGGCCATACTACAAATAAGGGTTAATGAAACTGTGAACTTTTATTAAAGACTTTCTATAATTTACTATTATGGGTTTGATGTAATAAGGCCTCTATAAATGTTTTATGGATTTTATGTGTGGATGGATTTAAATTATGTTTTGGACTATTAATTTGGGCTTATAATTATTTTGTTTTCTTAAAATAATTTGGGTTTTCAAATATATGAAATTCCTTTATCATTTTCTTAAATATTTTGAACTCTTATAAAATTTACTCTAAGGATTATAATCAATACAATATTAATGATATTTTCAATAAATGTTTTTCTCATATACATCAAATTTAAAATACTCTTTTGGTTTTATTAAACCTTATAATTATAAATGATTTCTATTTTAAATTCCTATTCTTCGTAATTATTAAGATAGTTCGATTTATGTAACAAACCAGATCTAGTCTTAACGCATAGACCGGGTTTGGGGTGTTACAGGCCATGTGGACAAGAAATAGGCCAAATTCAAGCCATTCCTTTCATCTAATTCAAGCACACCTTTACAAGCCATTTGCACATATGACCATGGTATCAAAACATGTTCAAACATACATAAAATGACCAATTTCAAATGTCCAAATTCCAATCAACCAATATTCCATATAGGCACCTCAAACATATACATTAAACATGCCTAAACATGTGCATATTTAACCATTTATCAACTAACTTATTTCCATACCAAAATATATCACAATTGACACATACCAACCATACCATATTGGATTCATGCCATATCAAAATAACTTTACCATTTGGTCCACTTTTCACATGCATCAAAACCAAATAAATCTCACCAATCTAGCCATTACCAAATGATTCCAATAAACAACATATAAAAATACCATATTGCAATCATGCACATCTATTCAAAACTTTTCCAAAGCATACCATAACTTGACCATGTTTTGGTCAATTTATCACCTACCATTTTAGCCATTCAAACATGCATTAATACATTTTCAAAATAAAACATATCAATAAGACATCAAAAGTACCAAAGTTACACCAACCACAATGACATATATGCCAAACTCATCAACTAACATGAACTATGAGTCCACCTATACATGCCAATATAACCTTGACTAAGACATTAAAAATCTACCAATATAATCGATGGATAGTGTGATAGATCTCTGATGAGTTTCCAAACCGGTTGAGCTTCCGACAATCTGAAAAGTAAGAGAAAGATGACTATGTAAGCAACGAATGCTTAGTAAGCTCGTATGAACTTTAAACATAACATTCCATGAACTTTATAAGTCATGAATAACCCTATACTAATGCATCAAGATTTATTAAACTACATAACTATCATCTCACAAATGAATATGTTCATTAACATCTCGAATACATTCCATTTAACATAATAGGGCCTTATAAGTTGAATTACATAATCATCAACCTTTTCTTAAAATAATGAACCATCTCATTTACTTGCTTACTATTCCATTACTTAACAATAGCTTAATTACATTATCATTTCATGAATTAGTGTACTTATTCATGACATAGGTAACTCGCATATAGCATAAGTAAATTTCTTCCTTACAAGTAAGTTCTTTAACTCAACAGTCCCTTTTATTTCATCATATTACATCTCTACTATGAACTTACCATTTCATTACCTATTCTCACCCATTACATTTGCATAACACGTAAGACATAAGCATGTACATCAACCATAGCCACAAGCTAATGCATTTAAACATAAATCTTTTGAAATCAACTACATGATAAACCATTTCATGAGAAATTACATACTTTGATTCTTACTACTCTTTTATGCACATAAGCATCTCTTCATTTGGTCACTTACCAATTCAGTGCATATCTTTAAAACTAACATAATACAATCCAACCAATAGTTTGACACAAGCCCAAGCATCATCAACAACACATGTTAATGCTTCAATTCATAATTCACTTGAATAACATAAGATAAGTCATTAAACATGAATAACCTCACTTGAAATCATCAATTCCATGAACATAGTCATACTTTCATTTAACATTTCCTTTTCATTCATTTCCAAAGTTTTCATAATATAAGTCATTTGAATATTTACCATTGCTTCCCTTTTCATGCCCATTGAACCACTTAGAATAACATTGGATATGTGGGAAAGCTCACAGAAAGTGTGCTAATCATATAGTCGTAGCTCACATGAGCTGTAAAATGGGCCTGTTCACACAAGCTAACGGTCGGAATGTAAGTTACACGATGCTACTCACACAAGCTGATGAGTATCTACAACTAATGCTAGACCTCAGCCATCGATAGGACATTTAGGACCAGCACCCGAAACATGGTAACATGGGTTTGCTCACACAAGTTGACGTTCGGAATATAGCTACACGATGCTGCACACACAAGCTGACGAGTACCCACAACATATACTGGAACTCAACCATTGGTAGGACATTCGAGACTAGCACCTGAAACATGGTAACCCTAATGACATGTCATTTGTATTCTATATATTCCTAGGTTCAAATGGGGCTCGATAGTCGTTGTACGTTGTTGGATTTCCATCTTTTCTTTTTATGATAAATTGCATAATAATACATAACATATATATATTGATTCATTAGCATTAGAACACCACATTAAACATTCAATTTAATCAACATTTAAGTGATTATAGTTCATGCAAACTTACCTGACTAAATTGTAGAAATGTCAAAGTACATGGGCTTTTTGGTAATTTTCCATTCTCCTCAATTTTCCACTGATCTTGATCTAAATTAATAATTTCAGTCAATTTATTAATTTAGATAGAAAAAATTTATTTTATGCAAATTGTTTGACATTTTACAAAATTACCCCTAATATTTTACTTTCATTCAATTAAGTTATTGAGCTTAAAACATGCAAATTAACCATTTTAATGCAAACCCATGCCAAAAAATATTCATGGAATCCAATACAACCCGCATTTGTAATAATTTTACATCAAATCCTTATATTTTTACTATTTTAACAATTTAGTCCCTAATTGGTAAATTCATCAAAATTACTTAACAAAATACTTATAAATAATAATTAATACCTCAAATTCATCATTTAACATTTAAAATCACAAAGATTCATCAATGGCAACATTCAATATCTTTAACAGCTTCAAAATAGAAGGTATGGGTTAATGGACCTAGTTTCAACGATCTCAAAAACATAAAAATTATTAGAAACAAGACTAAAATAGACTTACATGCATACATGGAAGCTTGGCCGAAGCTTCAAGGTCTAACAATGGCTTTCTTATTTTCAAATTCGGTGGATGAAGGAATTGAAAAGATGGTAAAAACTTTGTTTTATTTAATTTATCAAATTACCATTTTACCCTTGGTTAATAATTAATTAAAACATTGAATCTATGTCCATATTTGTCCACTAACTCCTTAAATGGTTTAATTACCATTTAAGTCTCTTTTCCTTTATTCATTAAGCCATTTAGTCACTCAAATCAAATAGTCATCAAATTTTACATCATTTACAAATTAATCATTTTAATTAATTAACTATCGAAACATTAAGATTTCTTAACTAAACTTTAATAAAACCTTAATAACATTCCATAAATATTTATAAAAATATTTACGGCTTGATTTATAGAAACAAGGTCTCGATACCTCATTTTCTAAAACAACTTGACTTTAGAGTCTTACCATTTGAACTTAATAAATCATTTATAAAACATAAATTACCAAATCAAAAACATTTTTAAAATCATTTTTGACTTGTAAATATTAAATAATAATATTAACGAACTTACTTATTGAATTTGTGGCCCCAAAACTACTGTTTCTGACACCACTGAAAAATGGGTTGTTACATGTTATATCAAAATTATTTGCCAAGTAAAGTTTAATTTAACAATCTCCCCCATTTTGATATAACAAAACATTTATTTGCCAAGTAATTTGGATTAAAAATCATTTTCAATTTAAGCCTTAGAAAAAAATTTGGCATTCATATAAAATTTGGTCATTCATATTTAGTTAAAGACATTTTGAAAAAAAAAAAAACTGGTCACTAAATTTGCATTTTGTAAATTGGCACAATCATAATATCAATCATTAACCGAAATTAATTTAGCTTTCTCTTCTCCCCCTTTTTGTTATTTCAAAATAAAATAAGTAAAGCTTAAGAGAGAGAGAGAAATGGCTAGTTCAATAAGATGAAGCAAATAAGAAATAAGAACTAACATAAGATAAAGCATCAAAGTATCTCAATATCCCAAAATGAACATTTACCTTAAACAGAAAAAGTCATGGAAAACAAATTAAAATGACCTAATGATGCACATGAAAATTTATGAATATGCAACACTTATCCTAATCCTCTTGAAGAGGAGGCGACAATTGAGGAAAATTAGCAATAAGCTGAGTTAACTGATCCTCTAAAGATGACAACCTTAAGCCCATGTTATCCTCCAACCTAGACAACCTAGGGCCTAAACCTCGAAAGCCTTCTTGTAAAGATACAATAGCATCAAATATAGCAAGAATATCAGTAGAGAACTATGGTGGTGGAGTGGATGAAGAAGCAAGTGGCGTAGCTTTTTGGGTAGAGGTACATTGTTGGGATTGCCTCAAGGTCTTCATCATGATTGGGCTATGGTCAGTCCACCTTTGATCCATTCACCGTAAATAGAGTCCAACCGATACCTAGCATGGTGAAGTTCCTAAAACCTATAGGTTGATATTTCTTTACGTAATGGTCTCCACGAGTGTTGATATGAAGATGAGTGAAAATAAATTAAAGGTAGGTCCCATAATGAAATGTTAAGGAGCTAGCGAGCTTCTTCCCAATAACTTTGGTTATATCATTAAACATGATATATGCAAGGTCGAGACACCTATTAGACTTAAAACAAGCGATTCCAGCAATAATCGATGGACCGAATAACATGTTTCAAAATATGCCTAATAATCCAAGTAATAATAAAGTGCACAAGACGATCATGAACATCTAAGTTAGCAGCAAGTGAGGATTCAACATACAAGGCTAGATTGAGAGGACTTTTTCATTGGAGACACCACCGAGGGTAAGGTTAAAAATTTATGAAATCTTCTAGAGTGAGGAAAATAAGAGTGTTTATCAAATATGAGTTAATGGAAATAACAGACTCATCTGACTCATCATGTTTGAGCTTGGCATTAGAATAAAAGGCTCGAACAAGAATTTCAAAATTCGCAGAATAGATTTTGAAAAATTTGATCCGTTGCTAATCTCGCAAAGTTTGAAGTCAACAAAAAATCATAATTTCTAAAGCACATAAGTCAAGACGTTTAGAGGTGTTAACAAGCCTAGAAGCAAAATAGGAATTAAACTGCATTCGTTCCTCTGAAGAACGAAAACACTTGATAAGGGATGAATTAGACCCACTAGAAGGTATGGAGGAATGAGCCTTGGCTCTAGATCGTTTCTTTAAATTTGTTTTAACGAACTAAAGCTCTAGGCACACTAAAATAACTCAAAAATTCATTTGGGAATTTCTACGAACACTTGGTGGGAAAAAGGACAAAAGAAAATTTTTCAAAAATGTAGGAAAGTTTAAGGCAACCTCTTGGACAAAACACAATGCATGTGTTCTAAATCAATGCAATAACTCCATATTAAACTAATAATTTAACATAAATTGAACAAAAATCAAGGTTGAAAAGTATGAGTGTTTACATCAAAAATTTCTTTGAAAATATGAAATTCCTTAACAATCTTGTTCAATGATTTTTAAAAATGACAATGTGGCTTGCTTTATTTGAAGATTTTAAGGAAAATATCAAGATTTGAGAAATTTGAGAGTTAAGGTTTTAGCGGTTTTAAGAAACAGGTGAAGAGAAAAAAATGGGGAAAACTATTTTGGATTTAAAAATGCGGTGCAAAATCTTTAAAACCCAATAGGTATCGATACTTTTTCGTAAGTATCGATGAAAAATGTCCATTTTGTTTTGTCAAATGTAGAAAATTTTTCCCAACTTAGTTTCTAAGTCTTGTTAAGTTCTAAACTATCCTAAAATAATTTTTTAGCAATTTCTAATGATTTCTTATGCTTAGAAATGCCACATTTAAATATGATGCACATGAAACATAGAATATTATAACATAAGCACAAATTAAGAATTTTCATCAAAGAAAGTCTACTTTAGCATACTCAAAGGCATTAAAAAAGTACATACTAGACATAATAGGTCAAAATATATTAAACATGCAACATTAGATTCCTCTTACTATTTGCACATAAGAGCCATATAAATCATGCATGTATACATTTGAAAACAAAAAAGTGCATAAATTTATTTAAACACAAAATCAAGGCAAAGTAGTAATACCTAGTTCTCTCCTGAGTCTCCAAAATCTTTCCTTCTCTAATGGATTAGTAAAAATATCAGCTAACTGGTTGTCAAGAAATTTTAGAACTACATCTCCTTTTTGGACATGATCTCTAATGAAATGATGTCCAATTTCAATATGCTTAGTTCTAAAATGTTGGATGAGATTTTTAGTGAGACAAATAGCACTAGTATTGTCACACTTGATAGGAATGATATCTACATCAATTCCATAGTCCATAAGTTTTTGTTTCATCCATAAAATGTAAGCACAACAACTATCGATAGAAAAGTATCCCGCTTCAGTGGTGGACAATGCAACACTATTTTATTTCTTTGAAAACCATGATATGAGCATGTTGCCTAGGAATTGACAAATACAAGAGGTGATTTTTCTATCTAATTTGCAACCTAAAAAATTTGCATCTGAGAAGGCGTGCAAGCTAAATTACGAGTCTCTAGGATACCAAAGGCTTAAATTAGGTGTGTCTTTAAGGTATCTAAAGATTCTCTTGATAGCTTGTAAATATGATTTCTTTAGGGTAAGATTGATATTTAGCACACAAGCAAACACTAAACATAATATTGGGTCTTGTCACACCCCAAATCAAATGGACCCAGTTAGAAGACGTATAGATGTGAAATCATTTGTTTGGTGTAGTGTAGTCCATCCATTTACAGTCTTCTAGCAAAGCAGAATTGGCATAAAGTATTTGCCATGGAAGTAATTAAAGGTGTTATCTTAGGTTATTCTACCAATTAAAAAAAGAATGTGTCAACCGAAAGGTAAGCGTGGTGTGAGTTACCACCAAATGTATAGTATGCCTAGTTTGCCTAAACACTGGGTTTTGTAATGTGATCTAGTTAGGAGCCAACTGAATTAAATGGCCAAATAGTATTTGTATAGGATCCTCATTTATATTTCTCTCAAACTTTGTAGGTCATTTATTAGGATAAATCTAGATACGATTGACATTTGTCAAGTTCCACTAAGGGGAATTGGATATATATATATTGTGAGAAGGATTCATCTAGATGGTTTTTTTCTTCGATAATGCTCGTTGGTTCTTCCTTTTAGAACTTATATGTTTTCTTCTCCTTTATTAAGCTGGAAACTAATGTTTTTAAATTAATGATTGGATGTTCTACTCTTAGTAAGTTTGATAGATATGCATGTTAAATTTTTGAAAGAATAAGGGTATTAATAAGCATATGAACAATATAGGTTGTAAATAAGAGGTATTCATGGGGGTCGTCTATATTTTAGATGTTAGCAAATTGTCTGTATATAGGTTTTAATGGTGGGTTCCATGTTATTTAAGTAGTTGTTGCTACTGATTCGAGAATGATGTTCAAGTTTGGAACTCTAAGTTGTGATTTAGGTTAGTATCGAGTGAGTCCCTAGTCAAGACTATTATAAGCGTCCTAAGAAGTTTTTCCTATGGTTGATGTTCTAATAGTGATGCGTGAGTGCTTGAAAGATTGTTTAATGTATATGCGATACCTTTATATTATATTTGTGTGGTTAAGCGTGTGATGTGTTGTAAGTACGGGTGCATGTGATTCTTTAAAACTATTATATGTATGTAAATGGAACATATAACGTGATGCATGATCATGTCAATATGTGTGAAGCATGTAAAGAAGTACGATTTGGTTAAAAAAATGAGTATAGTCTACATGAATGTGTACTTATGTTAAATGTATGATGTGTGATAAAAAATGTGTGAGAAATGGGGGTTTAACAGTGTTGGGAGATTATGTGATGTGAGTTTTGACACCATGGAGGTATGCAACGAAGTCCATCAAGTCCTAAACACGAATTTTGATATGACATCCGAAGAAAGACCATGGTCATAGAATATTGTGAAAATGGCAGATGAGCCACATTTACCTACTGGGGTTTCTACGTGTCCTAGGGCGATGATAGGAAAATCTCACGTGATTGTAACACCATAAAACCCAGCCAAGAAGTTTTGATCAAATTTTGAAGGTCACATTGGCCACTAGAATGGCCCAAAGGAAAAATGCTATTTTGACTTCATCAAAAATTTATTCACAAAACTCCTTTGTTTGTAATTTTCAAAATCCAAAGAGTGGGGTTCACTTTACTTTAATAAACCTTAGTTAATCGTCGGTAGAATTAGTTTAAGATCATTTAATACTTCCTTTTTAATTTTACAAACATTCCAGGTTAGCAATTTGTTAACCAAATTTTCAATACCAGTGTTGTAGCGAAAAGTCTAAAATTTTGCCTTTGATTGAAAATCCATAAGTTTAAAATTGGCAGTTGACCAATTATTAAAGAAAAATGGTTTAGTTGACTGATGCCTATGCATGAAACCACAAAACTACAAACCTTAAAAAATCAAAACCCATACCCTAGTTCACATGAAAATACTTGTAAATCTGACTGGAAATAAATTAATAAATCTTTTAAAACATCTTGGTTGAAATTAAACTAAGATGAGAAACTCCAAAACCTCCGATTTGTTGAGTCTGAGACCTAACCTCGCAGATTACCTTAAAAGGTTAAACTCAGGGTGTGAGCTACGAAGCTCAGTGTGAGTCAAAAACAAATGTAAGCAATGCAGTAACAATCATACAGTCAAACATATAGTATCTGTATTCTAATCGTAACCAATAATTACATCAAACTTGAGCATCACAATACTTTTTCACTAAACAAATATGCAACACATGCTTAAATGTATGACGGAAAAATAATCCTACCCATTCAACCGCTACACACCATCTCCGTCCATCCAACACACACCAATTAGAGGTACACTAGACCCCTCTATTCGCTACACACCTAATAGGGTTATGGATCCATCCATCCAACACACACCAAAAAGTGGTTGTATGGCACTCAAATGTTATGCAGACAAGCTACCCACATTGTTGTGGAATTACCACCTAATATAGTCAATGCAGTTTACATGCCAAACCAAACTTCCTTCACTTCATGACCATGTCCCAACCACAATGCTAATACAAATAATTTAATACATCTGGATATACCAAATCAGACTTGCTCATATTCAGTTTTCAATAATCCGTAAACATACATGCAACCAATACAAATTATGAAATCAATAACATGCATGAATACTAATTAACACATCCAAACATTACCTGATACAAAATTTAGCATAACGAAATCATACTAGCAACCTATACAAATAACATAATTAAAACATATGCATACATATATAAATATCCAGTCAATAATCTACCATCCACAGTCATTCAAAAATCAGTATTAATGTCTCAACCACTCTTTTAGAAGCTTTAACATACAACGGATCACTCAAGGAATAAAATGAATCAATTTGTAAAAAAAAAAGAGATAAAAACTGTGAATTAGAACCTCACGACTGTGTGGAAGAGTTCAAACCGTGTTACAGGGGTTCACGGTCAAGTGGCCGAGGTACATGACCATGTGACTGAGGTACACAATCATGTAGGCAGACTGTGTAACTCTCTGTGCCCATGTGAAAATTATCAAAATTAATATGCAGGAGAGACACAATCATGTATAGGTCCCTTGGCAGTGTGAGATCAGGAAGTTTCCCAACAGTGGTCACACGATCGTGTACCAAACCATGTGACTCATGTAAGGTCGTGAGTTCAAAAAATCAGCCTAACACCTATAGTGACACACGACCATGTGAACAGCCCGTATGGGTGACCGTGTGGTCCAAAAACCACACTCAATTTTGCTGCAAAACACAAGATTAACACAAAAAAATCCACCGATTACAAGTGTTCAAGATGCACACCTGAAACACAATTCCAAAGCACTAGCAACCGACCGGTCCACCTCTACTATACTGATCTGAAACTTGATTACAAATACAAATCAAACCTATATGGATTTCAATCATAACGGTATAAAAGAATAGAAGACATAGAATCTATAACTCAAAAAGGCAACACTTACACTTCACCCATGTCAAATTCTTGTTAAGAGAAAATACAGGAAAGCAGACAAGACTTTAAATAGATTGCAATATCAAAGGCTTAGGTGCAAATAAAATATGGCAAAAGATTGCTAGAATTTAGAGTATAGTAATAGCGGAACAAGGAAGAGAAATTGAAGAATAAGGAACGATAGAAAAAGAATATGGTGGGAAAGAGAGAATATAGAGGCAAAAAGGGTCAAAACTGAAAATAGAAGAGTGAGGAAAGAGGGGAACGACACAAGGAGAAATTTTAGGGGATATTGTTTTCAAAATTTGTGAGAGAAATAAATCATCAAAAATCCCACATAACTAAGTTTGTAACATCCTAAAAAGGGCCTATGCATTTCTGACTTAAATGTACGAAATGACATGTTTTATGAGTTTTGAATAAATTTTGAACATTTTTAGAAGCCTGAGAATGTATACATTAAAAATAGGAAAGTGACCATTTTGGAAACCTAAGTAAATTAGGAAAGTGAACATTTTGGAAACCTAAGCTAAAAGAGGAAAGTAAAAATTTTGGAAACTAAGCTAAAAGAGGAAAGTGAACATTTTAGGAAACCTAAGAAATGTCAAGTTTACAGAGCCGAACGAAAATTTTTGGAAACCTAGAAATGACTTACAAATGTCGAGTTTTAAAGTTTAAAAGAGGTAATTAAGGCAAGGAGGCCTTAAATGAAAAAGTACGTGGATTTTGACACACAAACGGGCTTGGAAAAGTGGCCAGAAGATGCCACTTAGGGCCTTTGGAAATGGCGCCACATACAAGGGTGTTGGGCCTGAGTTCAAGTCACATGGGAAGCAAATAAAATAAGTTTTAATTTTGCTTCTAGAAGCCCAAGAGGTGGACGGCACAAGACTTGCAAAAGAGGAGTTTCACTCTCTTTTAAATTCGACTAATTAGAAGATAATAAGGATTATACTTTATTTGTTTTAAAATTAAAGAGATAAAGTTATCACATAAGGAAGAGTAGTGGCCAAGCAAAGGATTCTTGGCCTAATTTCTATATAAAAGGATGAGACTAGGGCTATTCATTATTCATTCTCCTCTCTTTCTTTTGCCAAATATTCTTTCTCCTCTCCTCCTGAAATTCTTCTTGAGCATCCATTCTTTTCCTCTTCTCTTTTAGCATCCTAGCCGATTCCTTCTAAGCCTATTATTCCTCTCTTCTTTCATCTTTGAAATCGAATACATAAGGGATCATAGCCGATTGTTCATCAAGTCTCTAAGTCAATCTCCAAGTGGTGTCGGGAGGATCCGTCGATTTCAATATAAAGGGTAAGGATCTATAGTTATAATTGTATTCCTTTCTTTTAAGTGAAAGTTAGTCTAATCCTCCTATATCTTATTGATCGAAATATGGAAGATGAATTTCGGATTTCAGATCTAAGGTATTTCGCATCTCCATTAATCAAGAAGAGAGTTTTGGGATTTAAAAGATTTAAGGTAAGATATATGTATATTCTACCAAAGGCCATGTTTATGTTTTAATGTTAGATTAAATCTAACATATGGTTATAGGAATTTCGACATCCTTAAAGAAAGCAAGAGATTAATTTCGGATTTGAATAATAGGAAATCGGTAACAAGGTAAGAGCCTCAAATTTAAAACCAAGTCCCGAGAGGGTCCTTAAATTACAACCCAAATAATCAATAATAATCAAATCATAAATCATAATTTGAAAACCATGAAGTCCAAAAATTACTGTGGTCACCGCTAAGTCCTCCATCGTACCGATCTGTCTAAGTTTGGGGATTACCTGTGCACAGTAAACAAAAAGGATGAGTTTACATAAACTCAGTGTGTAATCTCAAAAAACAAACAAACAATCAGTATTCACAGTGCATAGTTGAACAGTCTTGGGCCTAAGCCCTTTTCAGTATCAGTGACAGTTTGAGCCTTAGCCCATCTCAGTATAGTGTCAAAAATGTAGTAGGGCCTTAGCCCATTACAAAGATGTCGAGCAAGATATAGCTTATGCAAGAGCAAAATGCTACCCAACCAGCCTCTACACACCATCTCCGTCCAACCCTACACTCTATGTGGGGATATAGTCAATGCACCCATCTCTACACTCTAAGTAGTACCGAATGCGGCACAATACAATAGTTTGCAGCTGAGCTGCCAGTAAATTAGGCTTAAAGCCTTTCAGTACACTTCCTCCGAATAAAAACCCCTAACCCAATGCAATGCAACATACAATGGTTGACATGCTATTATGCAATTTCAGTACATATATTCAGTTCAGATATTAACATGCCCAAGATGAGATATCATTCATTAATTTCACACATTTAGGGTCTAAGTAGTGCTTATCGACCTACAATAGGTTCACAATGACTTGGGTGACTGTGCAACCTTAAAACATTTCGATAAAATGGGCCCACACATTCATGTGATCTATCCGTGTGGGCCTACATGCCCGTGTGGTCCACTCGGCCCAAATTGGCTTTGGTCGTGTGATCCATTTTAAAGTAACCCATGCTAGCTCAAGACTATATATGTTTTCACTATTTACTTATATGTTCATTCAAAGCTATCTACTTGCGGCCATTATCACTAAATTATTTATATCTTGAGCTACTGAATTCCAAGTTAAGATCCGCTTGATATTTTTAAAACTAGACTCAAATACCTTTCTACCATAAAATTTTTAGAATTTATAGTTTACCAAATAGGTACAGAAAATCTTTAAAGTAATCCCTATTCTCTATTGTTTGACGACTTCATCCTTTCCTTACTAAAATTATTTATCTCTTAGTACGAATTTAGATGATGTTTTCGTTTGTTTCTCTTGAAAATAGACTCATTAAGGATTTAAACACATAAATTTAAGCCCTAATTATTTTTTTACAATTTTGATATTTTCCTAAGTCGAATCAGGGAACCCAAAATCATTTTGACATTGTCTCACAAAATTTATTATATCTCATGATTTACAATTACATTGCTTACACTATTTCTTCCATGAAAACCGGACTCAATTCTCACTATTTTTGACGATTTTTCAACATTAGACTACACCGTTGTCCAAAACTATTTTATTGCAAAATTGTTATTTCCAAGTTTATAACACCCTTATTTCCTTTTTCTACAATTTTTTGCATCATTTTCTCTTATTACTCTTATTTCTCGACAACAAGCAATTTCAGCTTTTCAGCAAATCCTATTTTCTGCATTTCAGGTACACACCTGGTATCGTTTTTGATGCGTAAGCACTCCTAAGCCTCCAGAACCTAAAAATCGACCAACATATCTCTAGATTAATCACTTGATTCATTTTTAATCAACCAATTTTGGGAGGAACTCGACTAAAAACCTAGCAAAACCCTTACCACGCTTGAGTAATCACGACTTTGCAGAATCACAGCGTCGAGTCAAAACCACCAGCCCCTTGATTAACTCTTAAACACTAAAATGAATATCCCTTTTAGAGATTAACCAAGAACGATTAACAATAGACAAAACCGTTACTTACCGAACACGTGCAACCAACGATGAACAACCGAATCAATTGGAAAAAAAGAGAAAGAAACGGATGGGGAAAAAATGGAAATTTTGGTAGCAACTAAGGGAAAGAATCGATAGAGGAAGGAAAAAAAGAAGAAGAAAAAACCTCAGAAAAAGTTTGGGAAATTGGAGAGAAAATCGAACTCTACTTTTTTTTACAACAAAAGATAATCAGATTATTTTCTGATAACCTCTCCCCAGTTATCTCCTAAAATCTCTCTCTATTAACCCACTAAAACACAACTACTCAGAATTTTGCCCCAACACAACTTTTAGCCGAAATTGGAGCAAAAATACTATCTCCACGCCATCACAGAGAATTGAACACAGGACCTCTAACACTCCAACACTCCACTTAACCACCAGACCAGCAGGCCCATTCTAATATAAACTTAACAACAATTAAACTTAAGCCCTTTGCACAAGGTTAAGGCTTTATTTATAAAAATACCAAAATTTGACCAAGTAAGGCTTGAACTTGGGACCTCTCACACTCACCTAGAAAGCATAACCACTGAAGCAGATAAACAATGTGTGTCACACATACACCAAATCAAAAATTAAAATTTTAGGGCTTTACAGGAATGTTTAACTATTGAACCAACAGGCTCATTCTTGTCTTTAAAATGCAAGGATAAAATTTAAAAATCTAATTGTGACCACTAACTTAACTTGCAAACCATGATTCTTTTAACCCCACTTTCAAGATGTGATAGCGATGATGAGTTTAGGCAAATACATATAGCAAAAAAAGACAGTTCATGTGTTGCCTTAATATTATCTAAAAAGATCCTTTATGGCGTATTATGTTCTTCCTTTGTGGCACACTCTATTTGGCCTTTGTGGCTTATTCTATTTGGCCTTTGTGGCGTATTCTATTTGGCCTCTATAGTGTCATCAACAAAACCTGTGTGGCTTGATCTATTAAGCCTTAGTGGAGTGAATGATATTTGTCTTTGTATAAAATCCTGTAATGTCTATGTAGCATAATCAATGAATTATACATAACAAAATTTGGTTATTGCCTATATGGAAGATCTGGGTAAGTGATGGTCACTAAACTAATTATAAATACGACTAAGGCAAGCACGCACCTATCGAACAATAGTATAGTTATGCAGAGTAGGGAATATCGTATCCATGAGGACTAAAAGTACTAGCAATTACCATTTTTCTATTATTTTGCCGATATATTGGAGTAATTGTTTTTAATCTAAATTTACAAATCTAATCTAACTAAGAACACAACAGAGAATGAAATAGGAAAATAATCGAAGATAACCAATGAGATAGGAAATACCCAAAAAAGAGTCCACCTAAACTCCACCTATTATTATGAATCTGAATTAAACAATTTTCACCTTTTCCTTGATCCGTAGAAATCCCTAAAGTATGTTAATATCTCTTTTGAGAGTAAGAACGACTTACTTTAGGTTGATTAATTGAAATTTCTTTCTAATTAAAACCCCCATTGTTGCATTAACTCGATCTATGGATTCCCCTATTAGATTTGACTCTAATCTGGTAGATTTATGTCATCCTATTTCTAGGATTGAATGCAACTCCACTCAATTATGCTAGATCTACTCTTAATCAGAGACTTTTGCTCCACTAAAGTAAGCGTGTTAAACATGAATTCATATCCCAAAAATATTAAATCACGAAATAAGCATACATAATTAAGAATAAGAATCAAGTATTTATTGCGTAAAAACATAAATTAAATAATAAGATTCATCATAGGTTTCATCCTCCCTAGGTATCTAGGGAGTTTAGTTCATAATCCTGAATATAAACATCTCCAAGTTAGGATAACCACAAGGCATAAAGAAACTCAATAAAACTTCATAAGAAATTAAATGGAGATCTTCGATCTTGAGGGAGATTCACTTTTGAGTTGATTCTAATGGCATTCTTTGAGTGTTTTCTTCAATCTTCTCTCAGTGTCCCCATAGGTCTTCTTCTGATTGGTATTTGTAGACTTTAGGATGCTCAGAAAGCCTAAGAATTGGGTTTTTCCGCGTATCTGGGAAGTAGGTTGCGAAATCGACACGAGCTGGCACATGAGTGTGTGGCCAGCCTGTATGGCTCACACAGGTGTGTGTCCAGCTCATGTGGAAATGCCCAAGCCATGTGGATACTAAAAACAACTCTTTTTGTCTAATTTTGGTTTGTTTTTCACTCATTTCACCCCCCTATGCTCACCTAAGTATAGAAACATGAATTTAAAAGATTAGGAGCATCAAATTCACTAATTTTTATAATAAATTATCCAAAAATGCATTAAGAATGGGATTAAAAATATGTTACTTTTATGGCTTATTAAATATCCCCACACTTAAGCGTTTGCTTGTCCTCAAGAAAAATCCTCAACTCATAATTAAAACTAATCTTTCTAAACTTATAATTCTCATCAATAATGTTTCAACATAATTCACAAATAATCATACATTGATAATTCAACTAAAAGAGCACTGAAGATTCAAACAATTCAAGTCAAACATTTTTAAAGCATGAAAACATAGGTATTTTCCCTTATCTAAGTAATTACCTTTAATTAAAAATTGACAGGAATCGACATCCTCACTAAAGGTTCACTCAAATCACTCAAAGTGTTTAAGGTTCAAGAATAAGCACTCAATAGTCAAACAAGAAAAGTCATTATCATAGGCTTGCATGAAAATCAAATCTCTACCACTATAAAATGATATGACACACAAATCAAAAGGTCTTTAAGAGGTCGTAATGGGGCTTAGGTTAAGGGTGTGAAGGAATGTTGAAAAAGTTGGTTAAAATCGAGATCAAATTGATAAATTACCAAACTAGAAAAATAAAAAATGCTGAATTAAAAGCAAGTGAAAAAATTAAGAACTATTCAAGAATAAGAAAACGAGTTTCTTCTTAAAATATTAATTTAACTGTTCAAGCTCAATCATAGAACTAAATAATAATCAATATTTTTGTTTTTGATTTTCTTCTTCTTCCTTTTTTTTTGATTTTTTAACAATAAGAAATACTTCAAAGAAATCAAACAACAGAGCATAATTAGGAAACTAACCAAATCAAATCTCGACAAAAAAAGAGTCAATAAAACGAGAAAAAGTTTTAACAAAAAAAATAAGTTATAGGGTAACATTAATGGGTAAATCAAGAAACAGTGTGTTAGGCTCAACAGGGTTCACTAAGGATTAATTATGTAGGTAGGCTTTTTATGGGATAAGTGGGTTAAAACCTAAGTGCCTTTATCATCTCAGTTATATCAAATCAAAATGTGTGGTGTAACACCCCTCACCCATATTCAACGCCGAAATAGGTTTATGGAGCATTACTAGACTTATTATACAATTAAACATACATTTCACATACATATTCAAATTTAATGTAAACATCATTCAAAATGATTCACATTGTCCCTAATATGAGCCTACGGGCCCAAAACATGCGTTTGGGGTGGTTCGAGACTAAACCGATAACTTATAAAATTTCTGGAAAACATAGAAAATATTTACAAAATACAGGGGACACACGCCCGTGTGGCCTGGCCGTGTGTCTCACATAGCCAAAGACACGCCCGTGTCACAGGTCGTGTGGACATTGGAAATGGGATCACATGGCCGTGTCCTAGCCTCGTGTCCAACCCCATGCCCAACCCCTGTAACTCTTTGACTTGGGTCACACGGCAAACCACACGCCCGTGTGACCAGCCCGTATGCCCTTCGAAATGGCCTCACATGCCCATGTGCTAGGCCGTGTTCTAGCTCGTGCCAAACCTGTAGGGTATATTGACTTATGCCACAAGGCCAAGTCACAGGCCCGTGTGTTGGGCCATGTGGAGCATACTGACTTGATTTCTAATTACACACCAGGGGACGTACGGCCATGTGACCTGACCGTGTGTCACACACGGCTAAGACACATGTCCGTGTCTCTGCCTGTGGTCAAAAAATAGGCTATTTACCAAGCCATTTTGCCACCTAAATTGCATACACCTACACCAAACCAATTGGCACCAAAACATGACATAAATAGACATTCATCCAATCTCAAATAATCTTAATTCATGCTATATCAATACCAACAATACAAGGTACACAAATACCAAAAATGCCATTCAATTTCATACCAAAACTCATAATCTCAAATCATCAATAAGACCACATTCACTTAAGCATCATCTTGCCTAAAATCACAACTATACCAATCTCAAATGTCAACTATTTAATACTCCAACTACCAATTCACAACAAGCATATAAATAGAAATTATACACAACATTTCAAAAGGCCCTTTTCAAATATAGACAACCATCAACGAACATACCAAAATAAACCAAATCTCATGGCTACACATAACAAACCACATAACATTTACAAGCCAATTCAAATGGCTAAATTCATTACTATCATATATACCAAAATGACCATACTCCTATACATGATCCAAGCTAGCTTTGATTTTACTATAAAAGACGGAAAAATAAACAATGTAAGATATAAAGCTTAGTAAGCTCGTATGAAATAATAAGCAAAGCTCACCATTCAATAATATGAACATATGTAAAAAGAAAAATATATAGGATTTTTCCTATGTAATTTATCACCTTTTACTTAAAATTGTTGTTAAAACTAAGTAATTGTTTAATAAATTAATGAAATATGTTAAAATATGAAATTAGGACATAGAAATTATTAAAATGTTATTTTATGCTTTATTATATAGTTTTCATGTAATAAATGGCTTATTTTATATTAATTTAAATACATTATATTTTTAAGACATAAAGTGGGCCATGCATGATTAAATTAAATAATAAAATATAAATTATATTTAATAATTCATTTAAAACATTTCTTTAATAATTTGGGTTTTAATTAATTAATTAAATTGGATAAATTTTATTCTTTGGTCCTCTAACTTGTTGATTTATTTTGGACAGGTCTGATAGCTTTGCTGGATTACAAAACCGTCCAAATTGGAGACCAAGTCAACCCAATATTTGACTACAAATGACTGTCCATTTAAACCATTCTTTGGTTTAATTACACAAGGTCCTTGTAGTGTTGAAGAAATTAGAGATTTGCCCGAAGATTTATGATTGACCGAGTCTTAGTCCTAAGTTGTGTGGCATCCAAAATTGCTTAAAAATCAAGTCAGAAGCCACTAAGCATGGTAGGCCACAATTTGAGGAGATTTGAAAAGGTTAACATCCACTATTTTTAGCAAACTATCCCCCTCCTCATCTATAAATAAGACCCTCTCATTCCCTCATTCATCATCCCTCAATCATTCCTCATTCATTTTCATTATTCATTCTCTCTTCTCTCCAAATTCTTTTAGCCTTTTCCATTCCCACGCCTAGCATCATCTCTTCATAAAGATTTTATCAATTAAGCCTATTAAAGAACCCTTGTTCGGCCACCTTGGAGAGCCATCAGCAAAGGAGCAAAGTAAGGAACGAAGAAGCCTCGTCAGTCAGAGTCTTGGGTGACAACCACTCTAAATTGGGTTTAATCTTTCTTTTCTTTAATTTAATCTAAAGATGTTTGCTATGTGTTCTTTGTTCTTGTTTACAAAAATGTCAGCTTAATTTTATTTTAGCTAGGATGATTGCTTTGATTAAATAATATTTATTTGATTCATGCTTATAATGTTTGTGCCTCAATCGATCATGTTTTGAATTAAAATCAAGTTTGTATTTCGTTCATACGTGATTGAAATGCACCTGAATTAGCTGAACGATCCTGAATAGAAAATGGCTAATGGACACATAATTGAAATGTGCATCCTCAATTTAGATCCTGACCCGATTAAATAGTGGGTTGCATAACAACTCTGACCAAGCTCTGTTATCTGCATAGTTTTTAGATTTGTGTGATTAAACTGTTTCAAACTTGACACGTCCCTGTTACCTCACACGAATGCTAAGAACCCCTTAGTAAATAAAGATCAGTAAAATGCATATTTACTAAGTAAAGGATTTTGAAAGGACCTAATGTGGTTTCCAAACTCATGAAAGATCGAGTTTGTAATATCCAGAATATAGGGGTTATGCATTTTTAACTTAATTGTATGTCGTTGCATGCCTATGTGTAGTTGAGTGTGCATTGGGAGTTTTAGGAACTTCAGTATGTAAGAGAATGCCTTAGAAAAATATTAAATTTTAAGTCTTAAGATGGAGTTAAGCAAGATAGGCTTTAAGAAAAATTGGCATGAGGTTTTAATCATAACAAGTCAATTGGCAAGGTGGTGTTGGCACATGGGTGAATGCATGAGGGAGAGGTTCAATCCTTAGCTAGCAATTGGAAGGATTTTAATTTTGCTCTCTTTCCTATAGTGTCGGTCAAGCCTTATCTTAGTATGGATGGATTTTCTTTTATTTTTGAATAGTAGACCAAAGGGAAAACGCAAGTTATTAGTTAAGGTATGAAATCAAGATGTTATGGAAGGATAAGGGGACAAAAGGCTTGATAAATGGGTGATGTTTTGGAAGTTTTTCCATGGCCATTTGACCATGAACCTAGACGACATAAGGGGCTAAGGGGGTTGGCTTAATTGTGATAGTGATTAGGGGGAAGATAGGGAAGAAATGAGGAGGAAAAAGTGGGATTATGTTGGCATGAGAGTTGGCCAAATTTTGTAATGGGATTAGGGGGTGATAGTTGGCCAAAATCTTAAAAATTTGTGTATCTTTTCCCTTTTCTCCAAATTTTTCTTCTTAGCCGAAATTGTCACTTGCAATAGGTGTATGTTTTGTTTTGTTTTGGCTATCATTTTTGACCATTTTGGTTTAAGAGCCTATTCTCTCAAAATTCTTTTCTTTTGTTAAAATCGAAAACACCATCTTTCTTTCTTTTCTTTTGGTTAAAGCCAAAACCACCATCTTTTCTCTTCTCTTTGTTAAAGCCAAAACCACTATTTATTTTCTTCTTAAATTGTTAAGGCCGAATCTCTTTATAGTTCAAGTAAGGGTGAATCAATCTCCATGTTACGGGTAAGGATTATCTATCAATCGTTTACGGGTAAGGATTATCTATCAATTGTTTTTCTTTATTTTCCTTTGGATTAGCCAATTTTAGGAATCTAATTTTCTTATTTTCTCCTTGGCCAAATCTTTGAAGGAGGATTTTGGGGATTCTTTTTGTAGCCAACGATTAAGGAGAGATCCATCGAGAATTAAATATTCAAGGTAAAGGAGTTTTATATTACTTGTTATATCGTTTTAGATAGACTACTAATCGCTTTCGTTTTAGGGGACTCCATCGCTCGATCATTTTCTGTAAACGTAAGATTTTGGAGCAAACAAAATAGGTTTGAAAAGAGCGGTAAGGAGTGTTTGGAAGAGGGTGGTTCATTATACCTCAAATTTCAAATGAAGGTTGTGGACCCTCCGCCAATGAAGATCGATCCATATACTATTTGTTCGTGGTTTGTCATTGGGTTTTGATCCATTGTCCGAGATTTCAAGGGTAAGGAATTAGATTATTCATTAATAGTTTAGATTTATAAGTAGTAGTGTGTTCTAATCAAATGTGATAAATAATTAGGTGTCAACGAGCGGGAAGGTATCGTTCTCACTGTTATAAGGTGTGTAACACTATACTAAATTTCTCATAGATCTAAAATAATAATGATTTGTATGAAAATATGTATGACAATGGTTGTGAGTACCATTCAGTGGTACATGATATTCAGGTATGTTTACCCCATTACTTCGTTAATAATGCTATAAGCATAAATATGAAATAAGTATGACTCTGTTATGATTTTGGGGTATATTGCATAAAATCCGAATAATATGTATGTGTATGGGCATATGGGTGATATTGATAAAGGGGAAGTGTTCCGGTGGTTTTTGCCACATTATCCGGTGACTTCAGTCACATAATATTAATCCGGTGACTTCGGTCACAATTATTTGGTGGCCATGCCACAAAATTATAAGGGCGATGTGCATGTTGACTGCATCAACTGCCTTCGATGGTGTGTAATAGATGGAGGGTCGATTTAGTAATCCCCACGATGTGATTGGTAGGTACGGGTGGTGTGTAGCGGATGGATATTTAGGTGGGCTCGGGATTGCATTTCATTTATATATATACATGTGATTTAATCGATTTTATCTGATTTGATATAAAATAGGCTTATGGCTAAATATGTTTTAAATAGGCTTAATGGCTTTGATCGATTGGGCTTTTAGTGTAATGTTACACATTGAGACTGTTGACTCACCCTTTTATGGGATATATTTCAGGTGACGCTTAGCGTGATGGATCGGGTCAACGAGGACTACGTGGTGGCCATTGCTCAACTAAGTATTTTGGAGTTTCTTTTAATTAAACCTACTAAGTTTATTTTTATTATTTAGGATTTATTTTGGGTTATGTTAATTTTGTAATAAGGCCGCTATGAACTGTTTAAATTTTTACGTTTTAGATTTTTAATCTACTACGATCAAATATTTACTAAATAATTAAATGATCTCGAAAAATAACTTAAACTGTTTTGACACCTAAACACCTATGGTTTTTACAATAATAAGTTTTTCATTAAATTTAGTTTTCTTTAACTTAATAATCTTTTCTTAAAGATAACGTTTTAAGGAGACATCAACTATAAAACATCATTTACAATGCGACCACTAAGTAAACCCCTTGTATACGCAAATCTTTATATTTTCTTATAAAATTAAACAAGAATTAATTGACGTTTTACTTGAGGAACATACCAGATCCGGTCAGGGCTTGTGGGTCGGGTTTGGGGTGTTTCAGAGTTGCCATGGAATGTTTTTCCAAATGTTATTACGCATGTTGATAATAAATTGAGTTTAATTAAAGTAATTGTCCTAGTTTATTTATGTTAGAATTGTTGCAAATTGTGTTAACTTTACTAAAATCTATTTCATTCATATAGTTTGCATACTTAGGATAAATTGCATTAGGGATCATTGCATTTAGTTTAATATATTTTAATCACCACTTCTCAACTATATTGTGTTTTTATTTTCCAAATTGTTAATATAATTTTACAAAATAAGTGACTTAGCATAAATACAATCCTTGTGGAGATGATAACTCGATACTTATTACTTGATAACGACTGTGTACACTTGCACAAACCTAGGCGTTACAAGTTTTTGGCGTCGTTGCTGGGGATTGTCAATTGTTGCCATAGTCATTTCTTTCGTGAAATTATTTATTTTCAATTTGATTCATTTCTAACATTACTAACTTATTCTTTTTAATTTTTGTGATTTTCTTCTAAGTGTTTATGAGCATAGATCGAATTATTGATTTACTCCCTATAGACCCTAAAATTGAGTGAACTTTCAGACAAAGAAGACGTGAATGAACAGCTCAAAGATAAGTCGAGATGGACCTTGGAAATTAGAATCAAGACCAAGGTAATGAAGCCAATCATGTATGAAAACCCATCCTTATTGTCGATGATAGGGATCGGTGCATTAGACAATATGTTGTGCCACTTTTCAGTGAGTTAAATCCAAGAATTAGAAGGCCAGATATTGAGGCAACTCAATATGAATTGAAACCAGTGATGTTTCAAATGCTACAAATGGTGGGCCAATTTAGAGGTATGCCCACGAAAGATCCACATCTCCACCTTCGATTGTTTATGGAGGTGAGTAATTCATTCAAGATAACCGGTGTGACTGAAGACACTGAGGTTGAAGTTATTTTTGTACTCGTTGTGAGTTCGAGCACGAGCTTGGCTCAATTCATTGCCACCAAGTTCCATATCTACATGTCAAGAATTAACAGAGAGATTTTTGGTTAAATATTTCCCACCTAGCAAAAACGCTAAGTTGAGGAACGAGATCACAACTTTCTAACAATTGGATGACGATTCTTTGTATGAGGCTTGGGAGTGATTCAAGGAGTTACTTCGTAAGTGTCCTCATCATGGGATTCCTCATTGTATGCAGTTGGAGACATTCTATAATGGTCTCAATGCACATACAAGATTGATGGTTGATGCTTCTACGAATGGTGTAATTTTGTCTAAGTCTTATAATGAAGCTTATGAGATCATCAAGAAGATCGCGAGTAATAACTATCAATGGCCACCAAATCGAACAGCTTCAGGTAGACGTATAGCCAGAGTTCATGAAGTTGATGTCCTCACTTCGTTATTAGCTCAGGTATCGTCTATTTCCTCTATGTTAAAACAATTTACCACTAATATGCTAACAATTTTGTAGCTCAGCCACCAAGTCCGTTTGAAGTAGTTTCTTGCGTGTACTGTGGGGAAGGTCATTCTTTTGAGAATTGTCTACCAAATATGGAGTTAGTGTACTATGTAGGAACCAATATCAAAATAGGAGTGGACAAGGACCCCAATCCAACTTCCACAATCCTTTATGGCGTAATCATCCTAACTTTTCTTGGAGCAACCAAGGAAATAGACCGAACAATAACTTATTACAGCAAAGACCCAACCAATCTCAAGGGTTTAATCAGTAAGCTCTAAAACCACCTCAAGATGAGGCATCAAATAGTTTGGAGAACTTGTTGAAAGTGTACATGGAAAAGAATGATGCTTTGATCCAAAGCCAAGAGCAACACTGAAAAATTTGGAAAACCAAATGGGTCAGTTAGCTACGGAGATTCGTAATAGACCACAAGGAACCTTGCCAAGCAATACCGAGAATCTAAGAAATTTGGATAAAGAACATATCAAGGCAGTGGCATTGCGAAGTGGTAAAATTCTGGAGCCCCGACTGATTGATGTCGAAGATAAGCCCATTGAGAAGAATCAACCAGCTACTAAAATTCATACACTAAAGGAATCAGAATTTGCAAAGTCTGACAAGGTAAACCCTGACTTAGTGAATTCAGATATTTTAACATCTTCTTTGGATGCAGATTTACCTACTAAGAAAAGTTGTCTGGTTAAACCGAAAGTTCCATCACCTTTATATCCACAAAGATTGTAGCAATAAAAGTAGAAATCGGAGGTGCGATTCAAGAAGTTTTTGGATGTTTTGAAGCAGTTACACATCAATATTCCATTAGTGGAGGCTTTAGAAAAAATGTCAAATTATGTGAAGTTTATGAAGGATATACTGTCCAAGAAGAAACGACTGAGTGAGTATGAGACTGTTGCCTTGACAAAGGAGTGCAGTAGAACAAATTGCCACCAAAATTGAAAGACCCAAGAAGCTTTACTATATCCTGTAACATTGGTGAATCTTACTGTGGTAAAGCTTTGTGTGACTTAGGAGCGAGTATCAACTTGATGCCTAAGTCTATTTTCAAGATGTTAGGGATAGGTGAAGTAAGACCTACAACTGTGACGCTTTAGCTAGTGGATCGATCTTTAGCATATCTCGAAGGAAAGATCGAGGATGTATTGTAGGCTTCTCCTCATTTCTCTTCGGTTTCTGCATACAGTACCCTCAATATCACTATCGTAAATTAAGGGTCCTGCCGGGTTCCTTCTAGTCATAAACTAGAGGTACCTACTAGGAAAAGAAAAATAAAATTAGAAAAGTAAAAATAAAATTTAATTGCAAAAATAAAATATGGCTAAAGTAATAAAAATTGAGCATTCTTAATATTTCAGTTCCGAAGAACGGCGCCAAAAACTTAATGGTGGTGGAAAAGTCTTAAAATTTATATAATGAATAATCGAGCTTAGAAACTAACTATCACCACAATTGAGGCAAGCGCACCTATCGAACAAAGAGTATAGTTTAGTGGCAAGATCGGATTGTCGAACCAAAAGGAACGAAAAGTACTAATAGTAAATTTCTTTTTATTATTTAGCCTAAGAATTAAGAGAATTGTCGTTTTTAATCTAAAATTAACTAACTACTAAGCTAAAGATGCTAAGACACAGAGAAGGAATTGGGGAAATACTTGTGGGAAAACCAATTAATTAAGACAATACCCGAGGAAGAATCCACCTTGTAACATCCTAAAAAAATTTAGAATCGATATGTTGCATAATTTTGGTGCTTAGCTAGTGAATGATTCAATTTGTGTGTTTAATATAGTCTTGAGAAGGCTCGAGATTTATTCGAAATTAGAATAAATTTTAGTAATGAGTACTTTATTGAAGTGGAACCGGTAACCTTGATGTTTAAGGAAATTAAGTGACAAAAGTTAGCATAATATGAGCTAGTAGTAAAGTGGAGTTGGCGCCATGAGTGTTGCTTGAGGGAAGAGGTTCGAATCCCATGGTATGCATTTTGTGACTTTAATTTTTGCACTCTTCTAGCATGTGTCGGCCAAGCTCTATTTTTGGTAGGTTGGACTTTATTTTTTTTATGGCAAGGTGGCTAATGGCTTAAGGTAAGAATTGAAGATAGGGAAAGGAATCATGAGTTTATGGTATGTAGGGGGGAACACAAGGCACTTTTTAAGGGGTGTGTTTTAGAAAGTTTGGAATGGCCAAACTTTGTCCATGAACTTGGACGGTTTTGGGGACTAGGGGTGGCGAATTTTTGAAGGCTTTTGGGTAAGGATAGGTGTTGTTGTGCACTTTTCATTTTGGTCATTTTTGTTTCTCCCAAAACACTTTTTCTTTTCATCTTTTCTCTCATAGCCGAATGCACTTTGGGGCATTGGTGAACATCTTTGTTTTTCTTCTTTTCACTTCATTTTGGTCACTTCATTTTGACCATTTGGTTTTATTTTGCCTAAACCTCTCAAGTCTTTTTCCCATAGCATGCCAATTACAAGAAAACACCCAAACTTGAAGGCCATTTCATCTTTTTGGTCTTCTTACAAAATCCATTCAACATTTTCTCCCTTCCCTTATGGCAATCATTTTTGAATGGTGCTAACACCATTTTCTTCAATTTTTCTTCATAGTGGTGTTTGGTGGCGAATATTGGGTGTTGTTAGGTGCTGGTTTCCAATCGATTGGTAGTGGGTAAGTGTTGGCGAATGGCCTTTCTCCTTTCTCTGGTAATCTCCCTTTTATATATATTTTCTTATCAATCATTCTTTCTACTTTCATTTTAATCAATCGGTAAGAACCTTATTCGATTATTTATTCTCTCCTTTTTCTTTAGCCGAATATACATTTTGGTTTGGGAGGGTCTTTTGACCGAAAATAGCATCCTCTATCTCTTCTCTTAGACAATTATTTTTCGTCTTTATAGTGTTATATATATTTTCTTATCAATCATTCTTTCTACTTTCATTTTAATCAATCGGTAAGAAGATTATTTTTTCTCTCATTTTTCTTTAGCCAAACTTGGAAGTGCTCGACAATCATCGTGAATCGCTAGGATTCGATCCAAAGTGTTAAGGTAAGGGTTTCTATCAAGGACTTCCATACTACTCGTTATTTCGTTAAAGATGGAGTTACTAATCGATTTTATCTTAAGGACGTTATCGCTTGATTTTCATCCCTTGAACGTAAAGGTTTCATGGTAAGCCGATTTTGCCCTTAAAACCAATAGTCTTAATTTCTGAAATATTAGTTGGACTAATATTCTTTTGTCAATGGAGACAAACAAGATAGGGTCAAAAAGGGTGGTGAATAGTGTTCGGAAGAGGGGCGGATTCGTTATTCCCTTTAGATTCAAGCGAAGGGCTGTTTCGGCAATCCAAGACTTTCCACCGCGTTGTGGACCCTCATCGGGAGAGAACCAATTATTTGAAGTTGTTCGTAGTTCGGAGCCTTTAACTGTCTGAGATTTTCCACTAGGTTGTGAACCGTCAACCGGGGAGAACCGTCAAATAGTAGTTGTTCGAGATTCCGAGGGTAAAGATCTAGATCGCTTATCTTTAGCATAGATTTATTTTAAGTATTAGTGTTCTAATCGAACATGATATGTATTTAGGTATTGACGATCGGGAAAGTATAGTTCTCACCGTAATCAGGTGTGTAATCTCACACTGTATCTCATGGGTTAGATGACTATGCCGTTATTAAGCATTGGATTAAAAATTGCAAAGTTGGTGAAATTGGAAAAAATATGGAATAATTAATACTTTAGTGTTAAGATCATGAAATCGGTATTATAATTGTGAAAATTTCAAAATCACCCTTAATGGGCTAAAATGATGAAAAGTGATATTTTGGGCCACATGTGATAAATGGGCCATATGAGTTATTTGATAAAATTTGCCAAGTGTGATATGAGATGTGAAATAGGCCAATTTGTAATATGGGCCAGATTGTAATAATTCTTGTATGGGCTTTGTGTTGAAATTATAATATGTATGAATTATTATGCATGTTGTTTACATGATTGCATGGGTTGGGATATTTTACGAAGAGAAGTTCTGGTAGCTTTGCTACAAAATTCTGATGGCTTCGTGCCCAATTTGATATATGCCTAAATGCATGCGATTATAAATGGCCACTGGCCTGCGAATTATTGTTATAAATGGCTTAATGCCTACGATTGGTGTGTTGGCAGGGTGGGTTGACTGATGATCCCCACAGGTGTGTTGGTTGGTACGGGTGGTGTGTAGCGGATGGATTACTAGGTTTGGTTTGGGAATTGCATACCACATGCATGCTATACATGTTAAATTGTTATATTTCTATATGGGCTCCGGCCCAAATATATGCTTAAATGGTTTTGGCCCAGTGGACTATAGTAAGTGGGTTACACACTAAGTTCTAAGTAACTCACCCCGTTTTCTTTACCCTTCACAGGTAATAATCAGTAATGGAGGCTTGGGCCGAGGATGACTTTGTGGAAGCCATACTACGAATGATGGTTTATATGAACTTTGAACTTCTTTTAAGTATTTTTATTTAATTTCTATTTCAATGGTGATGTAATAAGGCCTTTGATATTATTTTTATGGATGTTTTACTCGTGGATGGATTTTAATTATGTTTAGGTACTTAAGTGGGTTTATTTAATTTTAAAATAAAATAAAATGTTTTCCTCAAATTTAAATGCAAAAGAAAAAGGGGTTTTTTCTTAAAATCATTATTTCAGAATTTTTCTCAAGAAATTCTTTAAGAATCTTGTTTTCAAATTTCTTTTGAGCTCTTTTAGACCGCTCAGAAAATTTAAACCAATTATTTTCTAAGTTTCAATTTATAAATTCTTATGTCTTAAATCATATATTTTAAATTAACCTCGGTTTTTAATAAACTCCATTTCCAAAATAGTTTTGAGGATCTGCTTTCTTAAATCATTAGATGACTAGATGCATGTTCGTTTTGTGTGACATACCAAATCTGGTCTTAAATGCATAGACCGGGTTTGGGGTGTTACACACCTATACTTCACGTGTTATCTAACTCTGAACCAGATAATTTATTCACTTGACTTGATCTGTAGGATTCCCTAATTTATATTAATACCTCTCTCGAGGCTACTAACGTCCAACCCTAGTTTGATTAATTGAAATCTCTTTCTAATTAAAACCTATAGAATTGCATTAACTCAATCTATGGACTCCTATATTAGGTTTGACCCTAATTCGGTAGATTTTCATCATCCTATCTCTAGGGTTGCGATCAACTCCGCTTAACTATGCTAGATCTACTCTTACACAGGGAATATTCCTCCTCTGCCTAAGCACATCAATACTTGAATCAATATCCTAAAATATCAAAACAAGAATTAAGAACACATAGTTAAGAATAAATCAAGTATTTATCATATAGTTCAGAAAACAATAACAAGATCCGTCTTAGGTTTCATCCCCCTCAAGTATTTGAGGGGTTTAGTTCATAATCATAAAAGAATACATCTCAGAAGAAAATATAAAACAAAACATAAGAAAAACCCTAAAACCCCCTGAAGGAATTGAAGGAGAGATCCTCAGTCTTGAGTATGATTCTGGCTTCTTGAGATGAATCAACTGGCTTTTTTCGAGTGAATCGCACAATTCGACCTCTCTGGCTCGGCTCCTTAGCCTAGCTGAACTCCCCCTTGAAGGTTGGCCTCTAAGGTGTTTATATAGGCTTTTGGAATTTCTTTCTTTGCCTCTAAGTACCCTAATCCGAATGAAACTCTTCTTTGCTGCGGCAGGGGCACACCCGTGTGGCACGGCCTTGTGATTCGGAGCCAGGCCGTGGTCGAATCTGCTAAGGAGGCACGGCCGTGTGTCTCAGGCCCAGGCTGTGTTGATTTCATATTTTGGCTAATTTTCTCCGTTTTTGGCCCGTTTCTCGTTCTTTTCATCCTCTGGTGCTCTCCTAAGTATAAAACATGAAATTATAGGATTAGGAGCACCAAATTCCACAATTCAGGGGATAAATCATCAAAAAGTATGCTAAATGTGGGATTAAAATATATATATATATTATGGTTTATCAAATACCCCTGCACTTAAGCATTTGCTTATCCTCAAGCAAAAATCTTAACTCACAATTAGAACTAACTTCCCTCGATTCATAATTCTCATCAACAATGCCTCATCATAATTCATAGATAATTTACACATGGATAATTTAACTCAAAGAGTCTTAAAGATTCAAACAATCAAAGTCATAAGTTTGTAGCACGAAAACATAGGTGTTTCCCCTAATCCGAATAATTACTTTTGATTCAAACTGACAAGGATTGACATCCTCACTAAAGATTCACTCAAATCACTCAAGGTGTTTAAGGTTCAAAATAATGCACTCATCAGTCAATCATGAAAAGTTAATCCCATAGGCTTGCCTAAAAATCAAATCTCCACCACTATAAAATGAAATGATACACAGATCAAAAGGTCTTTAAAAAAGGGTTGTAATGGGGCTTAGGTTAAAGGTGTGGATAAAGGATGAATTAAAGGGTTAGAATCGAGATTGAATTGACAATTTACCTAACTAGAAAAATGAAACTAATCCTGAATAATTACATCAATTGAAAACTTGTAATACTAATAATTCGAGCTTCTTCTTTAAGATGTTGAATTTAAATGTATAAGCTCACTTAATTATAGAACTAATAATGAATATACTTCAATTTTTTTAAGAACAAATCAACAATAATAAGAAAGAACTTTAACAACTGAAATATAGAATATAGTTAGGCAATTACTCAAAATCAAATCTCGACAAAAAAGGTAGTCAAGAGGTATGGTGATAACAAATACAAGATGGGTTTTGGGTTAATATTAGTGGGTGAGTCAATAAAAGGGTTGTTAGGATCAAAGGGGTTTACTAGGGGTTAATTGTGAGGGCAGGCTTTTAGTGGAGTAAGTGGGTTAAATCCTCAGTGCCTTTATCATCTTAGTATATCAAATCAAAGGTGTGGTCTTGACATGTATAATCAAAGCAAGTTCTAGAATAACAAATCAATGTTGACACACTCATAATTAATAAAGTGAGCACGCAAAAATATATGCTCTAAAAGGCTCAAAATCTCACAAAAATTATGGTTTTTGATGACAACCTTGCAAATTTCAAACTTCAAGGTAATATTCAAATTTAGGTCAACAACCTAGCAAATTTTTAATTCTGAAAAATAGACTTATCATGCTTGATTCTCTAGTATCTTAGAGTTTAAATCATCAATGCACAATTAACTATGACTTAATTCAAAACATATCAATAAAAATTATAAATCAATAGAAGTTTCATTCTAAAAAATTTACTTAAGAGCAAGACATAATTCAGGGATTTGCAAAAAGTTAGGAACTTTTCAAAATAAAATTCACCCCCCACACTTAAGATGTACATTGCCTCAATGTACAAAGATAAATATTCACAATATAGTAAGAAAATCAAAAGAGAGGGAGAGAAGTGAAACTTCCTAAATTTTTAGATGGATTCCTTAAGTTGGAGGTGTGGAAACTTGATTCAGAGGTGAAAGATAAGTTGGAGGGTGCGTCTTTAGTGGTGGTGTGGTGGACGCCAACAATCTTTGTGGTAGATGAAAAAATTGGGAAGCTCTTGAAGAATTAGCTAGGAAATAATAAGAATAATTCTAGATATACTAATTATATATTTAAAGAAAAGAAAAATAAAAAGAAAGATTGTAAAAAGTGAAATAAAACTAAAAGAAAAGATTAATGGATTGAAAAGTCCTTATTTTTAGATGGTTCGCGAGGTGGGTGTGATTTCTAAGGCCATGGTGTGTGATTCCCAAGCAGCTTGAAGAATTTAAAACCAAGAAACTAAAATAAAATAAACAAAATTTAGTATAAGAGAAATAAAGATAAGGAAAATAAAGGAGAAGAGAAAAGAAAAGGAAAGATTAAATGGACTCAAAGGTCCTTTTCCTGTCGAGTTAGTGAAGTGGCCGGAATGAACTTATGTAGATCGGTCTCGCACAGGGAGACTGTGTTAGGATCCTTCCGCTTCTTTGACATTGATATGGTGTAGATCAAAAAGATTGAATAATGAAGAAGGAGGAAAATGAAAAGGGAGGGGAGTGTAGAGGTTATGGAAGAAAGGGAGTGGGGAGTAGGAGAGAAGGGGAGAGAGTGTTTTAAATAAAAATTTTAGCTCTGGTACATCCCCGCGCCCGTGTATCATGGGCGTGTCAGGTCACACGGCCGTATCGCATGACCGTGCGATAGTTTATTCGTTTCTTCCACGCCTATGTGCAGGTCGCCACACCCGTGTTGTTAAAGCAATGTCGACCACGATTGCGTCGCACGGCCATGGTGTTTAGTCAGAGCCCGTGGCTTGAAGATATTTTTTGTCCTGTTTTGTACCATCTCTGCCATGCCAGTACTAAAATTCGTAGTGTCCACACGGCCATGGCCACGACCATGTGGTATGGAAATCTGCACTTTGATTAGTTTATAGTTGGGTGCTAAAAGAAAGAAGATAACAATAAAATAAATGTAAAATTTAATTCGGTTAGTGCTCAGGTTACCTCCCGTGAAGCACTCGTTTAAAGTCTTAAGCTCGACTTTACCTCTCATTCGCATAATCATGGTGGTTTGTGGAGGTGGAAATCCTTTCTCATGCTATCAGTATATAGTTTGAGTCGAGTGGCATTTACCTTAAAAGTGCCAAATGTAGAATTGCTTACCTCGACTGTGCTGTATGGGAAGACATTAAGTACCTTAAAAGGGATCTTTTCGTTTGTATTGAGGTTTGAAGTGGAGGTTCGAGGGTCTGTTTTCTCTAACAGTACTTGATCTCCTATTTTGAAGTGATTTGATGTTCCTTTAAGCTCGTCTGGGGTTTCTTCGGTTTCACTTTGTATGGTTTTGATTCCTCCTTGAAATGTGCCTTCCACTCGTCTAGTTCATCAATCTGAAGCCTTCTTTCCTCATAAGTTATTTCTTCTTTAGTGATACGAGGTCTAAGATCTGGCTCAGTTGTGTAATTTCGTGGTGCTTCCTGTAAAGAAAGTTGAACCAAATGATTATCAATAGAATTTACGTTCTCACCTTTATCACTCGATGTCCTAGCTGAGTCGAGAGCTTGAAGACTGATTGATTCATCACCTACACGAAGCATGAGTTCACTTGTACCAACATCAATTTTAGCTTTGGCAGTTGCTAAAAAGGGTCTTCCTAAAATTAAGGGGATACTATTGTCTTGACCATGTCTGTTTTCTTTTTAGCCATTAGTCAAATTCCTAACCTCTTCCCTCATTGTTTTTTTTTCTATTCTCTCAAGACCTTGGCGAAACCCTCTCATACTTCTTATTCATTCTCTTTTCCACTCAAGAGCAAGCCTTGATCAAGATTGAAATCAACTTTAGCCAAACCTACACCTTACCCTTTTGCCGAAATCCCTTTTCTCTCGTTAAACTCTCTCTGTCAAACTCTACCTCTCCCCATTATTTTCTACTTTGGTGAATATCAAGCAAAGGTAACCTTCTCTAAACTCGTTTTCAATCGGTTCACAAGGTGGGTAAGTGATATGACCGAATGCTTTCTTTTTAGTTCTTTTGTACTTATCAACTTCTAGAGGGTAGGAACTGATTTTGGCACTTATTGAAAGGGTATTAACTTCCTATATTGAAACCGATTCTGTCTAGGTGTTTCGAGATCTTGAAGTAATCGGTTTAAGTCTCCATTCTCTATCAACTAAATTTGGTAAGTCGACAGTAAGACGAATCTTTCTAAGCCTTTTTATTGGTTATTTGGAAAAGGCCGAAACTAATCTTGTTTGGTACTAAAGGTTGGCCGATTGCTAGGGAACCTATATAAGGATTCGAGTGGTTGGAAACCAAGTCAAAGCAAGGTAAGATCTCGGGTTTCAAATAATGATAACCCTTTGGATTAATTGGGTTGGCCGAATAGGCCATAATACTAATCCTAAGGTTGGCCGAATATAGGTGCAGAGAGATCTAGGGAGGCCGACTTCTCTTTTCGGGATTTAGACTTTTCATCGACATCAGGTGTGTACATACACACTTATAATAATTAATTAAATGCATGCTATGTGTAAATCTGCTTTATGTAGATACGGAATTAGTACCTTGATGGTACAAGCGAGGATCTCGGTAAGTCTCTGTCAATATGTGATTGTTAAATATGCTTTTGGGAAGCATGGCTTATTTGATACATGTAATAAATGTATGTTGACTTAAACTCTGTTCATAACTGTTTGATATGGGTTGATGAGTGGAGGGGGCAGTTATATTGTGTCGACGGACACCAGTGTTTTGGTAACACACCGTGACTACTGGTCCACCAGAGGTTTGGTACCTCCAGGAGGTTTGGCACCTCATAGCGCCTCGCCCCTCGTGGCTTAGCACCACCGTGGGTTGGCCCCACTTTGAGGTATGGGATTGGCGCCGGTGATTTGGTATCACACGATGGGTTGGCCCCATCAACTGATTTGTGTCTTCGGACACCAGAGGTTTGGCACCTCCAGTGATTTGGTATCACATTTGTGACTTAAAGTCACCAGTGGTTTGGCACCACCAGTGGTTTGGCACCACACGGGGTAGAGAAAGGTGATTGGATGGCTAGGTTGGGTACATGACTCAATGCATGATTAATTTGTTATAAAGTGTGTATGGTGTGTTATTTACCCGGGGGAAGGGTTACATACTGAGTCTTGGTGACTCACATTCTCCTTTATTTCTTTCGGTGACACGTAGTTCGCGGATGTGGAAAAACAACAAAGTCTCTATTAGGAATATAAATTTGTCAATTTTAATTAGCACATCTTCAATTATACCCCTAGGAATTGAATAGTCTTATCACTAATTGAATACTCATCCTAGTTTGTTTGGGTTTCCTAGACATAGTTTGTTTTTCCTAAATATTTTATAAGGCATAATGTTTATGCTTACCCTAAATCACTAACGCGTTATCAACAGATAAACTACCAATTAAACATGGAATTGTAAAACTTCTTGGGTTTTTAAATTTTTGTGGTAGTTTGTTTTGTAACATTACTGAGCACACTGCGTTTAGTTCAACATGTGATTCTTCGTCTAACTTCCACTTGTTTGTTAAAAGCTCTTTTAAAAATTTCCTTAATTCTGGCATCTGTGAAAGAGCCTAAAAAAAATGGTAAGTTAATATGTAATTTCTTCAGAAGTTTAAGAAACTTACTGAACTATTATTGGGGTATGGTATTTGAGGTTGGTACTGTTTAATTACCGATTTTGGTTTTTCTTGGCTTACCTCAATTTTACCTTCACTTACCATAGGTTCGTGCCTTGGCTCAGATTCAGATTTCACTAACCCTTCACTGTTATGAGCTGTTATGGCTTGAAGTTGCTCTTTTGGGTTAGTCTCAGTGTTACTTGGCAAGCTACCTTGTGGTTGTTCGGAGATCAACTTAGCGAGTTGCCCTAACTGGTTCTCAATCCCTTGAATCGATGCTTGTTGATTTTTAAGTGTTGTTTCGGTGTTTTGGAAACATGTTTCTGACACCGCTATGAATTTTGTCAGCATCTCCTCAAGGTTCGACTTCTTTTCCTGTGGGTAAGGTTGTTGTTGGAAATTTGGAGGGGGTTGTTGTCTCTGATTTCCTTGACCACCCCATGAGAGATTGGGATGGTTCCTCCATCCTGGATTATAAGTATTACTATAAGGGCTATTTTGAGATTTAAAATTGTTACCCATATAGTGAACTTGCTCGTTTTCAGCGCTCGGGTTGTAAGGTGGATATTTTGTATTGCTCATCCCTCTTCCATTCATATCGTATAGTATAGCTGGATGTACCTACAAAGAACTACATAAGCCATCAATTTTCTTATTTAACATCTCTACCTGATTTGATAGCATGGTTACTGTGTCGAGGTTGAAAACACTAGCGGCTTTTTTTGGACTTGTCCTTGTAACTTGCCACTGATAGTTGTTCAGTGGCATCTCCTCTATAAACTCATAAGTCGCCTCAGGCATTTTCTTATTCAAGGTCCCATGGCAACTGAATCAATCAACTGCCTGGTTGAGGGGTTCACACCGTTGTAAAAAGTTTGGACCTGTAGCCACAAGGGTAATCCACGGTGTGGGCACCTTCTCAATATATCTTTGTATCTCTCCCATGCATTGTATAGTGTTTCTAGATCAATCTGCACAAAAGAAGAGATATCATTCTTTAATTTGGCCGTTTTGGCGGCGAAAAATATTTTAATAAAAAATTTTCGGTCATTTGATCCCATGTAGTGATTGATCCTCGTGGAAGAAAATTCAGCCACTGTTTAGCTTTATTCCTTAAGGAAAAGGGGAATAACCGAAGACGGATGGCATCATCAGAAACGCCATTAAGTTTGAAAGTATCTCAAAATTCTAGGAAATTTGCTAAGTGATTATTTGGATCTTCATCCTGCAAACCATCAAACTGAACAAATTGTTGTATCATCTGAATTGTGTTAGGTTTCAGTTCAAAATTATTTGTAGCAGTAGCAGGTCTAACAATACTTGACTTAGTTCCTGTTAAATTAGGTTTAGCATAATCATACATAGTTTGAGGAGCATGATTTTCAGCCACCTCTTGAGGTAGCAGATTATTCTCGACCATCTCTTCGGTAGTATTAATTTCGTTCTCTTACTCTATTTGTATGTATTGTAGGCTTCTCCTTATTTCTCTTCGATTTCTACGCGTACAATTCCTTCAATATCACTGTCGTAAATTAAGTGTCCTGTCGGGTTCCTTCTAGTCATAAACTAGAGGTACCTACTAGGAAAAGAAAAATAAAATTAGAAAAGTAAAAGTAAAATTTAATTGTAAAAATAAAATATGGCTAAAGTAATAAAAATTGAGTGTTCTTAATATTTTAGTTCCCCGATAACGGCGCCAAAAACTTGATGGTGGTGGAAAAAGTCTTAAAAAATTATATATTGAATAATTGAGCCTAGAAACTAACTATCACCACGATTGAGGCAAGCACACCTATCAAATAGTAGTATAGTTTAGTGGCAAGACCGGATTGTCGAACCCGAAGGAACCAAAAGTACTAATACTAACTTTCTTTTTATTATTTAGCCTAAGAATTAAGAAAATTGTCGTTTTTAATCTAAAATTAACTAACTACTAAGCTAAAGATGCTAAGACACAGAGAAGGAATTGGGGAAATACTTGTGGGAAAACCAATTGATTAAGACAATACCCAAGGAAGAATCCACCTAGACTTCACATGTTATCTAACTCTTAACCAGACGATTTATTCACTTGACTTGATCTGTAGGATTCCCTAATTTATATTAATACCTCTCTCAAGGCTACTAACGTCTAACCTTAGGTTGATTAATTGAAATCTCTTTCTAATTAAAACACCTAGAATTGCATTAACTCGATCTATGGACTCCCATATTAGGTTTGACCCTAATCTGACACATTTTTGTCACCCTATCTCTAGGGTTGCGATCAACTCTGCTTAACTATGCTAGATCTACTCTTACACAGGGAATATTCCTCATCTGCCTAAGCACATCAGTACTTGAATCAATATCCTGAAATATCAAAATAAGAATTAAGAACACATAGTTAAGAACAAATCAAGTATTTATCATATAGTTCAGAAAACAATAACAAGATCCGTCTTAGGTTTCATCCCCCTCAAGTATTTGAGGGGTTTAGTTCATAATCATAAAAGAATACATCTCAGAAGAAAATATAAAACAAAACATAAGAAAAACCCTAAAACCCCTTGAAGGAATTGAAGGAGAGATCCTCAGTCTTGAGTATGATTCTGGCTTCTTGAGATGAATCAACTGGCTTTCTTCAAGTGAATCCCACAATTCGGCCTCTCTGGCTCGGCTCCTTGGCCTAGCTGAACGCCCCCTTGAAGGTTGGCCTCTAGGGTGTTTATATAGGCTTTTTGAATGTCTTTCTTTGCCTCTAAGTACCCTAATCCGAATGAAACTCTTCTTTGCTGTGGCAGGGGCACGCTCGTGTGGCACGGTCGTTTGATTTGGGTCCAAGCCGTGGTCAGATCTACTAAGGAGGCACGGCCATGTGTCTCGGGCCCAGGTCGTGTTGATTTCATACTTTGGCCCATTTTCTCTATTTTTGGCCCGTTTCTCGTTCTTTTCATCCTCCGATTCTTTCCTAAGTATAAAACATTAAATTAAAGGATTAGGAGCACCAAATTCCACAATTCGTGGATAAATCATCCAAAAGTATGCTAAATGTGGGATTAAAATATGTATATATTATGGTTTATCAAATTGTCAATTGAAGAACCACCTAAACTCGAACTAAAGCTACTTCATTCCCATTTGAAGTACATTTATTTAGGTGACTGTTCTACTTTACCTGTGATTATTTTAGCGAAACTGACGAAAGATCAAGAGGAGCAACTAATTGTTGTTCTAAAGAAATTTAAGAAAGCAATTGGTTGGACCATAACTGATATTCAAGGTATAAGCCCTTCTTTTTGCATGCATAAAATTATTTTAGAAGAAGGTGAAAGAGCTCGAATTGATGGGCAAAGGAGGCTCAATCCTATTATGAAAGAAGTTGTGAGAAAGGAAGTGATCAAATGGTTAGATGCAGGAATCATCTATCCTATTTCAGATAGTTCATGGGTAAGTTCGGTGCAGTGTGTTCCGAAGAAAGGTGGAATCGCGATTGTTGAAAATGAGCGTAACGAGTTAATTCTAACGAGAACTGTTACCGGTTGGAGAATTTGTAAAGATTATAGAAAGTTGAACAAAGCCACTCGGAAGGACCATTTTTCGTTGCCTTTTATAGATCAGATGTTAGATTGACTGGCAAGTAATGAATTCTATTATTTTTTAGATGACTATTCGGATATAACCAAATAGTTCAAGCCTCGGAGGACCAACATAAAACAACCTTTACTTGTCCATATGGCACGTTTTCTTTTAGGCGGATGCCTTTTGGTTTATGCAATGCACCTGCAACTTTTCAACGATGCATGATGGCAATATTTAATTATATGGTTGAAAATTTTGTTGAGGTTTTCATGGATGATTTTTCTATTTTTGGTAACACTTATGATATCTGTTTGAGTAATTTGGCTAAGGACTGAAGAGATGCGAAGAGACGAATCTTGTCCTTAATTGGGAAAAATGCCATTTTATGGTCAAGGAAGGGATTGTCTTAGGCCATAAGATCTCAAAGAAAGGAATTAAAGTTGATAAAGCAAAGGTGGACGTAATTGAAAGATTACCGGCCCCAATGAATGTGAAAGGAGTCAGAAGTTTCTTAGGCCATGTCAGTTTTTACCAAAGGGTCTTCCGGGTCAGGCTCCACCACAGGTTGACTTTCTCATCTATAGTCGTGATCCAGTACTACCATGAGTTGCCCACAATATAAAAAAGGGTGCCTTCTGGCCATGTACCATTGTATGTTTTTTTTCTGAGAGACTGAAGTCAAACATACAAGAGTGAGTCTCAAGCTGCCTCTTGTACCGGGCGTTTCATAATGCTATATAACGTTGATGTTCCATAGCCTAGTCTACTCAGTCTTTTCCCTTTGGTCTTACTGTGGACATCATCAAATCGTTGTGGAACATCCGACACAAAATGTTTGCATCCAAACTATTGCATAACCCGATCAACGTTCTACCACTCAGTAGTTGAGAAATTCAACACTGGCATGTTAATGCACACACATTTGCTTCGGCATGAACCCACTGTGAATTAAGGGTTGCAGCGTTCGGTGCGAAATATGGCATCTAGAGGAACTGCACAATATAATAGAACGGGTTAGTTAAATGAGTCAAGTAACATACTCCAATTAAATAAGTTAAATTAATGTTACTTAATTAAAATTATATATATTATTTTCTCTCCGGCGGACACTTTTATCACCTGGCAGTAAATATTTAGTGTCTTGCTCGCACCAATTCCTGGGGATGTGCACCATCTAAAACCGGAACAAACATGTTAGCACTTATCCATAAAATATTTTCAACACGTATGAGTCGTTAAATGTTAAGTAAAATTTTGTCTTTACCTATTTACAAGTGGCCACATATATGGTTGGCGTCTAACAATCGCTAGAAACTATAATAGCTCGATTTAGGGCCTAGTCAAAATAGTGGTTTTGAGACCACAAATTTGAAGTAGGAATATGTGTTTTATGATTTTATGAGGCTTATTATGTGTTTGCATGGTTGTGTGAAAATTTTATGAGGAAATTTTATTTATTAGTGATTAAATTGTCCATTAGGACTAGATTGCAAATATTAGGAAATATGAGATTCTAGAAGAATTAAGTATGAAAAAGAATCATAAAAATTACTAGAGGCCCTTATTTAGCAATTAGACCATTAAATGTCAAGATGGATAAAAATAGACATGGGAAGGAAAAATCTCAAGAAAGGGACTTAAGGGCATTCTAGTCATTTGGTTAATAAAAGATTAAAAAGGTAAAAATGAACAAAATTTTCTCATCTTCTTCAAGCTAGGGCCAAAAATTTCAAGCTCTCCATAGTTAGGGTTTCTTCAACTTCCAAGCTTGATAGTAAGTGCATCTTAGCCCCATTTTTAATGTTCTTCATATTTTTGAGATCCTCGTAGCTCAATTTAGCTATTTGTAGCTATATTTTGAGCTAGGGTTTATGTTCAAAAATTTACCCATGTATGACATGCATGTATTTTGATGTTTTATGGAAGACTATGAAAGTTTGATGTATGATAAACATCTTTTTCTAAGTGATTTTCATGAAAAATGCATAAAAGGACCAAATTGTAAAAGTTGTAAAAATGGTCATACATGAGTTAAATAGTAGAAATTGAAGGCTTTTGTAGTTAAGAAAATGATCCAGCTCGGCTTGAAATACAAGAAAGTTGAATGAAAATCATTTTACGAGCCTAAGGGCTAATGTGTAATTATGTAAAAGTTTAGGGGCAAAAACATAATTTTTCCAAAGTATAATTCATGAGTCAATTTAGTCAATGTGAGTATTAAACAAGTGAAATTGTTATTATAGATCAAGAAACACGAAGCACGAACCTAAACCGAGGCAAAAATAAAGTTGTGGACTAAATTGAACATCTACACATATTTTGAGTACCGAGGTAAGTTTGTGTGAAATTAAGGACACATATGTTTTTTATGTTTAAATTACTTATTATTATGAGAAATGCATATTATTTTCATAAAGTAGACTAGTGATGCCTCAATGAGAAAATGATGCGAATATGTAAGTTGAAGTCCCGATTGAGGATTCAAAATAACGAAGATACCTATGTCACGACTTGAGATAAGGACGATCCTGTATAAGACCATGTTTGGGACATGGCATCGACATTGAATGTAGGTCCCGTATAAGACCATGACAAGGACATGGTATCAGCACCGAATGTAGATCCCGTATAAGACCATGTCTGAGACATGGCATTGGCATCGAATAAGGAAGGTCACGTATAAGTTCATGTCTGGGACATGACATCGGCATTGAATAAGGAAGGTCCCGTATAAGACCATGTCTAGGACATGGCATCGCATCGAATAAGGAAGGTCCCATATAAGACCATGTCTAGGACATGGCTTCGGCACCAAAGGAAGATCTCGTATAAGACCATGTCTGGGACATGACATTGACATCTATGTTCGATCTCGTATAAGACCATGTCTGGGACATGGCATCGACATCGAGCTAAGATATCCCGTGTAAGACTATACTTGGGATATGGCATCGGCATCAAGAAGTGATTCCATGTAAGACCATATCTGGGATATGACATTGGCATCGTGATACATGTATGATGAGATGAGTATCCTTCTATATTTTGAGTAGTTCAATGGGAAAAAGAGCTAAGCATGTAAAGATGACAATGAGCTAAGTTATACAAGGATGACAAAGAGTTCCATTTGAGCTAAGGATGATAATGATTTAAGTTTATGTTCAAGATAGCATAAATGCTAAATTATGTGCTGAAGTGATACAGGTACCATGAGTAAAATACGAGTTATGAAAACCGTAATGTGATATGTGATGGGTAAGAATAAGTATGAGTAAGTATGTCAAAGTACTTGAGAACTTGTGTTATTATTGTTTTATGATATGGATGGATTTTGCTATGAGCACTTATATTGCTATTTTAGTTCATGCAAACTTACTAAGCTATATGCTTACCTCTTTCTTTTCCTTTTTCCTTGTAGTATCGCCAAGCTTACTCGGGGATCGTAGAATGTCGGAGCTCTGATCACACTATTAATAATTCTTTTGGTATAGTAAAGTTGATTTATTTTGGGTATGGCATGTATAGGAATTTGGTCATCTTATGTTATGTCATATTGGAAAGCCAAAGTGTTGGCTAGTAATGTTATACACTTATTTTGTAAATGGCCAATGGGAATTGACCAATATTTGTCAAGTTTCATATTTTAATGATGATGAGTTTTATGAAGTGAAAGTTTATGCAATTGATGGAGTTAAATGTGAAGTGTATGGATGATGATTTAGGGGATTCTTCATAGTGCATTATTGCCATGTTATGTGTTCCTTGTGGTGGTATAAGTGTGATTATGTTTCAGAATGACAATTGGCTAGGAAAATAGCCTTATAATTGTCCACACAAGTAGACACACGGGCTTGTGTCTAGACCGTCTGTGACACACGGTCATCCCTATGGGTGTGTTAATAAGTCGTGTGTCCCCTATATCAAATTGCGAGAATTTGATTTGTCACATGGGCCAGCACACGGGCGTGTGCCTAGGCCGTGTGCCCTTAAGAGGTTGCTAACGTCATAAATAAAATACCCAAGTTTTCACACACAGGTGAGGACACGAGTGTGTCTAGGCCATGTGAGGGACACAGGCCACTGACACGGGCGTGTGTCCGGCCGTGTGAAAACCCCTGTAGGTTCAAAATGAAAAATAAATTCCACACGAACTAGGAACATGGGCGTGTGTGACCACACGGCCTGCCCACACGGGCGTGTTCCATTCTACACGAGCGTGTGGCCCTATTTAGGCAAAAATTTTCTAAATGCGCAAAAGATTCCGATTTATTTCCAAAACCTTCCGCATGTATGTTTAAGGCCTCGTAGGCCCATAATACGAATGTTGTGAATATGAATGAATGTTTTTAAGTTTGAAATGAAATTTTGTAACCGATGTTGTATGTTTAAGTAAGTTAAGTCCAGTTGTAACATTCAGGTTTTGACTGTAGTCAGAATAGTGGTTTTGGGACCATAAATCTGAATCAAAAATATTTTTTAATATTATTTTCCACACCTATGATATGTGATTAAGCCTGTGTGAAATTTCTGTGAATTAAATTATCCGTTTGTGTGCTTAATTTGAGGAATGGACTAAATCACATAAAAGGTAAAAGTAGCCTTCTATTTAATAGAGTGGCTTAATTGATGTTTCTTCTTATATATGGGGCCTTATGTTGTAAATTGGCCATTTAGTAAGCTAGTGGACGGCACAAGGACTATAATAACCATGCATTATATGTTATATATTAGTTATAAAAGGTTAAATAAGTAATATAATAATAAGTTAATATATGTTAAAGTATAACAAATTAAAAACCATTATCATCTTCTTCCATCACCGAAACTTAGAAAACAAATAAGGTTTAAGAGCTTTGAATATTCAGCCATGAAAGGAGCTTGATTCAAGGTTAGTTTTTGTCCGGTTTTTGATAATTTCTACATTTTTGAGATCGTTGCTTTGAATAATTTAGAACCCATGCTTAAATTTTGAGAATTGATGATGTTTTTGAAATGTGTCTTTGATGAACACAAAAGCTTTGAAATATTTGATGATGAAATATGGAATATATGTGTTTGATTAGCATATATTGTATTTGAGTTTTGATAAATTTGAGTATTTTGGACTTAATTGAGAAAATAATAAATTGAAGGACTAAAATGAAAAATAAATGAAATATATGGATTAGTATGAGCATAAGGAAGATTCACTTAACTATGATGTGGTGAGATTTTGTGTATTTTGTGTTTTGTTCAATTAAGACTAATTTGTAAAAGTATTAAATATCGGGGTAAAATGGTAATTTTCCCATTTATGTGTTGTTGGATTAAATTGAATGAAATTGTGTTTAAATGAGGTTAATTTCAAATTATATAGATCAAGAACAAAAGAAATCGGACTTGGATCGGGGAAAAGCAAAAATAGTCGAATAGTTGATTTACATCGCTCATCGATATCCAAGGTAAGTTTATAAGCAATAAACGTTGTTGAATTTGAATGTGTTCAATTTTTATATATTGAATTCAATTGTATGAATTTCTATGGTTGGAGCCGAATGCATGAATGTTTATGAAATTTGGGAATATATTCGGTTCAATTGATATATGAATTATGAATAAGAATAATTTTGTAACATTGATATCAGGCTTATTGGGTAGCAGGCTTTGATGCCGGTGTATGATAACAGGCTTATTGCCTAGCAGGCTTTGATGTCGGTGTATGATAACAGGCTTATTTCCTAGCAGGCTTTATACTGGTGTCTTGAATCAGGTTTATTACTAAGCGGGATCCATGCCGGTATTTTATAAAAGGCTTTATGCTTAATGAATTTTATGTGAGCAACGACAAAAGCAAATAAATGTGTTAAGTGAGCTAAAGTATTCAGGTATGTGAATATGGTCATTCTATTTGAAAAGAAAGTTAATTGATTGAAAGATATGTGATAGAAATGTTTTGTGATGATATTGAAAATCTATAAAACTTTGAGTAAGGCATTCAATTTTATGATAAGTATAAATATATGTTTGATATGAGTTATTTTATATGCATATAGAGGTTGTTAATTTGCTTAAATTGCTTATAACTTACTAAGCTTTTGAAAGCTTACTCTCTGTGTGTTTGCTCTGCTTCTTCTAGATCGTCAAAGCTATCAAGGCTCTGGACCATCGAGGATAGTCATCACACTACCTAAGCTCATTTTGGTACTTTGAAAATGTGTATATAGCTAAATATGGCATGTATAGGTTAGATATTTTGGTATATGTTTGGAAGTGTAAATGGCCATGTGATGTGTGTAACAGTCCGAATTGTCCCTAATTGGAACGGTGGTTTCAGGACCACGAATTCGAGTCTGAAAAATTTTTAAATATTATTTTCGGTGTTTATTATATGTGAATTATTATGTGTGAAAATTTCGTATGAAAATTTGAATGTTTGTGTGTTTAATTTAACAAAAGGAATTAAACGCGTAAAGTGCAAAAGTTACAAACTATAGTGAAAAGTGCCTAATTGTTAGTGGTTTCTTATTAAGGGGTCCTTAAAGGGCAAAAAGCCCATTTTCTAACTTAGTGGCCGGTTATATACACAAATAACCTTATGTAATAATATTAGTTATTTTATAAAGGAAGGTTAAATTAGTAATTAAACAAATTGTTAACATATATGTTAATTAAAACACAAAATAGGCCATGTTTTTTTCATCTTTCCTTGGTCGAATACATGCAAGAGAAGAAAAGAAAATAGCCAAGCTTAGTTCGACATTTATCTTGCTAAATTAAGGTATGTGATTAATTCGGTTTATGTTAATTTTTACGTTTTTGAGATCGTTGCTTCGAATACAAGTCGACCCATGTTAGAATTTTTGAATTTGAGCATGTTTGATATTCGGCTATGGATAGATGTTTGTGTTTTGTACTATTTGATGGAAAAATTTCGAAAGTATGTTTGAAATTAATATGTTTTAAATTGAAAATTTTGGTGAATTTGAGTATTTTGTGTAACACCCCAAACCCTACCTACACGCTATTTACCGGATCGGCATGTCACATGGAAAGATGTCTAAAAACTGTGTGTTTGTTAAAAAGCTCGTATTCTTTATAGTTGTTGTGAGAAATCGAGTTTAAGTAATTTTGAATAAGAAGCGGTTTATTATCATTTTAGGAAAATCCCATATTGATCATTTAATAATAAGCGAGAACCAAATTGAAAGTGAAACCAAATAAAATACCCAATGCCTTATTACATAACAAAACCAAATTTAAAAGTAAATTAACCCAAAATAGTAATAGAAATAAAACCCAAAACATAGTGCATGGCCACCTCGAGTCCACCCTTACTCTACATCTGCGATCTATGCCTCATCTCGCAAATGTAAGGGAAAGGGTGAGTCACCGAGACTCAAGATGTAAATCCCCATCCCGATAATAACAAGGCACTTACACATTTGATATGTCAATATGCAAATCATGCAAACCCAACCTAACCAACCGAACTCCTGTTCACCCCTGTGGTCAAAACCACTGGTGACCGTAGTCACAAATCATATAAGTGTGGTCAAAACCACTAGTGACCATAGTCACAAATCATATGGTGGGGCCAACCCACCGTGTGGTCAAAACCACTAATGATAATCCCGTAATCAACATGTGGGGCCAACCCACTGTGGTACCAAACCACTGGGACGAGTCACAATAATCCATGTGTGGTCAAAACCACTGGTGACCGTAGTCACAAATAATATCCGTGTGGTCAAAACCACTGGTGGTCAAAACCACTAAGACTAGTCACAAATAATAAGGAAAGCGGGGCCAACCCACTATGTGGTCAAAACCACTGGTGACAGTCTAAATCATCCTTCCCCCTCCTCTCATCATACCCATTTTCATGCAATGTTCATCACCATAATAATTGTGTATGCAGTATGACATGTATGCAAATTATATATCAAAGATAACGTATGAAACGGATTACCATCATAATCAGAATAATAATATACAACATAATCAAGCTAACCAACCTCTAAGGGTATAACCGTAATTTTACCTACCAAGGGTATTTTCATAATTTACCCACCAAGGGTATTTTTGTAATTTACCTACCAAGGGTATTTTCGTAATTTACCTACCAAGGGTATTTTCGTAATTTACCTACCAAGGGTATTTTCGTAATTTACCTACCAAGGGTATTTTCGTAATTTACCCACCAAGGGTATTTTCGTAATTTACCCACTAAAGGTATTTTCGTAATTTACCCATCAAGGGTATTTTCGTAATTTACCCACCAAGGGTATTTTCGTAATTTACCCACCAAGGGTATTTTCGTAATTTACCCACCAAGGGTATTTTCTTAATTTACCCACCAAGGGTATTTTCGTAATTTACCCACCAAGGGTATTTTCGTAATTTACCCATCAAGGGAATTTTCGTAATTTACCCACCAAGGGTATTTTCATAATTTACCCATCAAGGGCATTTTTGTAATTTACTCCCCAAGGATATTTTCGTAATTTTGGACTCGCAATGGCCTCCGAAGGTCTAATGTTACCTGACGACTTTGCTACTATTTTCGGTCGTCACTAGACTATTGGGCCTAAAACCCGATTTCTACCATTCAGCCCACACGCCGTCGTCGCCCGCCTAACATAAATCTAGCCACGATATAGGTTCCACCTAGTCTAGTTCACTATATACTATATCATCATACAATTTATTCCAATTGAGCCCACAGCCTATTGGGCACACTTGACCCATCGCGACCCAAGCAAATTTCCAACCCACAAGAATACTACTAATGGCCTCAACTATCGCGTCGAAGCCCCACACGTGCGCTCGCACGCTCGTGTGGCTACTATTGTCGTGATCGGCACTTCGGCATTTGCCGCTCTACAACTAGAGTAGAGAGAGTTACACACCTGATAGGAGTCTGGTGTTAAACCGCGCTGCGACCACTCCTGTGCCCAAACGCCCACCAAGGTATCTTAACTCTCCTCCTGGAATGCTCTTTATATAGCTAGCTCTTCACCTTCCTTCTTTGTATCTTTCCGATGTGGGATCCTCTGTCGGTGAGAGATTAAATTCAATCAAACTCTTCAGTCAATCCATAAAATAAATACTCCCTTGCTTCTCATGAGATTCGAGCCTGTGCTCCTTGTAACATAATCCATATTGCTAGCCACTTTACCAACTAGCTCATTGTGTCTTAAACCATGCAACTAAATATAACCCTATGGCCAAGGTCTAAATTCATTTAATAAAATAATCTAAAAGGAATGCAAACGCTACAACTAGAACCTTAGACCTCCTTCCTTCCTTGTGGCGTTATTCCCTTGTCCTTAAGTGGCGTCACTTTGCCACTACACCACACACTTCACTTGTGTCATTTTCCTCCACATTTTATTCTTAAGGCCTACCCTCCAACCTCCAAGGTTTTTTTCACCTAAAACTAAAATTTTTCCTAAGGCCTAACTTGAACCCGGGACTTCATAGAAGCCCCCTAACCTTCCAAACTCACTTATCTAATTGGTCCAACTTGCATTTAAGCCGATCTCTTATTCTCCAAAAAAAATTTAAACGCTACTACGCTCAAGGCCCATTGGGCTCAATTCTCCTAGGCCCAATTTCAGGATGTTACAAATCTACCCTCCTTAAAGAAATTTCGTCCTCAAAATTTCCAACTAACTAACAGTCACACATCCTAACCTATCACACTACGCTCTTGCTGCGCACTCTGATCTTAATAAAACTAATATCTTTTAACTAGAATTTAAAACTCCTACACATACTCAAAAACACCTAGCCATTAAAACATACGAATATTTCATACGCACCCAACTCTATGTCTGAACATCACATCCAAACCAAACACACAAAATAGATACCCGAAATACAGCATATAACAAAGAAAAGTATCAAGAAACTTACAGTGCGGATTGGTGTCGGAGACTCGAGTGCCATACTTCAAGGAAAGAGATATATATATTTTTCTAAACCATATTTCAACCAAAATTTGAAAAACATTTTTGAACCAATTCCACAGCCGAGTTTTTGAACCTAAGCTCTGATACCATAATTGTAACACCCCAAACCCAGCCTAAACGTTACGATCGGATTTGGCATGTCACATGGAAGGATGTCTAAAAACTGTGCGTTCATTAAAAAGCTCGTATTCTTTATAGTTGTTGTGAGAAATCGAGTTTAAGTAATTTTAAATAAGAAACGGTTTATTATCATTTTAGGAAAATCCCATATTGATCATTTAATAATAGCGAGAACCAAATTGAAAGCTAAAACCAAATAAAATACCCAATGCCTTATTACATAACAAAACCAAATTTAAAAGTAAATTAACCCAAAATAGTAATAGAAATAAAACCCAAAACATAGTGCATGGCCACCTCGAGTCCACCCACTCTACATCTCGATCTATGCCTCATCTACAAATGTAAGGGAAAGGGTGAGTCATCGAGACTTCGAGATGTAAATCCCCATCCCGATAATAACAAGGCACTTACACATTTGATATGTCAATATGCAAATCATGCAAACCCAACCTAACCAACCGAACTCCTGTGTCACCCCTGTGGTCAAAACCACCGTGGTCAAAACCACCGTGACCGTAGTCACAAATAATATAAGTGTGGTCAAAACCACTTTGGTGACCGTAGTCACAAATCATATGGTGGGGCCAACCCATCGTGTGGTCAAAACCACGATGACAGATCCGTAATCAACATGTGGGGCCAACCCACCGTGGTACCAAACCACCAGGACGAGTCACAATAATCCATGTGTGGTCAAAACCACGGTGACCGTAGTCACAAATAATATCCGTGGGTCAAAACCACTTGGTGGTCAAAACCACTAAGACTAGTCACAAATAATAAGGAAAGCGGGGCCAACCCACTATGTGGTCAAAACCACTCGTGACAGTCTAAATCATCCTTCCCTCCTCTCATCATACCCATTTTCATGCAATGTTCATCACCATAATAATTGTATGCAGATGACATGTATGCATATTATATATCAAAGATAACGTATGAAACGAATTACCATCATAATCAGAATAATAATATACAACATAATCAAGCTAACCAACCTCTAAAGGTATAATAAAGAATTTTACCTACCAAGGGTATTTTCATAATTTACCCACCAAGGGTATTTTTGTAATTTACCTACCAAGGGTATTTTCGTAATTTACCTACCAAGGGTATTTTCGTAATTTACACACCAAGGGTATTTTTGTAATTTACCTACCAAGGATATTTTCATAATTTACCCACCAAGGGTATTTTCGTAATTTACCCACCAAGGATATTTTCATAATTTACCCATCAAGGGTATTTTCAGTAATTTACCCACCAAGGGTATTTTAGTAATTTACCCACCAAGGGTATTTTCAGAATTTACACACCAAGGGTATTTTCAGAATTTACCCACCAAGGGTATTTTCAGTAATTTACCTACCAAGGGTATTTTTGTAATTTACCTACCAAGGGTATTTTCGTAATTTACCCACCAAGGGTATTTTCGTAATTTACCCACCAAGGGTATTTTCGTAATTTACCCACTAAGGGTATTTTCGTAATTTACCCACCAAGGGTATTTTCATAATTTACCCATCAAGGGCATTTTCAATTTACTCACCAAAGGTATTTTCGTAATTTTGGACTGCGCAATGGCCCTCCCAAGGTCTAATGTTACCCTCGAATGACTCGGCTACTATTTTCAGTCGTTACTAGACTATTGGGCCTAAAACTCGATTTCGGCCCATTCAGGCCCACACGCTCGTGTCGCCCACCTAACACAAATCTAGCCACGTTTATAGGTTCCACCTAGTCTAGTTCACTATATACTATATCATCATACAGTTTATTCCAATTGAGCCCACAGGCCCATTAGGCCCACTTCGACCCATCGCGACCCAAGCAGCTCCAACCCATAAGAATACTACTGATGGTCTCAACTATCGCGTCGAAGCCCCACACGTGCGCACGCACGCTCGTGTGGCTACTATTGCCGTGATCGGCACTTCGGCATTTGCCGCTCTACAACTAGAGTAGAGAGAGTTACACACACCTAATAAGAGTCTGGTGTTAAACTGCATGCGACCACTCCCGTGCCCAAACGCCCACCAAGGTATCTTAACTCTCCTCCCGAATGCTCTTTATATAGCTAGCTCTTCACCTTCCTTCTTTGTATCTTTCCGATGTGGGATCCCTCCGTCAGTAGAGTTTAAATTCAACTGAAACTCTTACCATCCAATCCGCAAAAAAAATACTCCCTTGCTTCTCATGAGATTCGAACCTGTGCTCCTTGTAACATAATCCACACTGCTAGCCACTTTCCAACTAGCTCATTGTGTCTTAAACCATGCGAACTAAATATAACCCTATGGCCAAGGTCTAAATTCATTTAATAAAAATAATCTAAAAGGAATGCAAACGCTACAACTAGAACCTTGGACCTCCTTCCTTTCTTGTGGCATCATTCCCTTGTCCTTAAGTGGCGTCACTTTGCCACTACACCACACACTCCACTTGTGTCATTTTCCTCCACATTTTATTCTTAAGGCCTACCCGCCAACCTCCATGGTTTTTTTCACCTAAAACTGAAATTTTTCCTAAGGCCTAACTTGAACCCGGGACTTCATAGAAGCCCCCTAACCTTCCAAACTCACTTATCTAATTGGTCCAACTTGCATTTAAGCCGATCTCTTATTCTCCAAAAAAAATTTAAACGCTACTACGCTCAAGGCCTATTGGGCTCAATTCTCCTAGGCCCAATTTCAGGATGTTACATTTTGGGCTAAATTGAGAAAATAAATCTTTGAGGGGTTAAAATGCAAAATAAATGAAATGTAGGGACTTGTAGGAGCATGGGTAAGATTCGGCCCTAAAGGTGTAGTTTCAAATTATGTTTATTTTTTGTTTTGTGCAATAGGGACAAAATTGTAAAAGTTGTAAATGTCAGGGGTAAAATGGTGATTTGCCCATTGAAGTGTTTTTGGATTAAATTGAAATGAAATGTGTTTGAATGAGCTCAAATTGAATACGTTTAAATCAAGAACAAAGAAAAATGGACTTGGATCGAGGGAAGGCAAAAGTTATCGAATAGCCGGTTGTTATCGTCCGAAGATTTTCGAGGTAAGTCTATAAGTAATTTAATATCGTTAATGTCATTTATAACCTTGAATGCATGTTGAATTATGGAATTATGGTCATGAATTTAGTAAAAGTCGAATGTGGATAGACATTTTATCATGAAGTGTTGTTGAATTTTAACTGAATTGATAAGTTCAAGTGATATGAATTATGTATGGTTTATATAATTTTGGTCAGCATGTAATGTGAATAAGATGGAGATAATATCGTATTTCAAGCTTCGAGCCTAGCGGGCCTTGTTCCGATGAATTGTATCGGGCTTTGAGCCTAGCAGGCCTTGTGCCGGTGAAGTGTATCGGGCTTATTGCCTAGTAGGCTAAATGCCGGTGATCAAATTTTAGACCTTGGGTCTAGTAGGCTTAGTGCCGGTGTGTATTTCAGGCTTTGATGCCTAGCAGGCTTAATGCCGTGATGTATTATAAATAGAGAATTCACGAATCATTTACAAGGTGGAACGTAATTACTGCAATAAGCTAAATGCTCGGGTAAGTATAAGTTTTCATAGTTGCAAGGAATAAGGTAAGATATTATATTCCCATTTGAATTAAGTAAGATGTGATGTAGTTGAAGCTTTCAGTGAGATGTTAATATGTGCATTTGATCTTACCAATAATGAGTATGATATATATATTGGAATTTAAGCTTGGTTATGCCTTTGAGATTCGGCCATATGTGTAAATGTTAAATGTGAGAGTGATTGGATATGTTTACATATGTGTATGACTGATTACATGTGGTTAAGATGTATGTTATACTTATTTGGTTTGGAATATGCGAATACCTATTGTATTTAGGTGTTTCGGTGAGTTTGCATGCTTATAGTAAGAAATGATAATTGTTAAGTTAAGTAAGGTAATGGCACTCGATTATAAGGAACTTATATGTTAAATTATTTATATTCAATGTTATAAACCAATTGTTTTAAAAGCTTGAATGTTTGAATGCTATATTATAATTGCTTAAGACTTACTAAGCTAGTAAGCTTACTTTGTGTGTGTTCATTGTTTTGTTTTATAGATTCTGATCAAGCTACGAGCTCAGGGGATCGTCAACGATGTCATCCACACTATCAATCTATTTTGGTACCTTTTTGAGTTTGGTTTTGGATTAAAGGCATGTATAGGCTAAACTATGTTATGAGCCATGAATATTGTTCTTGTATATATATTAAAAGCCATGCGAATATGGCTTATCTCCTTTGTTAGTTTGGTATTGAGACATATGGTTTTAATGGTCAAATGGTGTATATGTTTATGTCATTATTGAGCATGGGTTGTAGGGGTTTTAGTTAGCATATATTCGACCATGGTACACATATATATAAATGGTATAGTTTGGTCTTGTGGTTGATGGAATTTTGGGCTAATATAATGTTTGATAATGTATATTCGGTTTAAATATATGTACAAGTCATGTATAATGTTTCATAGTTTTTTTATGTGTAGCTGTTTGATGTATATACATGTATATATATATATATATATTTATAATGGTAATTTACTAGTATATTTTGCTATAGGGACTCGGTGTATAATGGTAAGTAATAAAGTGGTACATGAACATATTTGTGCATAAGTTGATTTCGAAAATGGTATATGCTAACTAGATAGTTGCAAATATTACATATATATATGGAATGCTTTGAAATTTTGTTTGATTGGATATGTAAGTGACTATTAGGTTTTATTTTGTAATTGTGTTATATGTGAGTAAATGGTATTTTTCATATGTGATATTGCTACAAAGAGCATGCATGTCTATAATTAAAGAAACAAATGTACTATATGTTTAATAATGGTGTATGTTTGAATGTATGGTTGATAATAGAAATGAAATAAATGTTTAAACATTATGTGCCTATTCAATCATTGTTTTTTAAATGACCATATGATTCGTATAATGCAAGTTGTTGTATTAAGACCTGATAGAATTCATTTATATATATATATATATATATCATTTGTGATAGCATTAAATGATATGAATTTATCAAGTGATAGTTTGGATGGAGTGCTATGACTTGATAATTATTACAGTAATGCCTCATAACCCTAATCCGGCGAAAGATACGGGTTAGGGGTGTTACAATGTGGCTAAGTAAATGTTGATAATGTGCATGAATGAATATGGCATATGATATATGTTTTGTATGGCTTGATGGCAAGTGAAATGCTCAAGGCTATGGTAAGTATATGAATGAAATATGAGTGCACATGTTTGATCAATGAAATGGTTGTATGTAGGGTAAATTTGTGGATGTATCATGCTTGAATATATATATGTGTTTTAGGTGTGCAAATTGGTAAGCAAATTAACATGTTTAGAAATGGGATTGAATGTGAAGAATTGTTGATCATTGAACACGTCTTTGGTTGTCAATTATGCATGAAATGAATTGGTAATTTGCTTGTAGGGATTGTAAAGCCCCGAATTTGGGCCTATTGGGCCTTAGACATGGGAGCGTTTAAAATTTTTGAGAACAAGAGAATGACATATGTAACATCTTGGATTTTGGGGCTCTGATTTAATATGTGTTAGGTGTGTATGCTATGCTTTGTTCGTTGTTTGGTGAGTTTAAGGGTCCCGGGAAGGCTTGGGGCTAAGCCTGAGCCTTGCCAAAAATTTTTGTTTTAGGCACTTTAGGGGAGAGCTGGCTGGGGTAGGCTTTATAAGGTTTTGCTTGTGGTTTGTTGACACAGAAAGTGAGGTGGTGGAGTGGCAAGGTGACGCTTAGGAGCAAGGGGAAGTAGACGCCTCAAGGGGGAGCTTGGAGGAGTGGGGAGCAGGTTCGAGTTGCATGAGTTGCATTTTGAGGATTTATTTTGGCATTGGAAGGGGAGGTGTTGGAGTTCGGCTGGGACACTTCAAGGGTGGAGTGTTGAACGGGTCAACTAATTCAAATGTGTGGCCATGAGTGGAAGTGGGGGTTTAAAGTAGTCAAACTACTTTGAATGAGTGATCAAGAAGGAAATTAAGAGGAAAATATGGGATTAGGGAGTTGGTGAGGTAGTGGCCGAAAGTTGGATGCTTGAGAGGGGGTAAAAATCAGTTTGGTCATTGTGGGTGCCAAAAATTGGGAGGTGCTTAGTAGCTATGTATTTTGTGTTCTCTTTTTTCGGCAATTGGTGCTCTTCACCTTGTCAACCTATATTTCTTTTTCATTGAATAGCCGAAACCCCATTAAGGTCCTTATTTACTTTTTCTCTTAGGCAAAAATCGAAACCTTCTTCTCATCTCCTTAAACTCTTTTGGTCATTTGTGCACTACTTCATCACCTCAAAGCCGAACCCCCAACTCTCCTTCTTGTTCTCCATTACTTTCTTTCCTACTTCTGTCGTATTCGTGGCACATCTCCTTACTACCTTAAACCGAAACCTCTTACCACATTCACCATTTTTCTTAGCCGAATCTTCAATTCCTACCTTGATAATCCACCTTTATTCTCTCATCTTCTCAAGAGGAAACACCCATTTAGCCCCTCTTCATTCTTCTTCATACCACACTTTCCTATTTGTTCTTGATAACCGAAACCTACATTCTTCTCTCGATTTCTCTAAAAGCCAAAACTCTTAAGCCTACATTGAAGTTCTTTTATCTTTATTTTCGGTTCTTTCATCTTGTTCTCTTTTACCCTTAGTTATTACCGAATCTTCTCTACTGTTGTGCTTGTGCCGAATCCTCTTAGGTGTTATTGAATCCTCTGTGTTAAGGTAAGAAGCGGTTCTTCTATTTCTTTATCTCTCTTTCGATTTGTGTAGCCAAAGCCGGATGGCTAATTGGCTTGTTGATATTAATATTTTTGACTCATACTCTTGCATATTCTCTCTTCTTCGGGGTCGCCTATTCCGGGAAACCTTGATAGCCGAAGTATTTGGATTCCAAGACTAGGGTTTGGTCAATCTTTGAACCTACCTCTCTTTCAAGATTTCAAGGTAAAGGGGTTTTCTCTTTAGATATTTATTTAGGTTCACTTATCGTTATTCACTACCTTAACCCTGTGTTGTTGATTATAGAACCGCTGTTTCTCTATAGTATCTTCTGACCAAGATATTTTGATGGAATCCAATACCAATCAGGCAAAGAAGGGGGTTCGACCCGTAAACCCAGCCCCTAAGTTTAAGAAACGTGCGGTGTCAGCAATCCGAGATTAGCCACCGGGTTGTGGACCGGTTTCAGAAAAGAGTAGTAGGCAGATAGCAATCATTTCTGCTATCGATAGTGTCGACGTAGAGTATTATTTTGCATGTTATCAGGTGTGTAAACCCTTATACAATTTATTTTTATTGCAATATTATTTGTTTGGGCTGATAAGCCGAAAAAGGCTATGTAAACAGTCATAATACCCTTGTGGGTAAGGCAAGGAATGCCAGGTACATAACTGTAATAACTTATTGTGAGCTTGGATGTATGTGATAACCCATTACCTTAATGATAGCATGTTACATTCATTTATGACATATATGTTATGCATGGGATAGGGATATGATGATAAAAGGGGATGTGTTGATTATAAGGTCACATAGTGATTGATGGCTAAGCCAGGCATGATTATAAGGTCACATAATGATCGGTGGCTAAGCCACGCTTGATTATAAGGTCACATAGTGATCGGTGGCTAAGCCACGTGGTATTATATTGGTCACCTAGTGATCGGCATTATAACTGACAGCATGACTGTCAAGATGGTGTGTAGTGGATGGAGGATTGGTTGTAGAAATCCCCACAGTGTGATGGGCTGGTATGAGATGGCGTGTAGAGGATGGAAAAATACTAGGTTGGGCCGGGCTTGATGCATTCATTTGGTTGCATGATATCTTGAATGAGCTGAATATGAGTTTGTGGGCCATGGGCCGTTTATGTGTTATAATGGTTTTGCACACTGAGTCTCTGTGACTCACCCTTTTCCTAACTTTTCAGGTAATCAGTAGATCGTGGATATGGGAGCCAAGGTAGACTCGTGGAGGCCATAAAGTCTTTTCTTTTCGTAAACTTTTTCCTGCTTTATTTTATTTTTAATTGGGGATTTCTTTTGGTTTTTGTAATACGGACCTTTCTGAGTTAATATCTAGTTTTTTTTATTATTTAAAATTTGACGCTATGCCAACTTAATCACGAATTTAAAGATGGGGTTTTCAAAATACGAGTTACATAAACAAACGTTTTCTTTCAAATACCACCAACCATAACGAATGTTTGATTAACTAAAAATTGAAATTTTCCCTAAACTAACCAATCACAGCTTTCAAGACATCACCCTAAACGAAAAGTTTTCAAAACTAAGGGTTTTTTTCAAATTCAAAGAAAAATCTTTTTATTTCACCCTGTAACATTCCAAGATTTGGTCGTAACGTTTAGGCCAAATTTGGGGTGTTACAATTTTGGTATCAGAGCCTAGGTTACAAAACTCGGGCTGTGAAATGGGTTCAATAGTATTTTATAAAATCGATATGAATGTTAACTAGAGAAAATGTTTTGGTCGAAATATGGCATCCGAGTCTACTGGCACCCGATCCACGCAGGTAAGTGTTCTAACTTTTTGTGAAGTGTGCATGAAATGTTTAATTGGTCGAATGAATATGGCTATTAGCATTAGTAGATCTAAACTTTAGAGACTGAAACCTCTAGGTCGAGAATTGGTTTTGCGAGAATTACTCTTTAAAACTACTCCTCAAAAGACTGCTCGATATTAAACAGTGGAAGATACTAACTCATAAAACTTTTAATCAGATTAAAACGCGATGGTAATCATGAGTACTAGGGGACGTGGATGTAATACGCGTGGTCGTGGTAGGGGCAGGATGGTCGTGTTTCAACCGAGAGGTGCTCGTTATGGGTCGAAATGAGATGCCATCTCGCCACTCTGAGCAGATTATCATGATCAAACAGGCAGAGATTATGCGGTGTTTCAGGCGATGTTATGGGTCTTGGAGAGAGTTCCTGGGTCAAGGTGCATGGGTACGAGGCTAGAAAATCTATGTCAGAACGACTTTGAGCTGGAGCGAAATGTTTAGGGGTATTTCAGGCGTAGCTCCTAATGCAAATTGAGTATTGGTGGAGGCGCTTCAAAGATATAATGGATGATCTCGACTTTACGGAGGAGGAAAATTTGAAGGGAGTTGTGTCTCTTCTTCAGGATGAGGCGTATCAATGGTGGCTTACAGTCAGGGATGGTGGAGTGGCTGACCGCATTACCTAGGATTTCTTCAAGACGGCTTTCCAGAGCAAGTATATCGGATCAAGTTATGTGGATGCACAGCGTAGGGCATTTCTGAATCTGGTGTATGGGAATAAATCGGTGGCTAAATATGAGGCGAAATTCCTACGTCTTAGTCGTTAGGCCCGTGGGATAGTGGCCACAAACCATGAGCGCTGTGTTCGGTTTGAAGATGGTCTAAGGGATGATCTGCGTTTGTTGATAGCTCCACAGCGAGAAACAAAATTTGCTGTTTTGGTGGAAAAGGCTAAGATAGCTGAGGAAGTGAAGCGGTCAAAAAGAAGAATCGGGATAGAGATAGAGGTAGTAATAAAAGGAATTTTGGATCATCAGGGTCAGCTGGGCGTTTTCAGAAAAGACCTAGGATGGATGGGCCAAGTCGGGCAGTGAGACCTGTTGTTGATAGGCATCCTCAGAGGTGTGCCCGATGTGGTAAATTCCATTTGTGAGATTGTCCACAGGAGTGGGACGGTGTAAGGCTAGGGAGTCAGGGTTATGCTCAGCCGGGTAAAGGAGGTCAGCAGCCACAGAGAGGTCGTGGTCTAGCAAAAGGAGGTAATGGTTTTGGTTAGGGCCATGGAACACCAGGCAGAGGTGCAGGGAGCACTGATGCGAGACAGTCGGGGTTGGTTTATGCAGCTAGACATCGAGAGCAAGGTGATGCACCGGATGTCATAACCGGTACGTTCTTAATCATTGGATTGCCTTTTTCTACATTGATTAACATTGGGTTGACGCATTCTTATGTTGCTAATGGGATATCTGGAACTTTAAGCATAGACTCTGAGATTGCTTTTAGGGAGATGACTGTAATTAGCCCACTAGGACAATCGGTAGTGGTGAAGAGACTTTATAGGAATGTACCTTTAGAAGTGCAAGGGGTGGTTTTTCTGGCTAATCTGATGGAACTACCATCCGGGGAGTTCGATTTGATCTTAGGCATGGACTGGTTAGTAAAGTATTGAGCAAATTTGGATTGTGCTGCTAAGCACATGGTGGTCGGACTCCTGAAGATGAGGAGGTGGTGGTAATAGGAGAAAGGAGGAACTATTTGTCTAACGTAGTGTCCGCCTTAAAGGTTGAAAGAATGATGAGAAAAGGATGTGAGGCGTTTATAGCCTTGGTTTGTGCTTTGGAAGTCAAAGATTTTTCTATGGCGATGTTAGAACAGTGAAGGAGTTTCCTGATGTTTTCCCAGAAGAGCTTCCAGGACTACCCCCAGATCATGAGGTGGAATTCGAAATTGATCTTCCCCCAGAAACAACGCCTATATCTATCGCTCCTTATAGGATGGCACCGAAGGAGTTAGTGGAATTGAAAGCTCAGATTCAGGAACTTTTAGATCGAGGTTTTATCCGACCGAGTGTATCACCTTGGGGAGCGCGGTGCTATTTGTTAAGAAGAAGGATGGATCAATGAGTATGTGCATTGACTACCATCAGTTGAACAAACTAACGATCAAGAACAAATACCCATTGCCATGGATTGATGACTTGTTTGATCAATTGAAGGGGGCTTCAGTCTTCTCAAAAATAGATTTGAGGTCAGGATATCATCAGCTCAAGGTTAAGGAAGCAGATATCCATAAAACGGCTTTCAGGACTCGCTATGGTCATTACGAATTCTTGGTGATGCCATTTGGGTTGACCAATGCACCAGCGGCATTCATGGACATGATGAACCGAGTATTCCAACCCTATCTGAACCAGTTTGTCATTGTACTTATAGACGATATCCTGGTTTATTCAAAGTTGGAGGAGGAGCATGATTCACATCTTCGAGTAGTTTTACAAATCCTAAAGGAGAAACAGTTGTTAGCCAAATTCAGTAAGTGTGAATTTTGGCTAAGTGAAGTTACTTTTCTAGGCCATGTTGTGTCGACGTAGAGGGGATTAGAGTTGATCCCCGAAAAATTAAAGCTGTGATAGATTGGAAACCACCTAAGTCTGTGGTAGAGATTCTGAGTTTCCTTGGTCTTGCTGGATATTATCAAAGGTTCGTTGAAGGGTTCTCATTAATTGCAACACCTTTAACCAAGCTGTTGAGGAAAGGGGTACCTTTTATTTGGGCTGACAGGCAACAGGAAAGTTTTGAGAAGCTGAAGAAGGTTTTGACGGAGGCTCCAGGTGTTGATTCAGCCAGAGGCTGGAAAGGAGTTCGTGTTTTACTGTGATGCTTCACACACGGAACTAGGATATGTGTTAATGCAAGGCAGAAAGGTTGTTGCGTATGCGTCTCGGCAGTTAAGACCGCATGAGCTAAATTATCCCACACATGATTTGGAATTGGCAGCAGTGGTATTTGCTTTGAAGATTTGGAGACATTATCTGTATGGGGAGAAGTCCATCATTTATACAGATCATAAGAGCTTAAAATATCTTCTCACCCAGAAGGAGTTGAATTTAAGGCAGAGGAGGTGGATCGAGTTGTTAAAAGATTATGATTGCTCGATTGAATACCACCCGGGTAAAGCTAACGTGGTGGCAGATGCGCTAAGTCGAAAAGTAATTGCGGATCTGAGGGCGATATTTGCCCATCTCAGCCTGTATGATGATGGGAGTTTGTTAGCTGAGCTTCAGGTGAGACCGACGTGGATAGGTCAGATTAAAGAGAAGCAATTGTTGGATGATGTCTTGAGTGCTCGACTACTTCAAGTACAGAGTGGTGGGGTAGAGGATTATAGTCTGAACGGTGATGGGGTTCTGTGTTTCGTAAGAAAGTTTGCATGCCGAGGGATATTGAGTTGAGGCAGATGATTCTCCAGGAAGTGCATAGTAGACCATACGCTATGCATCCTAGAGGAAGTAAAATGTATCGGGATTTGCGAGAAAAGTTTTGGTGGCCAGGTCTGAAACGAGAGGTAACCAAATTTGTGGGTAAATGTTTGACATGTCAACACGTAAAAGCAGAGCATCAGTTGCCTTCGGGATTATTGCAGCCGGTAAAGATTCCACAGTGGAAATGGGAGAGGGTCACTATGGATTTTGTTAGTGGGCTACCCTCACGCCTACTAAGAAGGATTCGATAAGGGTAATTGTTGATCGATTGACGAAGTCCGCTTATTTCATACCAATTCGTGTTGACTACGCTCTACAGAAATTGGCTAAGTCAGATATATAGTAGATTGTGAGATTGCATGGAGTACTGGTTCATCATCTCGCATGAGAGATCCAAGGTTTACGTCGAGATTTTAGAAGGCATTGCATCAAGATTTGGGTACAAAGTTAGATTTCAGTACAGCTTTGCATCCACAGACTGAAGGTCAGTCTGAAAGAGTGATTCAGATCTTAGAGGACATGTTAAGAGGTTGTATCATCGATTTTAGGGGTAGTTGGGAAGAATTTCTACCGTTGGCAGAATTCGCGTACAACAATAGCTATCAGTCCAGTATTCGGATGGCGCCATATGAAGCGTTGTATGGGCGGAAGTGCCATACTCCTACTTGTTGGACAGAGTTAGATGAACGCCAATTTTGGGTCTAAAATTGGTTGCGAAAACAAAGGAAAAGGTTAAATTAATTAGAACTCGGTTGAAAGAAGCATCTGATAGGCAAAAATCTTATGCAGACCTAAAGCGTAAGGACATAGAATTTGCAGTGGGTGATCGAGTTTTCTTAAAGGTTTCACCGTGGAAGAAGATTTTAAGGTTTGGACGAAAGGCTAAGCTAAGCCCCATGTTTATCGGACCTTATCGTATGGTGAAGCGTGTGGGACCAGTAGCTTATCAGCTCGAGCTACCTTCAGAATTAAGTCAGATTCATGATGTGTTTCATGTTTAAATGCTAAGGCGCTACCGTTCGGATCTATCCCATGTTGTACCGTTGGATGAAATCGAAGTAAGGTCTGATCTATCTTTTGAAGAAGAGCCAGTTCAGATCGTGGATCGTGACGTTAAGGACTTGCAAAGGAAATCAGTCCCTTTGGTTAAGGTTTTGTAGCTGAATCACAGTTCAGAGGAAGCTACGTGGGAGCCAGAGGATGTTATACGTTGGCAATACCCTCATCTTTTTGACCAGGTAATTTCGAGGCCTAAATTTCTTTAAGGGGGTAGAACTATAACATCCTGGATTTTGGGGCTCTGATTTAATATGTGTTAGGTGTGTATGCTATGCTTTGTTCGTTGTTTGGTGAGTTTAAGGGTCCCAAAAGGCTTGGGGCTAAGCCTGAGCCTTGTTGAAAATTTATGTTTTAGGCACTTTAGGGGAGAGCTGGCTGGGGTAGGCTTTATAGGGTTTTGCTTGTGGTTTGTTGACACAGAAAGTGAAGTGGTGGAGTGGCAAGGTGACGCTTAGGAGCAAGGGGAAGTAGATGCCTTAAGGGGAAGCTTAGAGGAGTGGGGAGCAGGTTCGAGTTGCATGAGTTGGATTTTGAGGATTTATTTTGGCATTGGAAGGGGAGGTGTTGGAGTTCGACTGGGACACTTCAAGGGTGGAGTGTTGAACGGGTCAACTGATTCAAATGTGTGGCCATGAGTGGAAGTAGGGGTTTGAAGTAGTCAAACTACTTTGAATGAGTGATCAAGAGGGAAATTAGGAGGAAAATATGGGATTGGGGAGTTGGTGAGGTAGTGGCCAAAAGTTGGATGCTTGAGAGGGGGTAAAAATCGGTTTGGTCATTGTGGGTGCCGAAAATTGGGAGGTGCTTAGTAGTTATATATTTTGAGTTCTCTTTTTTCGGCAATTGGTGATCTTCACCTTGTCAACCTATATTTCTTTTTCATTGAATAGCCGAAACCCTCTTAAGGTCCTTGTTTACTTTTTCTTTTAGGCAAAAACTGAAACCTTCTTCTCATCTCCTTAAACTCTTTTGGTCGTTTGTGCATTACTTCATCACCCCAAAGTCGAACCCCCAACTCTCCTTCTTGTTCTCCATTACTTTCTTTCCTTCTTCTGTCATATTCGTGGCACATCTCCTTACTACCTTAAACCAAAACCTCTTACCACATTCACCGTTTTTCTTAGCCAAATCTTCAATTCCTACCTTGATAATCCACCTTTATTCTCTCATCTTCTCAAGCCGAAACACCCATTTAGCCCTTCTTCATTCTTCTTCATACCACACTTTCCTATTTGTTCTTGATAATCGAAACCTACATTCTTCTCTTGATTTCTCTAAAAGCCGAAACTCTTAAGCGTACATTAAAGTTCTTTTATCTTTATTTTCGGTTCTTTCATCTTGTTCTCTTTTACCCTTAGTTATTTCCAAATCTTCTCTACTGTTGTGCTTGTGCCGAATCCTCTTAGGTGTTACTGAATCCTCTGTATTAAGGTAAGAATCGGTTCTTCTATTTCTTTATCTCTCTTTCGGTTTGTGTAGCCAAAGCTGGATGGCTAATTGGCTTGTTGATGAAACACCTCAAACCCAACCCACAAGCCCTGACCGGATCTGGTATGCTTCTAAAGAAAAACCTTTCAAATTCTATTTGGGCTTTGCCAAAAACTTATGTGTTTTTGAAAACAGTTGATTTGGGTTGGACTTAAATTTAAAAAAAAAAATCGTGTTGTTTAGATGTTAATACATTCAACTCTAATATTTAAGAGAAATTTACTTTTAACTTTAATTCGATGATAATCGTGCGTACTAAGTAATTAAAAAAAAGCATGCAAAAATAATTAAATACCTATGGCCTTATTACATCAAATAAAACCCAAAATTAAGTTCAAAGTACTTTGAAATAAAAGTCCAAATAAAATAAGTTCCTTGCTGAGCATGGCCACCACTAAGCTCCTGCCGACCCGGTCTATTACTATGCATCACCTGAAAAAGGTTCCCACAACAGGGTGAGTCAAGCAGACTCAATGTGTAACCACAACACTAAGTCTTAAACAGATTCAGGCATGTCAAATCAAACATATTCACATGGCATTTATATAATATGATGCAATTCCCAAACCCAAGCCTATATAACCATCCGCTACACATCACCCGTACCAACCATCACACCGTGGGGACTACTAAGTCAACCCTCCATCCGCTACACACCATCGAAGGGGGTCGCTGCAGTCGACGTGCTCATCGCCCTTATAATTTCGTGGCATAGCCACCATATATATATTTCGTGACATAAGTCACCACATTCATATATTGTGACATAAGTCACCACATTCGGATATTGTGACATAAGTCACCACATTCACATATTGGGGTATAAAACCACCAATTCACTTCCCCTTTACATATCACCCATATGCCCCATGTCATGCAAAACATGCAAAAATTATGCCTTATGCTTTATTCACATTCTTATAGTTGCACTTATGTGCCATAATAGATCGTATTATATTCCTAGTAGGAGTAGGAAAAACATACCTGAGTACTTTGTACCATCGCATGGTAACTTAGCCACATTCACATTATTATAACATATATATTAAATATTGCCTTACATCTATTAGGAGATAGTGTGGAGTACACACCTATTTACTTAGCAATTTCACTCCAAATCCCAAAAATCCAATCTACTGCTTTAGATCTTTACTGCCTTGGTGCCGATTTCACTACTAATCAAATCCCAAAACTTACAAACCCTTCTCCTTGTAATTGGCTAACACTTGCGATCCACAATTCCCAAAAATGTTACTTGATTATGAAAATGTCGAATTACCTTGGATGTTGAAATCCCAAATAATCCTCCTTATAGTCGACTACACTGAAAATCCCGAAAGATCCTTCTTTTAAAAAAATTGACAGCACCTTGCTTCACACCTTAGAGGAATTCGGCTTTGAAGGATACTAGAGAGATTCGGCTATAGGCTATGCAATGATCAACACGTTTCGACTTTTGATGATTGATAAAGAGATTCGGCCTCACAAGGATGAAAAGAGAGGGATATGTGGCTTAGAAAGAATCGACACTAGTGGAATTTGGAAGAAGTTTCGGCTAGAACACAGGGTATTTCAGCTTTTTGTCAAAATAGGAGAGAAAGGAAAAGGTGTAGGACTTAGAGAAAAATCAGCAAGACTAGAGGATCCTATATTCAGCTTTTAGAGAATAAAAAAAGAAAAGAGAGAGAGTTGCAGGGAGAATTCGGCAGAGACTCAAAGGGGAGGAAAAGAATGAAGAAAAGCCTTAATCTCCTTCCTTGGCCGAAAATACTACCAAGAGAGTCCCTTGGCCGGCCAACACATGCTCCTTTTTCAAATCCCTCATGTTTCTCCTCTTATCATCTTATCTTGAATAATAATAAAAAAACATAATTATCCCCTACTCTTCTAGACGAATTTTAAAAAGGATAAAACTCATCTTTTAAGTGCCCTTTTGCCGTCCACTTCTCTAGCTCTTTGCAGCCAAAATTAAAAATTCTTTTTGCTTCCCTGGTGGCTCGAACACAAGCCCTTTCCTCCTAGCATATGGCGTCACACACTAAAGCCCTAAGTGGCGCCTTGTAGCTACTTTACCAAGCCCAATTTCATGTCAGATTTCCTCTATAAATTTTCTTAAGGCCACCTTGCTTAGCTTTCTCTTTTAGACTTAAAATCCAAAAATTTTCTAAGGCACTCTCCTATTTTCTAAAGTTCACAAATTTCATATTACACATTCATAACATGCTCAAGCATGCTATTTCATATAATTTAGCAATAGTGCATAAGCCCTAATCCGGGATATTACAGTTGATGTTAATATTTTTGACTCATACTTTTGCATATTCTCTCTTCTTCAGGGTTGCCTATTCCGGGAAACCTTGATAGCTGAAGTATTTGGATTCCAAGACTAGGATTCGATCAATCTTTGAACCTACCTCTCTTTTTGGGATTTCAAGGTAAGGGGTTTTCTCATTAGATATTTGTTTAGGTTCACTTATCGTTATTCACTACCTTAACCCTGTGTTGTTGATTAAACAATCGATGTTTCTCTATAGTATCTTCTGACCAAGATCTTTTGATGGAATCCAATACCAATCAGGCAAAGGAGGGGGTTGGACCCGTAAACCTAGCCCCTAAGTTTAAAAAATGTACGGTGTCAGCAGTCCGAGATTGGCCACCAGGTTGTGGACCGGTTTCAGAATAGAGTAGTAGGCAGATAGCAGTCGTTTTTGCTATCGGTAGTGTCGACATCGAGAGTTTTATTTTGCATGTTATCAGGTGTGTAAACCCTTATACACTTTATTTTTACTGCAATATTATTTGTTTGGGCTGATAAGCGGAAAAGGTTGTGTAGACAGTCACAATACCCTTGTGGGTAGGGCAAGGAATGCCAGGTACATAACTGTAACAACTTATTGCAAGCTTGGATGTATGTGATAACCCATTACCTTAATGATAGCATGTTACATTCATTTATGACATATATGTTATGCATGGGATAGGGATATGATGATAAAAGGGGAAGTGTTGATTATAAGGTCACATAGTGATCGGTGGCTAAGCCACTCTTGATTATAAGGTCACATAGTGATCGGCGGCTAAGCCACGCTTGATTATAAGGTCACATAGTGATCAGTGGCTAAGCCACGTGGTATTATATTGGTCACCTAGTGATCGGCATTATAACCGATAAAGATGATGCCAAGATGGCGTGTAACGAATGGAGGGTTGATTGTAGAAATCCCCACGGTGTGATGGGCTGGTACGGGATGGCGTGTAGAGGATGGAAAAATACTAGGTTGGGCCGAGCTTGACGCATTTGTTTGGTTGCATGATATCTTGAATGAGTTGAATATGAGTTTGTGGGCCATGAGCCGTTTATGTGTTATAATGGTTTTGCACACTGAGTCTCTGTGACTCACCCTTTTCCTAACTTTTCAGGTAATCAAGTAGATCGTGGATATGGGAGCCAAGGCAGACTCATGGAGGCCATAAAGTCTTTTCTTTTCGTAAACTTTTTCCTACTTTATTTTATTTTTAATTGGGAATTTCTTTTGGTTTTTGTAATACGGCCATTCGAGTTAATATCTAGTTTTTATTTATTATTTAAAATTTGACGCTATGCCAACTTAATCACGAATTTAAAGATGGGGTTTTCAAAATACGAGTTACATAAATAAACATTTTCTTTCAAATATCACCAACCATAACAAATGTTTGATTAACTAAAAATTGAAATTTTCCCTAAACTAACCAATCACAGCTTTTAAGACATCACCCTAAATGAAAAGTTTTCAAAACTAAGGGTTTTTCCCAAATTCAAAGAAAAATCATTTTTATTTCACCCTGTAACATTCCGAGATTTGGTCATAACGTTTAGGCCGAATTTGGGGTGTTACAGTATAAATGCAAGTTAGACCTATTAGGTGAGTGATTTTGGAAGGTTTGGGGGCTTCTATGAAGTCCTAGGGTCAAACTTGGGCTTTAGGAAAATTTTGGTTTTAGGTGAATAAAACCCAGGAGTTAGTAAGTAGGCTTTAAGAATAAAATTTTGAGAAATATGACACAAAAGGAGTTGTGGTCTAGTGGTAAATGGTGCCCCATGGGAGACAAGGAAGTGACGCCATAGAGGAAGCAAGGGGTCCAAGGTTCAAGTCTTGGTGCTTGCAATTCATTTTGATTTCTTTTTAAATGAACTTGGACTTTGGGCCATAAGCTTATTTTTAGTTGTGCATGCTTTAAGACACAAAAGGAGCTTATGTTGTGGTGGCATGTAGTGTCTAGAGCATAGGAGAGGGCAAGGGTTCGAATCCCGTTGCAAGCAAAAAGGGATATCTATTTTGCTAAGTTGGGGCGGCAAGTGTTTGTGATGGAATTAAACTCTGTTGAAGGAGGGATCCCACATCGGGAAGCTAGCATGAGGGAAGGTGAGAAGCTGGCTTTAAATAAAGCAATCTACGAGGAGAGTAAGCACACCTTGTTTGGCATTTGGGCATAGAAGTGTTCGAAGCGCGGATTAACTCTATATTCCTATCAGGTGTGTATTTCGCACTACTCTAGCCGTAGAGCAGAAAATGCTGAAATACCGGTCACACAGCGATAGTAGCCACACGAACGTGCGAGCGCACGTGTGGGGCTTCCACGCAATAGTTGAGGCCATCATGAGTGTTCTTGTGGGTTTGGGCTATTTGGGCCATGATGGGCCAAGTGGGCCTAATGGGCTCGTGGGCCCATCTGAATAAGTTGCATGATTGTGTAGTAGATATTAGACTGGTCAATGTGAATCTCATAACTGTGGCTAGATTTGGGCTAAATGGGCCACGCGAGCTTGTGGGCTCATTTGGGCAGAGGATGGGCCCTAGGCCCATTCGCATCGTTATCTCGTTTCTTCTTGTTAGGGTGATCTGTTACTTTGTGGTTGTAGTTTAAGCATTTGTTTGACTCCGGATCTATAAGATCGTGTTCTTGATGAGCAAAGGGGATTCTAGCCATAAGGTGACAGTGTTCGTGGTTATCTAGTACTCTACGTGATAAGGTGTGTATCCATATACACTGTTCTGATTGTTAATCGGTTGAAAAGCTGAAGGTGTGTATATTGTAATACCTTGACTGTTGATCGGTATTATGTCGAAAAGCCAAAATACAGGTGAATGATACCATACGAGCGTGCGATCGCGCATGTGGTGAACCGAGCTCACGGAGCGTGAGCGTGTGAAGAGAAAGGCCACCATCAACGAATTCATGGACTTGGACCCTAGTGGGTCACTTGGGTTGGAGTGGGCCTAATGGGCCGTAGAGCTTGCGAATGCAAGTCACACTGTTAAATGGGAAATAGATAGGCTTATCATGTCGCGCATATGACTTAGGTGCTTTGGGCCATGTGGGCCCAATGGGCTTGTGGGCGCACACAAACGAAATGTTCGTGATGTAATAAGTTATTGATTTGGGCTATGCAGTTGCTTAGTCGTGGTTGTTTCTAAGGTAAATGGGCCACACGAGTGTGTGGGCCCACTTGGGCAGGGTAATGGGCTTTAGGCCCATTTTCACCATTAAGTCAAATTAGATTTCCTAAGTCGCTCAAGGCGACAGTGGACCTTCTGTTGGGTCGTTAATACCTAGGTTTACAAAATTACTGAAATACTCCCGATTTATAAAATTATTGAAATACCCTCGATTTGCAAAATTACTAAAATACCATTGGTTTACAAAATTATTGAAATACCCTTAGTTTACAAAATTACTGAAATACCTTTAGTTTGCAAAATTACTGAAATACCCTCGATTTGTAAAATTTTTAAAATACCCTCGATTTAAAAAATTACTGAAATACTCTCGATTTGTAAAGTCATTGAAATACCTCTGATTTGTGAAATTATCGAAAGACCCGTGATTTATGAAATTACTGAAATACCCTTAGTTTTTAAATTACTAAATTACCCCTGTAGGGTAGAATCGTCGAATTACCCTGTAGGGTAGAATTACCAAATACCTCGTAAGGTAGAAATTACTGAATTACCCCTGTAGAGTAGAATTACTGGAATACCACCGAAGGGTAAGATTACGAAATACCCTTATACGATAAAATGACTATTTTGCCTTGCGGTAAATGACCGGTTCGGGCCGGTTGATACTAGCACTCACCGCATTATTGGTGTGTAGTATTTGGGGTGGGTCGACTTTGTCCCCACATGGTGTGGGCTTAGGGTTTTAAGGTTTAAGGTATGGGTGGTGTTTAGGTTGGTATGGGTGGTGTGGATTGGGTGGGGTGCATCCTCGCATCGCTGCATATCCGCTTGTTAGATCTATCATTGTACCGGGCTTAGCCACTTGTTCGCTATTGGTTTGGGCTAGGCCCAATTGATTCTATTATGGGTCGTGACCCAAATGATATTGTATTGGGCTTTGACCCACGTATGCTCTGAATCGGACTATGCTATTAGTGTTAAAGGGCTTTGGCCCAGACTGCATCGCTTTTCAGTTTTTGTATACTAATTGCTACTCTAGTAAGGGGATTACACACTAAGTTTTTCATAAACTCACCTTGCTTTTTAATCAAGCAGTAATCGTCACCTTAGAAGGATCGAAGTCATGAGGACTCGTAAAAGACCACACACTGCTTATATTTTTCGTTTTGATTATCTACTTTTATATATTTTGATTTGGGGTTGTAATAAGGCCTCTTAAAGTTTTCGGACTTGAAATTTTAGATTGGTTTTATTTTTATTTATATCCGTTAGAAGTAAATCACAATTTTTCCAAAATGTTAACTGTTTTTAAAACAACACTACGTTTTCGCAACATTTTCGAAATGGTTTCTCGACTTAATCTTTTTCGTAAATCAATTACTTTCAAAATTAGCTTCCGCAACTGAAAAGATGTTTTGGGAATAAAGCTAATAGTTTTCAATGTACCACGTTTTAAAAAAATAAACTAACGTAATTGGGATTTTATTTAAGCTTTCTCTAGGAAGGGTTTTCAATGAAAACATGGTTTTCGAAAAACACTTCAATGTGACACGCCAGATTCGAGCCTAATTTCTAGGCCGGGTTTGGGGTGTTACATTTAATGGTATCAGAGCCAGGTTACAAAACTCGACCGTGGATTGGGCTTTCAAATTTGTATTTCTTAAAATGTTTGTCGAAACCATTTTTAAAATCAACGATAAAAAGGGGAATCGACATTAAAAATGTGGCAAATGGAGTCGCCACTGATCTTTTATTCGAGCTGTGATCGGATCACCTTAAGATAGATTATTTTAATAAAACATTTTGATTTATTAAAACAATAATTTTGGTCTACGAAATCCAAAAAATAGGCTCGGGAGTCGGTTACGCACGAGGAAGGATTAGCACCCTCGCAATGCCCAAAATTGGTACCAAATTGATTAATGAATGTCTTAATGCTGAAAATTTGAAAAAATTTTAGATTACGATCCATTTATTTAATATATATATTTGGACTAAAACCGTATTGGATGCCAAAGCTCCCTATTTTGGAGAAATAAAATGGCATACTCAGTAAGTTAGGGCATAACATCTTATATTCTCGAAGTTGGATTTATCCTTTGACATTCAACACTTGTATATTTTAAAAAAAAAAATAAGAAGGATATTCTCTTATTTGGGTCAAATGAAAAGAATAGAAACCAAGTAAGTTAGGGCACTATTTCTCAAGATTCCCGAATACAGAATATTGCCTTTGTTCTTTTGAAAATCTTATCTCGAGATAATAAAATATCACACCCAGTAAGTTAGTGCGCGATATCTCCAAAAATCCCAGGAATAAGTTTTTCATTTGATTTGAAATATCATGTATTTTGATTTGAGAGAAAGAGGATACTCGGTCGCTAGGTTTTAAACGAGGAGAATCAAAACTTAGTAAGTTAGAGCACGATTTTTCTGAAACCTATAACACGAGCATTGCCTTATTTTAATTTTGCGTAAAACGAATTTAAAACCCAGATGGTGTTAAAATAAAATGTGATGGCATATTAACATGCGAAGCAATTATTTATAAATGAAATATAACGCTATTGAACATCAAGTAATGAATAAATAAAAAACGAGGATTAAATCGTACATGATAGCAATAATTATCAAACATTAGATCAATAATAAGGAAAATCAATTAACATACATGCAAATATAACATGGGTAAGGCATATTCTAAATAAACAAAATCGATTTTAAATAAATTACGACAACAAGATAAAACTTTTGTACATAATAATGCATGCAAAATGTTTACAATCTATATAAAATAAAAAACAAATCATTTATGAATTCATTAAAGGACTATATTGAAATTAGCACAAAATCAGAGAGCTAAAACAATAAAATAAAGAAAACGAAAAAAGGATTGAAATGCAATGCGTGTAAATTAAAGAGGACTAAACTAGTAAATATTTAGAAAACAAAACGCAGCGCACCAACTGGATTAAATTGAAAATACGCGTAAATTATTGAGGCTAAATTGAGATGAAATAAAATTTAATTAAAAAGAAGTATAATGCGGAGGGACTAAGATAATAAATAACCCCTCAGACCCCAAAACGCGCGGATCTGCGCCAAAGTCGGGTCAGGTCATCGGGTCGGTGGTTGATACGGTGCCGTTTTAGTCATTAAAGGACTCTGCCAAAACGACGGCGTATCATTAATGGCCATTAGCCCCTTTAAAAAACTTTCTTAAGCTCACTGATAACCTTTAACAAACCTAGCCCCCTCTTTTTTAAAACAAATAGAACCCTAAATTCCTTTCACCTCTCTCCCCACAACCGAAATAAAACTTTAAAGGAGTTTTCAAAATATTTTCTTAAAACTCTTAGACTCTTTGCCTTCTCAGTCGACGCAAGGGCTTCACCGATGCTTAACACCTCCACCACCGTGGCGATTTTGACTAGATCCACAAGGATCCGTCCACTTTTAGACCAGAGAAGACAACCTCGATTAGATCGACACCCACTATAGGTAAGAGCCCCTCCCCCTTTTGTATATTACCCCTCTTTTTTTAAAAAAAAAATTGGACCCAAATCCTTTTTTCTTCGTATTCAGTATATTTCGTTCGTAACCCACATCTAACTCCGGTTGCGGTGGAGTAGATGAAGATTAAACGTTCATCCACAGTACACTCACTTCCCTCTCTTATTTATTATACTAAAGGTAAAGCAAAGAAAACCCAGAAACAAATACGAAAAGAAGAAAACGCTTAAAAGGGAGTCCAAAAGCAACCTTTTTCTTTGAATATCTCTACTATTCTTTGTATTGCTCTATTATCTATCTGTGTAAAAAAATAGTGGTTGTGGCTCGGCCCTTTTTATAGCCGATCCAAAAAAATAAAAAATACAAGCTTTTTCTTTTATGCTTTTTCTATTCTCTATTTGCTCTCTTTGCGTCGTTCTTTTTTTGTTTTGCAGGTCCAAAATGTGGCCTTGGTGTAGAGGGATCGTACGACTTGAGGGCACTAGAGGCAGTACGTATGCGTGCTGGTGAAGGCTCGTTCGTGGCGTGCGTGTAGGAGGCGTGTGTGGGAATACAAAAGGTCGCGTGCATGAAGGCACGCGCGAGGGAAGCTGAGTTGTGCTGGAATGTCCTAGAAGCCCTCCTTAGGTTTCTAGAGCGTCAACCGCATTGGGCCATTTGGGCCAGCTCTAAAATTGGGTTGGGACTGCTATTATAAATGGGCCTTGTAAACAGACTTGTTAATGGACTTTGTTTTATTGATTTTTTGTTTTATTGGTTATAGAACAGGCCCGGGCATAAATTGGGTCTTACAGCTGCCCCTCTTTGCTCATTGTCGTGTAACGAGAATAGAGTAAAGACTTCAAGAAGGTCTAATTTTGCCCGGTCTTACCGGATCTTGACCTCTTTCAATGCTTTTCTTCTTCGAGTAGCTACGTTCTATCCTACTGCATCTTCAAGAAGACAAGAATTTAGAGAGAAGAGATTCGTAGCTTCGATCTTCCTACTGAAACTTCAAGAAAATGAAAGTTGATCCTCAATACACTCAGAAATGAGGGATTTGTAGCTTCGACCTGCTTCATTGGGACTGCGAGGTGATAAGAATCCAGAGAGAAAAGATTTGTAGTTTCGATCTTCTCACTGAAACTTCTCGAAAATAAAGGTTGATCCTCAATACACTCAGAGAGGAGGGATTTGTAACTTCGACCTGCTCCACTGGGACTTCGAGGTGATAAGACTTGTATAGCTTCGATCTGCTCCTGCAACTTCAGGATTGCCAGATCTGCTGTCTTCAATCCACTTCACTCAGGAAGGCAAGATCTGATGTCTTTGATTTGCTCCTGCAACTTCAAGATTGCCAAATCTAATATCTTCAATCTGCTCCACTACAAACTCAGGGATGCAGACTAATATCTTCAATCTGCCCCTGCAACTTCAGGATTGCCAGATTTGCTATCTTCGATCCGCTTCACTTAGGAAGGCAAGATCTGATGTCTTCGATTTGCTCCTGCAACTTTAGAATTGCCAAATCTAATATCTTCAATTTGCTCCACTATAAACTTAGGGAAATAGGATCTACTGTCTTCGATCTGCTCCTGCAACTTCAGGATTTCCAGATCTGTTATCTTCGATCTGCTCCACTGCAAACTCAGGGAGACGAGATCTATTGATTCACCAATGTTGTGACACCATCCTCTGGGGACCTATCTTGTAAAATCAATTTTATGTGTTTATGCTTATGCAAAATGGTTAGGATGCAATGATCAGAATGAATTTAATGCTCCTAACTAAATGTTTTATGGATGACATTTGTATGAATGCAGAATATCATGAGAATGGTCTTTTTACAAAGATTAGGACGCAATGATTGGAATAAATCGAATGCCCCTAAATAGATGTGTCTTATGGATGACATTTGTATGAATGTGGAATGTCAAAAGAATGATTTCTTACAATGATTAGGATGCAATGATCGGAATGAATCATGTGCTCCTAAATGTGTTTTGCATGAATGTAGAATTTCATGAGAATGATCCATGCATAAGGTGTCATCGTTCATTGTTCATCAGTGTAATATGCTGCCCTCTTGTTCGGCTGATATTCTTGATAGAAAACTCGAGAAAACCAATATCTTACTCAACAGACTTGCCCCACTATAACTTCAGGGTTCATCACTTTGTGACTTAGGGGTATAGGATCTGAATCTCTTCCTATCTATCCTACTATGACTCGGGTATAGAGCCTGTAGCATGTTCCATCTATCCTGCATGATGCTCGCGTGAATGCAGAATATCAATTTTTTCTTGAGAATGATCCCTATTTTGCACTTGGGTTAACGATGCCCACTGACGCAATATCTTGTTGTTTGCTCAACCACCATTTCTAACAAAAATCCAAAGAGATAACCTTAATTTAGACTATTCCTTAAACTTGGTGAGTTTTAAACAATAATCCTGTTTCAAGTTCTTGTATTATTCAAAAGCTTCCAGAGTAATATGCGAAACTCCTTTTATGAAAGTATTATTAGTCCATTAATCGTTATTTCAATGCAAAATGCCTGAAAAAAGATCATAACCATGGATAAGAAGGAAATTGATTAGGAGCATGTCTCGAAACAAATAAGCTAAGCAAATATAGCAATCGCAATTAAGAAGGAAATTCATTGTGAACATATTTTAACAAGAATCACAAATAACAAATTTAAAATGGGTAAAACGGAAACTAGGTGCCCCAGATATCGCAGTTTAAGCTTCTCTGTTCCAACTTCTTGAGGACCATTTTAAGCTCAATATGTGTTTAGGAGATCTGGAGTACTTTGTCGATGCCCCAATACATAGCATACTTCTTTATTATTAACGCAAAGATGGCAAGATCAACAGATGCCCCCTTTGATCAAAATTTGAGCCGCCTTTTCCGTTTTCAACTCAAATCCCCTTTGGTCTCAAAGCGCCCTTTGCGGGTTTTCACCTTGGCCTCTTCTTTTTCTTTCTTCTTTTTTTGCTGAAAATTTCTATTTTTTCTTCTCTCTTTTTTTGATTTTTTTGAAAGGTGCCTTCTACATGTTTTCACCTTGACTTCTCCTTTTTAAGTGAAATACTTCTTGACTGAATTCACCGGATTGGGCATATCCTTGCTATCCCTTTTGGTTAATGTTTCTAGAGTCTTTTCTAGTTTAGCCTCCATTTTTCTCTGAAATCCTTTTGTATTATGAAGGATCTTCTTTAATGTCAGGTCCCCTTTTGGGAATTGTCTAGGATGAATCTTTTTGTCACAAACCCGCATCATCTGACTATAACGGATAGCTATTAACTTTTCCTCACGAATTTGATTGATCACATCGGGATTGGATCCATTGTGCCTCATCCAACTTCAGTTTTGATAAAACTCGAAAAAAAGAATTTCGACTTCAATGAGCAAAACCAATAAGGAATGTGTTGCCCGATGGCGATCCCGCCAACGCTTGATAAGTATAGAGGGTAAGTAGTAACTTCTGTATACCAATCTTTACAAGTCTCGGTCCCTTTTTGATCTTTTGTTTTTTTTTGTTTGCCTTTGCGATCTTTGTGATGTGGCACCTGATCTTTGAACAGACCGCAGACTTTTGACAATGTGCGGTTAAATATGATCTTTTTGACATTTTCTTTTTGTCGGTATTTTTCTTTCTTTCTTTCTTTTTTTGGTTCTATTCTGATGATTATTGACTTTATAATATTAGCATACAAAGCGACTTTTACCATCTCAGCGAAGTAACCGACATCCACGAAAATGAATCGACATTGGCCAGAAGCTTTTGATGAAACTGGCTTGACAACATCCATGCCCCACATATAGGAAGTCTTATTTCGCATTGAGCTAGGCTTTGATCTTCATCTCCTCCTTTGGCTTGTGACGTAGGATCTATTTTTCATCCGGTAATAACAAATTAGAAGATATGTTACAACTTCTGTCATCTTCAAAGTCCCGCGATCCCATAAACTCATATTTCATTCAAAACGAGAGTCAGTAACAGCGTCGCCCATGCCATTGATATCTAGGGACCATTGTGGGTACGAAGGTAAATTTCAGACAAATGATTCCAAGAACGATTATTTATGGTATGGTTACGAATAAAAATGAAAGAATATTCTAAAAACCAAAGAATGCATAGCATGAAATGTAAAGAATAAAAGATATTTGCTTAAAAGATGCATCTCATTGAAATAAGAATTCTGGACACAAGCCTATTTCAAAAAAAGATTCTTGTTGCTTCTAGGCTTAAAGCAACAAGTGCGTTTTGTACATTACTCCGAGTAAGCTCTAAATACTACAGGACTTTTCCGCAGTCCAATTATTCAGAATGCTTCCAAGTTCGTAAGGGTAGATATCGGACAAGGTCCCCCTTTCAGTGATTTCTTCATGTATGGGATTGATGTGTACATTTCCCAGCATTTCTTCAATCGCATTTACTCCAACATCAGTGAGATTTGGTAGCGGATTATCAACATTTAACATATCAGCCACTTTGACAATGCCCAACTTAATGAGTCTTTCCACAACTTTCTTAAAAGCAAGGCAATTTTCTATTGAATGCCTCAAAACTCCCGCATGATAGTCACATTCGAAATTTTCATCGTACCACTTGGGGTATGCAATGGTGCCAAGTAGAAAGGGGACACTATGTGCTCATTAAACAATTTCTGATATAGCTCTCGGTATGTTATTGGAATAAGAGTGAACTGAAGCTTTTCTGTATGCATCATTTGCCTAGATTCATACTTTGAAGGAGTCTGAAGGTCTGTAGTTGTCAACCTTGGTGATCCCACAGTAACTTGCTTTGAATAACCCTTACTGTATGCTCTCACATTAGTTACCTCGTCTTCTTTCTTTCTCAAGGCTGACCTTTTGGCACTTTCCCCCATATCTATTTTACCACTTCTCACAACATTTTTGATCATTTCACCGGTCATTACTATGTCCGAGAAACTCTTCGTGGCACTTCCCAACGCATATGGTTGATAAATGGGGCTTTCAAGGTGTTGATGAAGAGCATAGTGGTTTCTATCTCCAAAAGAGGTGGCTGAACCTGTATGGCGACCTCTCTCCATCTTTGTGCATATTGTCGAAAACTCTCACTTGGTTTCTTCTTCATATTTTGTAGGGTAATTCTGTCAGGTGTCATTTCTGTAATGTGGCCGTACTACTTCATAAATGCTCCGTGCTAAATCCTTCCAAGAACTAATTTTGTTACGACTCAGCTGATTGTACCATTTAGATGCCACTCCCGCCAAACTATCTTGGAAGCAATGAATTAACAGTTGGTCATTATTAACGTACCTAGTCATTCTCCGGCAAAACATAGTTACGTGAGCCTCTGGGCAAGTAGTCCCATAGTATTTTTCAAATTCTGGCACCTTGAATTTGTGGGGAAGTATTAAATCTGGCACCAAACTTAGATCTTTAGCGTCGATTCCATATTGCATATCAATGTTTCCATGTCCCTAAATTTGTCTTCCAACCATTTGCATCTCTCTTCTAGTTGCCTTTGGGATTCCATCATTACTTCTTCTCCTACCATTTCATCTAGGTCAGGAACAATTGGGTTGTTTAAATTAGGACCAAGGTTAGAGCCTGAGCCAGCTTGGAGATTGACCGGTGTCGAGACTCCGTCCAGAATCTGTTGTGGCCTAATGGTGACAGATGGCTTTTGTGGATTTATTTCTAGTGGTGCATGTACACGTGTTGGAGTAAAGCCAGGAGGGTATTGATAACTTTCCATCATAGGGCTTTTCCTTTTGTCCGCCAGTAACTAAGTCAGTTGGGACATCATGTTCTTTTGTGATTCTATCATCTGATCCATCTTGTCCTGCTGGATCTTAGCAAGCTGCTCCTGCATTTGCAGCTGAAGTTTTTCCTGCATTTCCTCTTGGAGTTGTTCAAGCTTCTCTAATCTCTGATCCATTACTTTAGTCTTTCTCCTTGTATCGTAAGGGTGCGTGCTTGGTTGATTTTTGTTGGTTTCCAGGTTACTAAAATGAGTTTTACTTAATCAGGGTCTTCTCATGAAATCTAGCACATGCGATGTGATGCATGACATGAATGTAAAGAGGTGTCGATTCTAACTCAATTTCCTTTAGAAAACTTTACTAGAGGACAAAGCTCTTTACATGAAACAGACTACAAATATACGAACATCCATATTGTCTTCCGTTTTATCAAGAAATTCGTTCTCCATGCCGAGCTCTCTAATTTGGCAATCGAACTCGAATCGACATCTCTATCTAATATGAAAATGCATGCTAAGTAAAAAATATACAACACGAAAAGTCAGTACAATATATAGGAATAACAATCAAAGCATATAAAACATTCAAGCACCTATCTAGGAGACCACTAGGGTTTATCACAACTTCATCTAGGGTAGGCTCTTAGGGTCCTTTACATGTGGTTTGAGTTCTAAAGTCGAGGGTACCTGAACCAACAGATTCCTCGACCCTCACCCATTATAGGCTCATACGGACCGAGTTCGGTTCAGAGGGACACATTTCCTTATGGCTGCATGGAGATGAAAATCTCACGAAGACATAGGTACGGATGTATCCCGGAAGCGATTCACTATCCTGCACAGAGGTGAAAACCTCACGAAGGAGTAGCTTCTCGCTCCCACTTAGGGGTGTGACTCAGCGGTCATGCAATATGATGCAGAAGTATTTTACAAGACTCGAACCATAACAATCAAATGAGATAACACAAGCGAATGCAAATAAAAGGATCGTAATTTTTCAAATCAAATTTTCAATTTTCGATGAAAGGACATAAATTAATCAATTTTACGGCTTGACTCTCTTCGAATCCCCAGTGGAGTCGCCAAGCTGTCGAAACCATTTTTAAAATCAACGATAAAAAGGGGAATCGACATTAAAAATGTGGCAAATAGAGTCGCCACCGATCTTTTATTCGAGGTGTGATCGGATCACCTTAAGATAGATTATTTTAATAAAACATTTTGATTTATTAAAACAATAATTTTGGTCTACGAAATCCAAAAAATAGGCTCGGGAGTCGGCTACACACGAGGAAGGATTAGCACCCTCGCAACGCCCAAAATTGGTACCAAATTGATTAATGAATGTCTTAATGCTAAAAATTTAAAAAGATTTTAGATTACGATCCATTTATTTAATATATATATTTGGACAAAAACCGTATTGGATGCCAAAGCTCCCTATTTCGGAGAAATAAAATGCCATACTCAGTAAGTTAGGGCATAACATCTTATATTCTCGAAGTTGGATTTATCCTTCGACATTCAACACTTATATATTTAAAAAAAATAAGAAGGATATTCTCTTATTTGGGTCAAATGAAAAGAATAGCAACCCAGTAAGTTAGGGCACTATTTCTCAAAATTCCCGAATACAAAATATTGCCTTTGTTCTTTTGAAAATCTTATCTCGAGATAATAAAATATCACACCCAGTAAGTTAGTGCGCGATATCTCCAAAAATCCCAGGAATAAGTTTTTTCATTTGATTTGAAATATTATGTATTTTGATTTGAGAGAGAGAGGATACTCGGTCGCTAGGTTTTAAACGAGGAGAATCGGAACTTAGTAAGTTAGAGCACGATTTTTTCGAAACCTATAACACGAGCATTGCCTTATTTTAATTTTGCATAAAACGATTTTAAAACCCAGATGGTGTTAAAATAAAATGTGATGGCAAATTAACATGCGAAGCAATTATTTATAAATGAAATATAATGCTATTGAACATCAAGTAACGAATAAATAAAAAACGAGGATTAAATCATACATGATAGCAATAATTATCAAACATTAGATCAATAATAAGGAAAATCAATTAACATACATGCAAATATAACATGGGTAAGGCATATTCTAAATAAACAAAATCAATTTTAAATAAATTACGACAACAAGATAAAACTTTTGTACATAATAATGCATGCAAAATGTTTAGAATCTATATAAAATAAAAACAAATCATTTATGAATTCATTAAAGGACTATATTGAAATCAAAGACAAAATCGAGAGCTAAAACAATAAAATAAAGAAAACTAAAAAAGGATTGAAATGCAATGCGTGTAAATTAAAGAGGACTAAACTAGTAAATTAAAGAGGGCGCTAGAGGCAGTACGTATGCGTGCTGGTGAAGGCTCACCCGTGGCGTGCGCGTGGAGGCGCGCGTGGGAATACAAATGGTCGTGCACGTGAAGGCATGCGCGAGGGAAGCTGAGGTGCGCTGGAACGTCCTAGAAGCCCTCCTTAGGTTTCTGGAGCGTCAACCGCATTGGGCCATTTGGGCCAGCTCTAAAATTGGGCTGGGACTGCTATTATAAATGGGCCTTGTAAACAGACTTGTTAATGGACTTTGTTTTATTGATTTTTTGTTTTATTGGTTATAGAACAGGCCCGGGCATAAATTGGGTCCTACAGTGTTGTTTCAGGAAGGCTTGAAAATCAAAAAGGCTTGAAAAATTTTGATGTTCTGAAATGTTGTATTGACCATTTTCTAAAAGTGTGGTACACCGAGTCTCCGGCGCCGAATCCGTAAGTTTTCTAAATACTTTTGTCTATTTAGAAATTTAAATACAGTAAGTTAGAAATACGTTGGTTTTTTTTTAGATATTGGATTGAATTTTTGGTATTTACTCTATGTGTGTTTTGTTTGGATGTGATGTTCTTGATATAGAAATTGTAACCTATCTGCTACGATAGGCAAATGTTTTGGATGTGTGTTAAAGACAATGGGATCAGAGTGCGCAGTGATAGCGTAGTGGGGTAGTTGTTACACGACTACCCTATTAGCTAAAAATTTCGGGGTTGAAATTTCTTTAAGGGAGGTAGAATTGTAACGCCCCGAATTTGGGCCTAGTAGAATTGGGCCTATTGGGCCTTGGCCATGGGAGCGTTTAAAATTTTTGAGAACAAGAGAACGGCACAAATGCAAGTTGGACCAATTAGGTGAGTGATTTTGGAAGGGTAGGGGGCTTTTATGAAGTCTCGGGTTCAAACTTGGGCTTTAGGAAAATTTTGGTTTTAGGTGAATAAAACCCTGGGAGTTAGTAAGTAGGCTTTAAGAATAAAATATGGAGAAATATGATACAAAAGGAGTTGTGGTCTAGTGGCAAATGGTGCCACATTGGAGACAAGGAAGTGACGCCATAGAGGAAGCAAGGGGTCTCAGGTTCAAGTCTTGGCACTTGCAATTCATTTTGATTTCTTTTTAAATGAACTTGGACTTTGAGCCATAGGCTTATATTTAGTTGCGCATGCTTTAAGACACAAAAGGAGCTTGTGTTGTGGTGGCATGTAGCATTTGGAGCATAGGAGAGGGCAAGGGTTCGAATCCTATTGCAAGCAAAAAAGGATATTTATTTTGCTAAGTTGGGGCGGCAAGTGTTTGTGATGGAATTAAACTCTTTGAAGGACGGATCCCATATCGAGAAGCTAGCATGAGGGAAGGTGAGAAGCTGGCTTTAAATAGAGCAATCTATGAGGAGAGTAAGCACACCTTGGTTGGTGTTTGGGCGTAGGAGTGTTCAGAGAGCGGATTAACTCCAAATTCTTATCAGGTGTGTATTTCGGACTATTCTAGCTGTACAGTGGCAAATGCCGAAATACCGGTCACACGGTGATGGTAGCCACACGAGCCTGCGAGCACACGTGTGGGGGCTTCGACACGACAGTTGAGGCCATCATGAGTGTTCTTGTGGATTTGGGCTATTTGGGCCACGATGGGCCAAAAGAGGCCAAGTGGGCCCAATAAGCCCATGGGCCCATATGAATAAATTGAATGATTGTGTAGTAGATATTGGATTGGTCAATGTGAATCTCATAACTGTGGCTAGATTTGGGCTAAATGGGCCACACGAGAGTGTGGGCTCATTTGGGCCGAGAATGGGCCCAAGGCTCATTCGCATCGTTATCTCATTTCTTCCTATTAGGGTGATCGGTTACTTTGTAATTGTAGTTTAAGCATTCGTGTTGACTCCGGTTCTGTAAGATCGTGTTCTTTATTAGCAAAGGGGATTCTAGCCATAAGGTGACAACGTTCATGGTTATCTAGTACTCTACGTGATAAGGTGTGTATCCGTATACACTGTTCTGATTATTAATTGATTGAAATGTCGAAGGTGCGTATATTGTAATATGTTGAGTGTTGATCGGCATTATGCCAAAAAGCCAAAATATCGGGAACGATGTCATATGAGCATGCTATCACGCGTGTTGTGAATCGAGCTCACGAAGCATGAGCATGTGAAGAGAAAGGCCACCATGAGCAAATTCATGGGCTTGGGCCATAGTGGGTGACTTGGGCTTGAATTGGCCCAATGGGTCGTAGGGCTCGCGAATGCAAGTCACACTGTTAAATGGGAAATAGATAGGCTTATCATGTCACGCACATGACTTAGGTGCTTTGGGCCGTGTAAGGCCGAGAGGGGGCCGTGTAGGCCCAATTGGCTTGTGGGCGCACACAGACAAAATGTCCGTGATGTGATAAGTTATTGATTTGGGTTGTGCAGTTGCATAGCCATGGTTGTTTCTAAGCTAAATGGGCCACACGAGTGTGTGGGCCCACTTGGATAGGGTAATGGGCCTTAGGCCCATTTTCACTATTAAGTCAAATTAGATTTTCTAAGTCGCTCGAGGTGACGGTGGACCTTCTATTGGGTCGTTAATACCTTGGTTTATAAAATTACTAAAATACCCCCGATTTATGAAATTACTGAAATACCCTCGGTTTGTAAAATTACTAAAATACAATCGGTTTGCAAAATTATTGAAATACCCTTAGTTTACAAAATTACTAAAACACCCTTAGTTTGTAAAATTACTAAAATACCCTTAATTTGTAAAATTTCTAAAATACCCTCGGTTTATAAAATTACTGAAATACACTCGATTTGTAAAGTCATTGAAATAACTTTGATTTGTGAAATTATCGAAAGACTCGTGATTTATGAAATTACTGAAATACCATTGGTTTTCAAATTACTAAATTACCCTTGTAGAGTAGAATTACTGGAATACCACTGAAGGGTAAGATTACGAAATACCCTTATACGGTAAAATGACTATTTTGCCTTTGCGGGTAAATGATTGGTTAGGACTATGACTGAACTAGCTATGAATGTAAGGCTGTGTTTTAACTGATTTGACTGTGGTTGTGTGACTGATGTGTTTTTAATATGTGTGTAAATGATTGTTACTGAGCATGGCCATTTTGCATACACGTGTAATGATTAAGAATGACACGACATATTGCATGGGGTTGGGAGATTGATACGGAGGAAGTACTGTACTGGTGGCTAAGCCACGTTTTATTGATTTAGTGGCTTCGCCACGTATACTGATTCTAGTGGCTCAGCCACGTATACTGTTATTAGCAGCATTGCTGCGTTGATACTAGCAACTCGGCTGCGTTATTGGTGTGTAGGGCTGGGTGGGTCGACTTTGTCCCTACATGGTGTGTAGGGTCGGTATGGGTGGTGTGTTGGCTGGATTGGGTGGGGTCCATCCTCGTACTGTTGCATATCTATTTCTAAGATATGTCATTGTACTGGGCTTAGGCCACTTGTCCTGCTATTGGTTTGGGCTAGGCCCAATTGATTCTATTATGGGCTATGACCCAAATGATATTGTAGTGGGCTTTGACCCACGTATGCTCTGAACTGGACTGTACTATTAGTGTTAAAGGATTTTGGCCCAGATTGTTTCAGTTTCTGTATACTGATTGTTACTCTAGTAAGGGGATTACACACTAAGTTTTTCATAAACTCACCCCGTTTTTAAAAGTTTTTCATAAACTCACCCCGTTTTTAACTGTGCAGGTAATCCTCAACCTTAGACGGATCGGAGCTACGAGGGACTCGGAGAAGACCACACACTACTTATGTTTTTTGTTTTGATTATCTACTTTTAAATATTTTCATTTGGGGTTGTAATAAGGCCCCTTAAAGTTTTCAGACTTTAAATTTTAGATTGGTTTTATTTTGATTTATATCTATTAGAAGTAAATCGTAGTTTTTCCAAAATGTTAACTGTTTTGAAAACAACACTATGTTTTCGCAACATTTTCGAAATGGTTTCGCGACTTAATCTTTTTCGTAAATCAATTACTTTCAAAATTAGCTTCCGCAACTGAAAAGATGTTTTGAGAATAAAGCTAATAGTTTTCAATGTACCACATTTTTAAAAAATAAACTAACATAATTGGGATTTTATTTAAGCTTTCTCTAGGAAAGGTTTTCAATGAAAACATGGTTTTCGAAAAACACTTCAATGTGACACGCCAGATTCGGGCCTAACTTCTATGCCGGGTTTGGGGTGTTACATTTAATAGTATCAGAGCCAGGTTGCAAAACTCGACCATAGATTGGCCTTTCAAAATTGAATTTCTTAAAGTGTTGTTTCAGGAAGGCTTGAAAATCAAAAAGGCTTGAAATGATTTGATGTTCTGAAATGTTGTATTGACCGTTTTCTAAAAGTGTGGTACACCGAGTCTCCAGAGTCAAATCCATAAGTTTTCTGAATTCTTTTGTCTGTTTAGAAATTTAAATATAGTAAGTTAGAAATACGCTGGTTTTTTTAAGATATTGACTGTATTTTTGGTATTTACTCTATGTGTGTTTTGTTTGGATGTAATGTTCTGGATATAGAAATCGTAACCTATCTGCTACAATAGGTGAATGTCTTGGATGTGTGTTAAAGACATTGGGATCAGAGTGCGCAGTGATAGCGTAGTGGGGTAGTTGTTACACGACTACCTTGTTAGCTAAAAATTTCGGGGTTGAAATTTCTTTAAGGGAGGTAGAATTGTAACGCCCCAAATTTGGGCCTAGTAGAATTGGGCCTATTGGGACTTGGCCATGGGAGCGCTTAAAATTTTTGAGAATAAGAGAACGGCACAAATGCAAGTTGGACCTATTAGGTGAGTGATTTTGGAAGGTTAGGGGGCTTCTATGAAGTCCCGGGTTCAAACTTGGGGTTTAGGAAAATTTTGGTTTTAGGTGAATAAAACCCTGGGAGTTAGTAAGTAGGCTTTAAGAATAAAATATGGAGAAATATGACACAAAAGGAGTTGTGGTCTAGTGGAAAATGGTGCCACATGGGAGACAAGGAAGTGACGCCATAGAGGAAGCAAAGGGTCCAAGGTTCAAGTCTTGGCGCTTGCAATTCATTTTGATTTCTTATTAAATGAACTTGGACTTTGGGCCATAGGCTTATATTTAGTTGCGCATGCTTTAAGACACAAAATGAGCTTGTGTTGTGGTGGCATGTAGCGTCTGGAGCATAGGAGATGGCAAGGGTTTGAATCCTATTGCAAGCAAAAAGGGATATTTATTTTGCTAAGTTGGGGCGGCAAGTGTTTGTGATGGAATTAAACTCTGTTGAAGGAGGGATCCCACATCGAGAAGCTAGCATGAGGGAAGGTGAGAAGCTGGCTTTAAATAGAGCAATCTATGAGGAGAGTAAGCACACCTTGGTTGGTGTTTGGGCGTAGGAGTGTTCGGAGCGCGGATTAACTCCAAATTCTTATCAGGTGTGTATTTCGGACTATTCTAGCTGAACAACAGCAAATGCCAAAATGCCGATCACATGGTGATGGTAGCCACACGAGCGTACGAGCACACGTGTGGGGGCTTCGACGCGATAGTTGAGGCCATCATGAGTGTTCTTGTTGGTTTAGGCTGTTTGGGCCACGATGGGCCGAAAGGGGCCAAGTGGGCCCAATGAGCCCATGGGCCCATATGAATAAATTGCATGATTGTGTAGTAGATATTGGACTGGTCAATGTGAATCTCATAAATGTGGTTAGCTTTGGGCTAAATGGGCCACACGAGCGTGTGGGCTTATTTGGGCCGAGAATGGGCCCTAGGCTCATTCGCATCGTTATCTCGTTTCTTCCTGTTAGGGTGATCGGTTACTTTGTGGTTGTAGTTTAAGCATTCGTGCTGACTCCGATTCTATAAGATCGTGTTCTTGATGAGCAAAGGGGATTCTAGCCATAAGGTGACGGCGTTCTTGGTTATCTAGTACTCTACGTGATAATGTGTGTATCCGTACACACTGTTCGATTGTTAAAAAGTCGAAGGTGCGTATATTGTAATATCTTGATTGTTGATCGGCATTATGCTGAAAAGCCAAAATACAAGAGAATGATGTCATACGAGTGTTCGATCGTGCATGTGGTGAACCGAGCTCACGGAGCGTGAGCGTGTGAAGAGAAAAGCCGCCATGAGCGAATTCACAGGCTTGGGCCATAGTGGGTCACTTGGGTTGAATGGGCCCAATGGGTCGTAGGGCCTGCGAATGCAAGTCACACTGTTAAATGTTAAATAGATAGGCTTATCATGTCGCGCAATGACTTAGGTGCTTTGGGTTGCGTAAGGCCGAGAGGGGGCCGTGTGGGCCCAATGGGCTTGTAGGCCCACACAGATGAAATGTTCGTGATGTGATAAGTTATTGATTTGGGTTGTGCCATTGTATAGCCGTGGTTGTTTCTAGGCTAAATGGGTCACACGACTGTGTGATCCCACTTGGGCAGGGTAATGGGCCTTAGGCCCATTTTCACCATTAAGTCAAATTAGATTTCCTAAGTCTCTCGAGGCGACGGTGGACCTTCTGTTGGGTCGTTAATACCTTGGTTTACAAAATTACTGAAATACCCCCAGTTTACAAAATTACTAAAATACCCTTAGTTTATAAAATTATTGAAATGCCCTCGGTTTGCAAAATTATTGAAATACCCTTAGTTTGCAAAATTACTGAAATACCCTTAGTTTGTAAAATTACTAAAATACCCTCGATTTGTAAAATTATTAAAATACCCTCAGTTTGTAAAATTACTGAAATACCCTCGATTTGTAAAGTCATTGAAATACCTCTAATTTGTGAAATTACCGAAAGACCCGTGATTTATGAAATTACTGAAATACCCTTGGTTTACAAATTACTGAATTACCCCTGTAAGGTAGAATCACCGAATTACCCCGTAGGGTAGAATTACCGAAATACCTCTGTAGGGTAAAATTATTGAATTACCCCTGTAGAGTAGAATTACTGAAATACCACTGAAGCGTAAGATTACAAAATACCCTTATAGGGTAAAATAACTATTTTGCCCTTGCGGGTAAATGACTGGTTAGGACTATGACTGAACTAACTGTGAATGTAAGATTGTGTTTTAACTGATTTGACTGTGGTCGTGTGACTGATGTGTTTTTAATATGTGTGTAAATGATTGTTACTGAGCATGGTCATTTTGCATACACGTGTAATGATTAAGCATGACATGACATATTACATCAGGTTGGGACATTGATACGGAGGAAGTACTGTACTGGTGGCTATGCCACATTTTACTGATTTAGTGGCTTCGCCACGTATACTGATTCTAGTGGCTCAGCCATGTATACTGTTATTAGCAGCATTGCTACGTTGATACTAGCAACTCGACTGCATTATTGGTGTGCAGGGTTGGGTGGGTCGACTTTGTCCCCACATGGTGTGTAGGGTTGGTACAGGTGGTGTGTTGGCTGGATTGGGTGGGGTGCATCCTCGTACTGTTGCATATCTATCACTGTACTGGGCTTAGGCCACTTGTTCTGCTATTGGTTTGGGCTAGGCCCAATTGATTCTGTTATGGGCTGTGACCCAAATAATATTTTAGTGGCCTTTAACCCACGTATGCTCTGAATCGGACTGCATTTATTATTATTAAAGGGCTTTGGCCTGATTGTTTCGTCAGATATCTTGATTGTTACTCTAGTAAGGGGATTATACACTGAGTTTTTCATAAACTCACCCCATTTTTAACTGTGCAGGTAATTCTCAGCCTTAGACGGATCGGAGCTGCGAGGGACTCGGAGAAAACCACACACTGCTTATGTTTTCTGTTTTGATTATCTACTTTTAAATATTTTGATTTGGGGTTGTAATAAGGCCTCTTAAAGTTTTCAGACTTTAAATTTTAGATTGGTTTTATTTTGATTTATATCTGTTAGAAGTAAATCGTAGTTTTTCCAAAATGTTAACCGTTTTTAAAACAACACTACATTTTCGCAACATTTTCGAAATGGTTTCGTGACTTAATCTTTTTCGTAAATCAATTACTTTCAAAATTAGCTTTTTCAACTGAAAATATGTTTTGGGAATAAAGCTAATAATTTTCAACGTACCATGTTTTAAAAAAATAAACTAACATAACTGAGATTTTATTTAAGCTTTCTCTAAGAAGGGTTTTCAATGAAAACATGGTTTTAGAAAAACACTTCAATGTGACATGCCAAATTCAGGCCTAACTTCTAGGCCAGGTTTAGAGTGTTACAGGGATTGAATCTTGTGAAGGTGGAATTTGGACCTTGCAAGTGGTCTGTTTTGCCTACACGACCATGGCACACAGGCGTGCCTAGTGGTCGTGGGTGAAAGTCAGTAGCCAGCCTATGTGTGCACGATCTTGGCACATGAACGTGCCTGGTAGCTATGTGATTTAGTCAGTATATAGCTTATGAGCACACGGCCATGGTACACGGGCGTGTCTAGTGGCCGTGTGGGTTAGTCAGTATACTTGCTTTGATTTAGCATGGCCGGGACACATGGTTGTGTCTAGTAGCCGTGGAAGGTACACGGCATGCCCACACGGGCATGTGATCTCTATAGTATAGAAAAGTTTTAAATTTTTGAGAACCTTCATATGTGTTCGGTTTAGCCCGACCCTATTCTGAAGCATGATTAAGGTCTCGTTGACCTATAAAAAGGGACACTTATTTATGAATAATGATTTGTATTATTAAAATGTCTGTAAAAGTTTTTGATCTATTTGGTAACGCCTTTAATCCTATTTTAGCGACGGATACGGGTTAGGGGTGTTACATTTGATTGGTATCAGAGCTACGATTTAGTCAATTCTTGGACTAACGTAGCATGTCAAAGTCTAGCTATATATGCCATATATCTGAACTGTGATAGTGTGATGGATCTTGATGTGTAAAATGTGATTTTTGTATAGTAATGGATCCTGAAAGATCCATAGTTGACGATGTAAAAAGCAATGCGCCTGCTCCGCGCAAGGGACAGTGCTATCTGATCCAAGACTGGATACAAGCGGTCAAGAGGGAGAAGCTAAACAAGCCTTCTTTCGTATGATTAATGAGTGGTTCTCGAGTTTGTTCAAATGAATCTGGCTGTACAACAACCTCCACCCCCGAATAATTCATCTCTGATACCTGTGGTACCTCCGATGATTGATCCGATGAGATTTAACAGGCTTCTTGTAGATAAAATCAGAAAACATGGGGCCGAAGAATTTAAATCTAATGATGATGATGATGCTTAACGAGCTGAGTGGTGGCTTGATAATACTATCCGTGTGTTTGACAAGCTATCTTGTACTCTGAATGAATGTTTAAAGTGTGTCATATCTTTATTACCAGACACCGCATATCATTGGTGGAATACACTAGTATCGGTGGTCCCAAAAGAGATAGTGACATGGGAATTCTTTCAGACTAAGTTCCTTAAGAAATACATCAGCCAAAGATTTATCGACCAGAAACGTAAAGAATTTTTGGAATTGAAACAGGGTCGTATGACCGTAACTGAGTATGAGCTGAAATTTGTGAGACTTAATAGATATGCTCGTAAATGTGTTTCAACCGAAGCTATCATGTGTAAAAGATTTGAAGATGGTTTAAATGAATACATTAAATTTTTGGTTGGTATACTTGAAATTAAATAGTTCGTGGTACTTGTTGAACGAGCTTGCAAAGCTGAAGTACTTGGGAAAGAGAAAAGAAAAGCTAATTTTGAAGCCAGAGATTTCTGTAAGAGATCAACAAGTAAGAATTTTCACTTAACATCGAATAAGTTCAGAGATGGTTCTAGTCAATTTAAAGCTACTTCGGACTTTTCTAGATGAGATCGAGATCGACCTCCTATGAGTTCATGAGCCACTTCGATTGCTAGTGTTGGCAATGATTGGTAGAATAGATTCGAGTGTAAGCATTGTGGTAAATGGCATTCTGGAAATTGTAGATTGCATGATTGGTATTGTTTTAAATGTGGATCGACGGATCATTTTATCCGAGATTGTCTGATGTTAGTCGAGTAAAAAAGTATTCATAACGCGAGACCGAGTAATATGTCAATACCAGACAGACCATCTAGACATTCGAGTAATGTAAGTGGCAGTCAGAGAGGGACGAAAGATACAACGGATCGATCCGAGGCTCGTGCATCTGCCAGAGCATATGCTATATGCACTTGTAAGGATGCTTCTTCTCTAGATGTTATTACCGGTACTTTTACTCCTTATGATAATAGTGTTATTGCATTGATTGATCCTGGTTCAACTCATTCATATGTGTGTGAAACATTAGTATCCAGTAATACTTTTCCTGTTGAGTCTACTGAGTTTGTGATTCGAGTGTCAAACCCCTTGGGCCAATGTGTTCTGGTTGACAAAGTGTGTAAAAATTGCCCGTTGATGATTCGAGATTCATGCTTTCCAACCGATTTGATGTTATTACCTTTTGACGAGTTTGATATAATTTTGGGTATGGATTGGTTGACTTTGCACGATGCCGTTGTTAATTGTAAAAAAAGACCATTGATTTGAGATGTTAGAACAATAAGATTATTCGAATAGAATCTAATGATCTGAATGGTTTACCAGCAGTAATATCTTCAATGTTAGCTTGGAAGTATGTGAGAAAAGGTTATGAAGCTTACTTTTCTTATGTTCTTGATAGTAAAGTGACTGAAAAGAAAATTGAATCTGTACCAGTTGTGTGTGAGTATTTGGACGTGTTTCCTGAAGAATTGTCGGGTTTGCTACCTATCCGAAAGGTAGAGTTTGGTATTGAGTTAGTACCGGGGACGACTCTAATTTCGATAGCTCCGTATCGGATGGCCCCTACTAAATTAAAAGAGTTGAAAGCACAGCTGCAAGAGTTAACAGATAGAGGTTTTGCACAACCGAGTTTTTCTCCTTAGGGTGCGCCAGTTCTATTTGTAAAAAGAAAGATGGAACTATGAGAATGTGTATTGATTACCGCTAACTAAACAAGGTGACAAGGGCTTCAGTGTTTTTGAAGATAGATTTGAGATCGAGTTATTATCAGTTACGAGTGAGAGACTCTGATGTGCCTAAAACTACTTTTCAAATGAGGTACGGACATTATGAATTTCTAGTTATGCCGTTCAGACTTACTAATGCGCCTACTATTTTTATGGATTTGATGAATCAGATTTTCAGGTAGTATTTAGATCGATTTGTAGTTGTGTTCATTGATGATATATTGATTTACTCCCGTAACGAAATTGAACATGCCGAACATTTGAGACTTGTGTTACAGACTTTGCGAGAAAAATAATTGTATGCGAAGTTTAGTAAATGTGAGTTCTGGTGACATGAAGTTAGCTTTCTGGGACATGTTGTTTCAGCATTAGGTATTCGGGTTGATTCGAACAAAATTTCAGCTATACTTAACTGGAAACCTTTGAGAAAAGTTTCAGAAGTCAGAAGTTTTCTAGGACTTGCTAGTTACTATAGACGATTTGTAAAAGGCTTTTTGATTATTGCAACCCTATTGACAAGATTGCTTCAGAAAAATGTGACTTTTGAATGGTCCGATAAATGTCAGAAAAGCTTTGATCAGTTGAAAGCCCTATTGACCGAAGCTCCAGTGTTAGTTCAGCTAGAATCGGGTAAAGAATTTGTTATATATAGTGATGCATTTTTTATGCAAGAAGGTAAAGTTATAGCTTATGCTTCGAGGCAGTTAAAGCCATACGAAAAGAACTATCCGATACACGATCTAGAATTAGCAGCTATTGTATTTGCATTAAAAATTTGGTGCCACTATTTGTTCGGTGAAAAATGTCATGTTTATTCCGATCATAAAAGTTTGAAGTACTTGATGACTCAGAAAAATCTGAATTTGAGACAGTGTCGATGGTTAGAGTTGTTAAAAGATTATGAGTTAGTGATTGACTATCACCCAGGAAAGGCTAATGTTGTTGCTAATGCTTCAAGCAAAAAATCACTATTTGCTTTGCATGCAATGAATGCGCATATGGCTATGTCAGATGATGGTGTGATAATAGCTGAGTTAAAAGCAAGACCGTTATTTATTCAACAGATTTGTGAAGCTCAGAAAATCGATAATGATTTGATAGTGAAACGGGTTTAATGTGATATAAATATGGATTCAAAGTTTTGAGTTGATGTTGATGACTGTTTGAGATTCAGAAACCGAATATGTGTTCTGAGAAATACAGATATGATTCAGATGATCTTGAATGAAGCTCACAACAGTCGACTATCTATTCATTCGGGTAGTACGAAGATGTATAATGATTTGAAACAACACTATTGGTGGTATGGTATGAAGCGAAACATTTCTTATTTTGTTTCGAAATATTTAGTATGTCAGCAAGTTAAAGCTAAACATCAGGTTCCGTTTGGGTTGCTACAACCGATTTTGATTCCCAAATGGAAATGGGATAGAATCACGATGGATTTTGTATCCGATTTACCGTTGACACCGAGTAGGAAAGATGCAATCTGGGTTATTGTAGATAGATTAACTAAATCTACTCACTTTGTTCTGGTTCGTATAGATTACTCGCTTGATAAACTGGCTGAATTGTATGTTTCTCAGATCGTAAGGTTACATGGTATGCCTATATCTATTGTTTCAGATAGAAATCCAAGGTTTACATCGCGGTTTTGGAAGAAACTGCAAGATGCATTTGGTACTAAATTGCATTTTAACACTGCTTTTCATCCTCAGACAGACGGTCAGTCCGAGCGAATTATTCAGATACTTGAGGATATGTTGAGATGTTACATTCTCGAGTTTGAAGTTACGTAGGAATGATATCTACCTCTGATTGAATTTGAGTACAATAATAGTTTTCAATCTAGTATCAAAATGGCACCCTACGAGGTTTTGTACGGTCGTAAATGTCGTACACCTTTGTATTGGATTGAGCTCAGTGAAAATAAGATACACGGGGTCGATTTGATCAAAGAAACCGAACAGAAAGTAAAACTGATCCGTGAAAGTTTGAAAGCAGTATTAGATCGTCAGATATCATATGTGGATTTGAAACGTAAAGACATAGAGTTTCAGATAGAGGATAAAGTATTTTTGAAAGTCTCACCGTGGAAGAAAATACTCAGATTCGGTTGTAAAGGCAAATTGAGTCCAAGATTTATTAGACCGTACGAGATTATAGAGAGGATTGGACCGGTTGCGTATAGACTGCTGTTGCCACATGATTTAGAAAAGATACACAATGTATTTCATGTTTCGATGCTCCAAAGATACCGTCCTGATCCGTCACATGTGATTGTTACGTCTGAAATTAAAATCCGATCCGATATGACTTATGAGGAAGAACCGATCCGTTTTCTAGCTTGTGACGTGAAAGAGTTAAGAAATAAGAAAATTTAGTTAATGAAAGTGTTATGGTATCTACACAGAATGGAAGAGGCTACGTGGGAGCCTGAAGACTCAATGAGACAGTAATATTTGAATCTGTTTAACGGTAAGATTTTCAAGGACGAAAATCCCTAAGGGGGAGAATTGTAAAAGTTCAGTTTTGACCCTAGTTAGAATAGTGGTTTTGGGACCACAAATCTGAGTCAAAAATATATTTTAATATTATTTTCCATGCCTATGATATGTGAGTAAGCCTGTGTGAAATTTCTGTGAATTAAATTATCCATTTGTGTGCTTAATTTGAGGAAAGGACTAAATCACATAAAAGGTAAAAGTAGTCTTCTATTTAATAGAGTGGCTTAATTGATGTGTCTTCTTATATATGAGGCCTTATGTTGTAAATTGGCCATTTAGTAAGCTAGTGGAGGGCACAAGGACTATAATAACCATGTATTATATGTTATATATATTAGTTATAAAAGGTTAAATAAGTAATATAATAATAAGTTAATATATGTTAAAGTACAACAAATTAAAAACCATTATCATCTTCTTCCATCACCGAAACTTAGAAAACAAATAAGGTTTAAGAGCTTTGAATATTCGGCCAATGAAGGAGCTTGATTCAAGGTTAGTTTTTATTTGATTTTTGATAATTTCTACGTTTTTGATATCGTTGCTTTGAATACTTTGGAACCCATGCTTAAATTTTGAGAATTGATGATGTTTTTGAAATGTGTCTTTGATGAACACATGAGCTTTGAAATATTTGATGATGAAATATGGAATATATGTGTTTGATTAGCATATTTTGCATTTGAGTTTTTGATGAATTTGAGTATTTTGGACTTAGGGTGGGTTTGGATGGGCGATGCGTTTACCTGCGATTAGTGTAAAAACAACGGTAGCGGTGAGATTAGATACTGTAGCGATACTGTAGCGTGAGACAAAAAGTAAGCAAAACGCACCGTATCGCATTCAATCGCCCATCCAAACCCACTCTTAATTGAGAAAATAATAAATTGAAGGACTAAAATGTAAAATAAATGAAATATATGGATTAGTATGAGCATAAGGAAGATTCAACTTAACTATGATGTGGTGAGATTTTGTGTATTTTGTGTTTTGTGCAATTAGGACTAATTTATAAAAGTATTAAGTATCAGGGGTAAAATGGTAATTTTCCTATTTATTTGTTGTTGGATTAAATTGAATGAAATTGTGTTTAAATGAGGTTAATTTGAAATTATATAGATTAAGAACAAAAGAAATCAGACTTGGATTGGGGAAAAGCAAAAATAGTCGAATAGCTAATTTACATCGTTCGTCGATATCCGACGTAAGATTATAAGCAATAAACGTTGAATTGGAATGTGTTTGATTTTTATATATTGAATTCAATTGTATTAATTTCTATGGCTGGAGACGAATGCATGAATGTTTATGAAATTTGGGAATATATTCGGTTCAATTGAGATATGAATTATGATTAAGAATAATTTTATAACAGTGATATCAGGCTTATTGCCTAGCAGGATTTGATGCCAGTGTTTGATAACAGGCTTATTGCCTAGTAGGCTTTGATGCCGGTGTATGATATCAGGCTTATTGCCTAGCAGGCTTTATGCCGGTGTATTGAATCATGTTTATTACCAAGCGGGATTCGTGTCGGTATTTTATACAAGGCTTTATGCTTAATGAATTTTATGTGAGCAATGGTAAAAGCAAATAAATGTGTTAAGTGAGCTAAAGTATTCAGGTATGTGAATATGGTTATTCTATTTGAAAAGAAAGTTAATTGATTGAAAGATATGTGATAGAAATGTTTTGTGATGATATTGAAAATGTATAAAACTATGAGTAAGGTATTCAGTTTTATGATAAGTATAAATATATGTTTGATATGAGTTATTTTATATGCATATAGAGGTTGTTAATTTGCTTAAATTGTTTATAACTTACTAAGCTTTTGAAAGCTTACTCTCTGTGTGTGTTTGCTCTGTCTTCTAGATCGTCAAAGCTATTGAAGGCTCGGGACCGTCGAGGATCGTCATCACACTACCTAAGCTCATTTTGGTACTTTGAAAATGTGTATATAGTTAAATATGGCATGTATAGGTTAGATATTTTGGTATATGTTTGGAAGTGTAAATGGCCATGTGATGTGGCTAAGTAAATGTTGATAATGTGCATGAATGAATATGGCATATGATGCATGCTTTGTATGTCTTGATGGCAAGTGAAATGGTCAAGGCTATGGTAAGTATATGAATGAAATATGAGTGCACATGTATGATCAATGAAATGGTTGAATGTAGGGTAAATTTGTGGATGTATCATGCTTGAATATATATAGTATATAGTTTTAGTTGTGCAAATTGGTAAGCAAATTAACATGTTTAGAAATGAGATTGAATGTGAAGAATTGTTGATCATTGAACATGTCTTTGGTTGTCAATTATGTATGAAATGAATTGGTAATTTGCTTGTAGGGATTGACTCTTGAAAGGGTGGCATTTGGACCTCGCAAGTGGCCTGTTTTGCCACGGCTATGCCTAGTGGCCGTGGGTGAAAGTTAGTAGCTAGCCTATGTGTGCACGGCCTTGGCACATGAACATGCCTGGTATGCGTGTGATTTAGTCAGTATATAGCTTATGAGCACACGACCATGGTGCACGGGCGTGTCTAGTGGTCGTGTGGGTTAGTTAGTATACTTGCACTGATTTGGCATGGCCGGGACACATGGTTGTGTCTAGTAGCCATGGAAGGTACACGACTTGCCCACACGGTGTGTGATCTCTGTAATATAGAAAAGTTTTAAATTTTTGAGAACTTTCATATGTGATCGGTTTAGTCCCGACCCTATTCTGAAGCATGATTAAGGTCTCGTTGATCGATAAAAAGGGACACTTGTTTGTGAATGATGATTTCTATTACTAAAATATCTATAAAAGTTTTTGATCTGTCCGGTAACGCCTTTAATCGTATTCCAGTGACGGATATGGGTTAGGGATGTAACACTGGTAATTCCTTGTATCCTGTCCCGACGTCAGACATGGGTAAAGGGTGTTACATTTAGTGGTATTAGAGCTACGGTTTAGTCAATTCTCGGACTAATGTAGCGTAAGTATGAGTCTAGCTATACATGACATACACATTAGAATTTACACATTGATAGTGTGACGACTCCTGATGATTTAAATTGTGTTTTCATATAGTAAATTGATCCTGAAAGAGTTGTGGCGGATGATGTAAAAAGTAACGTGCCGACTCTCGCTGAAGGGACGCTGCCAAATGAAAATGAGAATAGACCAATGACCATGAGTTAGAGAGGAGGGGAAGAGGCCAATGCAAACCCAGATGCACAACGCCCTCCACCCCCATGTTCCTCAACCTACCCCTGTAGCTCCCCAAGTGATAGAAGTGGTAAGAAGAGAAAAGCCTCTGGTTGATAGAATCTAAAAACAAGGAGCTGAGGAATTCTGGGCTAGTAAAGATGATGATCCGGAAAGAGCATAGTTCTGGTTGGAAAATACCATCAGGGTATTTGATGAATTATCTTGTACACCTGAAGAGTGCATGAAATGTGTGGTGTCTCTATTAAGAGATTCTGCTTACCAGTGGTGGAACACCCTTGTGTCGGTTGTAAGAAGGGAAAGGACCACATGGGAGTTTTTCCAAAAAGAGTTCCAGAAGAAGTATATTAGCCAGAGGTTTATTGACCAGAAAAGAAAAGAATTCCTTGAACTAAAACAAGGTAAGATGACAGTAACTGATTATGAGCGTGAATTTGTAAGACTCAATAAGTACGCTCGTGAGTGTGTGTCCTCTAAAACCATCATGTGTAAAAGGTTCGAGGACGAATTAAATGAAGATATCAGATTATTTGTTGGTGTCCTTGAGTTGAAAGAATTTTTTGTGTTAGTGGATCGAGCTTGTAAAGCCGAGGAGTTGGTTAAAGAGAAAAGAAAAGCTGAGATAGAGTCTCGTGACTCAAGAAAGAGACAATTGAACAAGTCATTTCAGTCCTCATCCAAGAAGTCAAGAGACTTCCTTACGATTAGCTACTTGATCAGGTTTTCAAATGTATAAGAGTAAACAAGAATCGTGGATTAAAGCTCGACTACTTGAGCCATAGTGTTGGAACACTTGACCTAATAGATCGGAATGCCCACAATGTGGTAGACGTCATCCCGATGAATGTCGAGCACATGAGAGAGCCTGTTTCAAGTGTGGTTCCCAAGATCATTTTGTTAGAGAATGCCCCGAGATGGTTGAAAAAGATAAAATTCAGAGTCCAAGATCAGGAAGCACTACTAGAAGGAGACAACAAAGAAACTTGGGAAGTGGAACGAGTAATAAGAGTATACCTAGAGAGCATGCTGCGAGATCTAAGGGTAGAGCGCCTGCAAGGACTTATTCCATTCGTGCTTGCGAAGAGGCGTCATCCCCTGATGTAATTAAAGGTACATTTTCTCTCCATGTTACTAATGTTGTTGCTTCAATTGATTTGGGGTCTACCCATTCATACATTTGTATGAAATTAGTATCTAGAATGAGCATGTCTGTTGAGTCTACAGAGTTTGTGATAAAAGTGTCCAAACCTTTAGGCAAAAGTGTATTAGTTGATAAGGTATGCAAAGATTGCCCATTGATGATTAGAAGTCATTATTTTAAGGTAAATCTCATGCTATTGCCATTTGATGAATTCAATATAATCATTGGTATGGACTGGTTAACCACTCATGATGTGACAGTAAATTGTGAAAAGAAATACATTGAATTGAGATGTGAAAATAGGGATGCTCTTCATGTTGAATCAGATGAACAGGAGAGATTGCCTGTAGTGATCTCTCATATGACCGCCTGTAAATATGTAAGAAAAGGATATGAAGCATACGTTGCTTTTGTTATGAATACTAAAGAGATTGAGTTTAGAATTGAATCGGTCTTATATGTATGTGAGTATCGAGATGTATTTCGGAGGAATTGCGGGGTTGCCTCTGTTAGAAGTTGAATTTGGTATTGAGTTAGTTCCCGCATCGCACCTATATCGATTGCTCCATAAAGAATGGCTCCAACAGAGTTGAAGGAATTGAAGGCATAGTTGTAAGAGTTGACGGATAAAGTTTTTGCTAGACCGAGTTATTCTCTGTGGGTTGCTCTAGTGCTATTTGTGAAAATAAAAGATGTTTCCATTGGATTATGCATAGATTATCGGCAACTTAATAAGGTAACAGTGAATAACAAGTACCCATTGCCAAGGATCGATGATTTGTCTGATCAATTAAAGGGAGCCACCGTGTTTTCCAAGATAGTTTGAGGTCGGGATATTATCAGTTGAGAGTGAAAGATTCAGACGTTCTAAAAATTGCATTTTGGATAAGGTATGGGAACTATGAATTTTTAGTCATGCCTTTCGGTTTAACAAATGTCCCTGCCGTGTTTATGGATTTAATGAACCATATATTTCGACCATACTTGGATAAGTTTGTTGTGGTTTTTATTGATGACATATTGATATATTCTCATGATGAGCATGAGCATGAGCATGATGGGCACTTGAGGATGGTTTTGCAAATTTTACGAGATAATCAGTTGTATGCCAAGTTTAGCAAAAGTGAATTTTGGCTTAAAGAGGTTGGATTCTTAGGGCATATTGTCTTGAGAGATGGAATCCGAGTCAACCCAAGTAAGATTTTAGCTATTGTTGATTGGAAACCACCGAAAAATGGATCTGAGGTTTGAAGTTTTCTGGGTCTAGCTGGCTATTACAGACGGTTTGTCAAGGGATTCTCTATGATAGCTACACCTATGACGAGGTTGTTACAAAAAGATGTAAAGTTTGAATGGACAGAAAAGTGCCAACAGAGTTTCGAGAAACTAAAAGCATTGTTGACTGATGCCCCAATTTTAGTGTTACCTGAACCGGGAAAAGAATTTGTGATCTAAGCGATGCATCCTGGAATGGTTTGGGCTGTGTGCTTATGCGAGAAGGCAAGGTGATAACGTATGCTTCTAGACAGTTAAAGCCACACGAGAAGAATTACCCAACACATGATTTAGAGTTGGTTGCCATTGTGTTTGCATTGAAGATATGGAGACACCATTTGTATGGTGAAAGATGTTGAATATTTACCGATCATAAAAGCCTAAAGTACTTGATGACTCTAAAGGAATTGAACTTAAGGCAACGAAGGTGGTTAGAGTTGATAAAGGATTATGAGTTAGTAAATGACTATCACCTAGGAAAGGCGAATGTAGTCGCCGATTCTTTGAGTAGACAATCCCTATTTGCATTGAGAGCTATGAATACACAGGTGATTTTGTCAGACAATGGTTTCATTCTAGCTGAGTTGAGGGCTAGACTGATGTTCCTTCAAGAGATTTATGAGGCTTAGAAAGATGACAGTGACTTGCAAGCCAAAAGAGTTCGATCTTGAGGCGTATTGAGTCCGATTTACGGATTAATCTCGATGGATGTCGATGTTCGAGAGGAGTCTGTGTACCAAGGATGATGAGCTTATTTGACAGATTATACACGAGGAACATAGTGGATGCTTATCTATACATCCGGGCAGCACGAAAATGTATAATGATTTGAAGAAATGGTATTGGTGGCCGAGTATGAAGAAAGATATTTTTGAGTTTGTATCAAGATGCTAGATTTGTCGGCAAGTAAAGGACGAACACCTAGTACTTTCGATTTGCTTCAACCTATTATAGTCCCCGAGTGGAAATGGGACCGTGTTACTATAGACTTTGTAATGAGTTTGCCGTTAACACCGAGCAAGAAAGATGCCGTATGGGTTGTGGTAGATAGACTTACGAAGTCGACCCATTTTATACATGCACGTGTAGATTATTCACTTGATAAGTTGGCAAACTTATATATTTTAGAGATTGTAAGACTACACAGAGTGCCTTTGTCGATTATATCGGATAGAGATCCGAGATTCATATCCCAATTTTGGAAAAAGTTGTAAGAAGCTTTGGCACAAAGCTGAGTTTTAATACGGTTTTTACCCCAAACTGACGGACAGTCGGAAAGGTTAATACAGATACTTGAGGATATGCTCCGATGTTGTGTTCTTGAGTTTCAGGGCAGTTGGGAAAAGTACCTACCGCTGGTAGAGTTTGCTTATAATAACAGTTTTCAGTCGAGCTTGAAAATGGCGCCTTATGAGGCTTTGTATGGGCGTAAGTGCTGAACGCCTTTGTATTGGACTGAACTAAAGGAAAATCATATTTACAGGGTCGATCTAGTTAGAGAAACCGAAGAGAAGGTAAAAATAATTCGTGATTGTTTGAAAGCTGATTCTGATAGACAAAAATCCTACTCGGACTTGAAACGAAAAGAGATTCAGTTTCAAGTTGGTGATAAGGTATTTTTGAAAGTATCACCAAGGAAGAAAGTTCTTAGATTTGGCCGGAAAGGCAAATTGAGTCCGTGTTTTATCGGACCATATGAGATTACCGAGAGGATAGGACTGGTATCTTACCGATTGGCTTTGCCATCTGAGTTGGAAAAGGTACATGATGTGTTCCACGTGTCTACGTTGCGACGTTACCGATCAGATCCTTCGCATGTGATTACACCGACAGAGATTGAAATTCAACTCGACATGACTTATGACGAAGAACCAGTTAAAATTTTAGCACGGGAAGTCAAACAGCTGAGGAATAAAAGTATAGCTCTTGTGAAAGTATTGTGGCAAATACATGAGTTAGAAAAGGCTACATGGGAGCCCGAGGAGGCTATGAGAAACCAGTACTCAAACCTTTCTGCTGATAAGATTTTTGAGGACGAAAATCCCTAAGGGGGAGAATTGTAACAACCCGATTTAGGGCCTAGTCAGAATAGTGGTTGCGATGTAATATCCCGGGTTAGGGGCTATTTTATTTTGGCATTGTTTGCATGTTAATGGCTTGCTATGTTGTTGTTTCTATAGTTTCGGGGCTTAGTTGTAGGCTAGGAGTGAGCCTGAGTAGGTGGTAAAATTTTAGTTTTGGATTTTAGGTGATAGGAGCTGAAGGAGTTGGGGATTATATATTTTATTTGTTGAATTGTGGCATAACAAAGGAGTTGGTGGAGTGGCAAGGCATGCGCCACATGGAGGGTGTGGTTGGCGTCAACTGCAGGAGGAAGAGGTCCTGAGTTCAAACTGCGAAAATCCCACACTTTTGCATCCATTTCGACCGCATGAAGGGAAGAGTTGTAGGAAGTTTGAACTCTACCTTGGACTAAGTCTTCTCATTTGAATGGTGGGTGGAGAGCAAATGGTGGAGGAAGACTTGGTCAAGGGATTTGAATTAGTGGCTTGGGAGTGTTTGGGGAGGAGGTTGGCCGGATTTTGGGGAGTGTTTTGGGGGAGGTTGGCCGGTTGGTAAGCTTGGAGAGGAGAGTGCCGAAATGTCACTTAGGCAATGTGTGCATTTTCGGTCATAGGTTGTGTGAAACAAGCCTCTTTTGTGTGGTCTCTTGGTAAGCCGAATTTCATCCATTTTTCCTTTTTGCATTCTTGAAACCGAAACCCCAAGTGTGTTTTCATCTCTTTTTCATTTTTCATTTGTTCTCCTTAAACCGAAAGCTTCAACAATCTTACCTTTGCCGAAAGTACTTGGTGTCCTTTAATTTTTTTATTAGCCGAATGCCTCTCCCACCTTCTTTTCTTTTTCAATTGTGTTAAACCGAAACCAGCTTTGTGTTTTCTTTTCAACTTGAGCCGAAATTTCTTCTCTCTCTCCCTTTCTTTTTCATTCATGCTAAGCTGAAACTTGTTCTCCTAAACACCTTCTTCATTTCTTTCCCTCTCAAAACCGAAAGTATTTCCCCTCTGTTCATCTTGATTAAAGGGTGCTAGCCGAAACTTCACTTTCCAAACACTTTTCTCTATTTCTTTTCATTCAAAACCGAGAGCACATACCTCTTGTTCATTCTTTCTTCTTCTCCAAACCTTGGCCGACTTTCTCCTTCTCGAAGTTGTAATTCTTGTGCTTTATTTTTTTATCTAAAATCAAACCGAATCCCTCCCTTGTGTTGCCGAATTTCCCTTCCTTCAATTGTGTTTTACTTGGACGAATCTTTCTCCTCTCTTAGTAGTTGGTAGGTCGATTATTGGTTGTTGTTGGGGTGTGGTGTTCAACTGCCTTGTAAGGGTAAGTGCTAGGTCGAATGGCCATTTCTCCCTTTCTTATGCTTTGTCAATCTTTGGTGTTTGAGAGCCGATTTCGGCATCTGTTAAAAAGGGAGTAACGTTCAATATTGGTAACTGTTTCCATATAGGGCCTTTGGATTTCGGAGCGGCCGATTGGAGAAGCCAAGTGGTAAGTAGGGGTAAGGGATTATCTTGATAGTCTATTCTTTTAGAATGCTATAAGCCAAAGTTTCAAAGGGATTAACCACTTTCTTTCTAGGGTGAAGCTGATTGTTGAAAGAACCATTGTTGGGTTCGGATTTGGTAGGAAACCAAATCAAGTTTAAGGTAAGGGTAAACTGATATACCCTTTGATTTATTTGGTTATGGCCGAATGGTTTAAGGAATTAACCCATAGTTGGCCGATTGTTTTAGGAGCAAGAGGATTGAGGGACTTAGATCGATTCTTAGGATTTAATCTTCGCTATTTCAGGTGTGTAAACCAACACACTATCTTAACTAAGTAATGTGATAACCTGTTTATGTAAATGAAACAGTGTGGTTGACTATTTCGATACCCATTGAGGTATGGATACGGATTCGGGTAAGTCCGTTTCATTATGAAATATGTGATGATCTACGATATCATGATTATAGGTGTATATTCATTGAGATGCCATATTGAGCATGTGAGCATGATAGCATGATTGCAACGATTTTGCATCTAGTATGATATGTGATTGGGTGATATGAGAGGAGGGGAGTATGATATCCGTGTCTTTGGGACACTGTGTCTTTGGGACACCGAGGTTTGGCACCTCCGGTGGTTTGGTACCACGTATTTTGTGTCTTTGGGACACCGAGGTTTGGCACCTCGGCCTCGTCCCCAGTGGCTTAGTACCACAGATGGGTTGGCCCCACGCTTGATTATACGGATTGACGCCGGTGATTTGGTATCACACGATGGGTTGGCCCCATCATCGGATTTGTGACTACGGTCACCAGTGATTTGGTATCACATTGTGTCTTTGGGACACCAGAGGTTTGGCACCTCATTGCGACTCGTCCCTGTGGTTGACACCACCGTGGGTTGGCCCCACTTATGAGATATGGGATCGTCGCTAGTGATTTGGTATCACACGATGGGTTGGCCCCATCATTAGATTGTTCGTGACTTCGGGTCACCAGTGGTTTGGTACCATAGTATGGATATCGTGACTTTGGGTCACCAGTGGTTTGGCACCACCAGTGGTTTGGTACCACATGGGGTAGAAAAGGTGATATGGTTGGCTAGGATCGGGTGCATTACTTGCATTATTTTGTTATGATATGTATGTTGGCATGTTATACCGGGAGAGGGATTTATACACTGAGTCTTGCGACTCACTCTCTCTCCTTTGACTTTTCAGGTGACACTTAGACGCGGACATGGAGTCGGGATGGACTCGAGGTGCTCATGCCATGCTCAAATAAAGATTTGCTCGGATTTCTTATGAAATTTGGTACTTAAGTTTTTATTACTATTTGGTTTTATTTGGGTTTGTAAATGGCCTTTTTAAATTATGTTTTGTTTATGATTAAAGTGGATTTATAATATGCCTTAACAAATTAATCGGGTTAAAATGTGCTAAAACTTGGAAAGACAACGATTCCTAAGTACAAAAGCGATATTTTAAACTATACCATCGGGTATCACACTAAGATTTGGAATAAAGAAGAGCTCAAATGTTTCTAACTTAAACACGATTTTCTACTAAGACAAAATGTTTTGTAACAATGGTAAACAACTCAAACTTCTTAACGAGATAAACCTGTTTTTGTCTACCCATCGGAGTAAGTTTTTTTAAAATTTCTGGTTTTCAAATACATCATCAGATTTCAATCAATCCTACTCAAGTTTTTCGTCAAATACACAATTTAGCGAAGTGTTTTCCTCAAACTTTTAAACTTAAACCTAAACCTCTCAAAACCCTTTTTCCCCGTGACATACCGTTTGGTGGTGGTGTGTAGACCGAGTTTGGGGTGTTACATTTGTGGTATCAGAGCTAAGTTCAAATGTTTCATCAGTGGGCCCGAGGCCCAAAATGTTTTAAAACTATAGTTTTTGAGTATTCTGTTTTAAAAGTATGGTTTGAAAGGCATGGCACCGAGTCACCGGCACCAATCCGCCCAGGTAAGTACCCCGTACTATTGGTTGTGATAATGATGTTGATGTGATGGAATGGCTAGGGATAGTAAGACTACCTTAGAGACTGAAACTGATAGGACTCAGTGGACTTGCGAAAACGAAACTTCTTTAATAAGCAATATTCATAAGACTTTGCTTTTAAACAGTGGAATAAATACTGATACATAAAATTCTTTAAATTAGACGAGATTTAGTCATGAGTACCCGAGGTGGACGTGGTCGTGGGCGAGGTCAGTGAGGATGACGGTTTCGAGCCCGTGGTTTACAGTCGTGGTTCAGAAAATGAGATCTCGATTCCGCCACCACCGGAGGTGGTGAGTTTCAAGAGCAGACTGGATGACGCAGTGTCACAAAGCGATCTTCGAGTTTTAGAACGGTAGTGGAGTAGGTGGAGGCGTAGGGAGCTAGAAATCGTGCTCGAGCGACTTTCGCAAATGCGGCTGAATTCTTTCGGGTGTCTCGGTGTTGCTCCTAGCATCGCTGAATCTTGGCCGAAGCGACAGAGCGGATCATGGACGATCTAGACACTGAATGTCAAAGAAAAGTTGGAGGATCGTATCACTTCTCGAGATGAGTCATACCAGGTGGCTCACGGTTCGTGGATATACCGCAGTACCAAGATCCGACTTGGGAGTATTTCGGCCGCTTATCGAAGAAGTACGTCGAGCTAACTACATAAATAAGCGTGAAAAGCATTTCGAGGTTAGTTCGGGGAGCAAATCGGTTTGAGTACGAGGTAGAGTTTCGAGGTCGAGTCGGTATGCCAGGGGTATGGTGGCTACTGAACATGAGAGGTGCGGTCGTTTTGAGGATGGCCTGCGAGACGAATTAAGGTTGTTAATTGCGCCCCAGCAGGAGCGTGAATTTGCGGTTCTGATTGAAAAGACAAAGGTGGCCGAGGGCATTAAGGAGTCTGTGAGGCAGGGTATGGATAGGAACCGACACAAGAGGAGTTTTGGATCTTCTGGGTCATCAAGTAATCGGCAGAAAAGGGCTAGACCGAGTGGGGCGAATCGGTCGGGTAGGTTTGTTATTGCTAAGCGAGGACCGCCGCATTGTGTAGAATGTGGGGAAGGCTCATTAGGGAGGATGTTGGACCGATGGTAGAGGTCGTTTTGAGTGTGGCTCATTTGGACCACTGTGTGAGGGACCTGTCTGCGCAAGTTGGCTAGGATTCGATCGGAGAATCGGGCCGTACTCAAGATAGGAATAATGGACCACCACCGCAGAGGGCCGAGGTAATGGCGGGAGGTAATAGTTCAGTCGGGGCCGTGGAGCACTCTGCCTATGTTTGAGTAGTCTAATCCTACGGTTCAAAATTCCTATAAGTCTATTCTACGTTCCATGCTTCCTACCCTTCTACAGAAAATAATTCACAAAGAGGTTCAGAAGTACTTACCTGGGCGGATAGGTGCCGGAGACTCGGGCCATGCCGTTCAAAAACCCAAAAATACTTCAAAAAGGCCTACCAAAACATTTTTGGGCCTTGGGCCCCCACAGTCGAGTATTGAACTGGGCTCTGATACCAATTTGTAACAGCCCAAACCCGGCCCAAAAGTTAGGACCGAATATGGTTTGTTACGGAGAAAACTTTTTGAAACCCAATTTTAAAACCAATTTAAGTTTTGTTGAAAACTTCTCGTTTTTGGTTATCTTGCTGAAATCATACTTAGATTAAATTCAGAAATTTAAATTAAGTCGAGTTATTATACAAATTTCAATTGTGCCCGCTGGCACGTTAAAACATTTTCGTGTCATTTTGGGAAAAACATGTGATTTAAATTTATAGTTTAAAACAAAATATCCAACATATGAGAAATAACAAAAGTAAAGTATCGGAGGCCTTATTACATCAAAATAAAATAAACCAATAATAAAATAAAATAACTAAGTTTAAAGTTCATTAAATTCAAGTCCTTTGCATGGCCACCTCGAGTCCATCCAGGCTCCATATCCGCGATCTATGCTTCACTGAAAAAATAATAGAGAAGGTGAGTCACCAAGACTCAGTATGTAACCCTTCCCCGGTTTAAACCAATCTCATACACAAATTATAACAATTAATATGTACAAGATAATATACCCAACCTAGCCAACCAAACGCCTCAATCTACCCCGTTGTTGTACCAAACCACCTGGTGGTGCCAAACCACTTGGTGACATATAGTCACGGATGTGATGCCAAATCACTTTGGGTGCCAAACCTCTGGTGTCCATAGACACAATCGATTGATGGGGCCAACCCATCGTGTGATACCAAATCACGGCGTCAATCCCATATCTCAAAGTGGGGCCAACCCACGGTGGTGCTAAGCCACGAGGGGCGAGACGCGATGAGGTACCAAACCTCTGGAGGTACTAAACCTCCGGTGGCCGTAGTCACAGGTGTGTTACCAAAACACTGGTGCCCGTCGACACAATATCACGGCCCCCTCCGCTCATTTAACCCACAAAAGTCAAGTAATCATGATCAGATCTCATACATTTATCACATGATCATAAAACCATGCTTCCCAAAAGCATAACAATAATCTCATATTAAAAGAGACTTACCCAAAATCCTCGCTTGTACCATTAAGGTACTACATACAGATCTACATCAAGCAAATTTACATAACAAATATCTAGCACGATTATTAATTGCTATAAGTGTGTATGTACACACCTGTCACCACTTGAATAGTCTAAATCCCGAAAAGAGGAGTCTACCACCCTAGATCTCTCTGCACACTACATTCGCCAACCATGGATTAGTACTATGGCACATTCGGCCAATCCAAGTAATTTAAAGGGTCATCTACAGAACCCGAATCCTTACCTATTCACTTTGAATACTAGTTTCAGCACCCGAATCACGAATCTAGTTCACAAACTACAATCGGTCAATAACCATAGCCTTTGGCTTTTTAAAAGAACACCAAATACATATGTAAATCCTTGCCGAAAATTAGTTGATGAACGTTGGCGAACTCTCTTGCTTATTTCCAAATCCCGAAGATCCTACAACGATTTTAGTTTAATCCGTGAATAGTACCCTTAATTAACAGTTGCCGAAACCAATTACCCTTACCAAAGTCGACAAGAAAGGAAGATATGGACAGAGGATTCGGCCATCACTTACCTTCGCAATCAATTGAATAAAGGAGAAATCCCGAAGTGTCTATGCCACTATACTATTCCGCCAAAGTGAGTAAATAGAAGGGAAGGAAATCGACACTTCCAAGGGAGTGTAATCGGCCAAGACTACAAGGGAGTTGTGGGGAGGTTCGGCTAAAGGAAAAAAATAAAAAAAAAGGAGAATTGAGAATGGGGATTCGGCAAGGAGAAGTAGAGAGGGTTTCAGCCAAGGTTTTGAGAGGATGGAAAAGATAAAAAAATAAGAAAGAAAGATGTTGTAAATTTCGGCTAAGAAAAATAAAGAAAGGAAAAAAAAAACAAGGTGATCAAATGGGTGCTTTTGTAAACATTCGGCACCCCCTAGTAGCCTTGCCGTCCACCTCTTCCAACAAAGAGTTCAAAATCCATCCTTCTTCCTTAAATTGCTCTAGACCACTTGTTTGATTTAATTCAAAATAACTTGAATTAATCCCCCATAATATAATAATAATCCCACCAATATCTTCTTTATCTCTTAATAATCCATACAATATCTCTTTTACCCTCTATTATCCTTAGAATAAAATAAAATGCTCATATTATCTTTAAATAATAATAATAAAAGAGTTTAAAGGGAGGAGGACTCTCCCACATGTGCCATCCAAAAATAATGCAAAAAGGGAGAATTGTGACTCGAACCAAGGTTCTCCCTTGTTCCTTGATGGCGTCACATGTAGCTCCCAAGTGGCCTTCCTTTTGCCACTTAATCTAGGCTCATTTTATGACAACAAATCCCTTATTAATTCTTATAACCCCTACCGCTAAGGCTCCTCACCTTTTTAAAGCTTAATAATAATATTTTCTACTATTCCATCACAACTCAAAGCCCTTAATTAAATCTTATCATCCCATAAATATTATTTCAGCAATTCAACTCAAGCAAAATAATGCAAATATGAATAACCCCATTTTTAGGATGTTACACTTGTGCCGGTTGTAACAAGGAAAGGATCACATGGGAGTTTTTCCAAAAAGAGTTCCGTAAGAAGTATATTAGCGAGGGTTTATTGACCGTAAAAGAAAAGAATTCCTTGAACTAAAACAAGGTAAGATGACGATGGCGATTATGGCGTGAATTTGTAAGACTCAATAAGCATGCGCTCAGTGAGTGTGTGTCCTCTAAAACCATCATGTGTAAAAGGTTCGAGGACCTAATTAAATGAAGATATCAGATTATTTGTTGGTGTCCTTGAGTTGAAAGAATTTTTTGTGTTAGTGGACCGAGCTTGTAAAGCCGAGGAGTTGGTTAAAGAGAAAAGAAAAGCTGAGATAGAGTCTCGTGACTCAAGAAAGAGACAATTGAACAAGTCATTTCAGTCCTCATCCAAGAAGTCAAGAGACTTCCTTACCTGATTAGCTACTTCAGTCAGGTTTTCAAATAGAAGTAAGAGTAAATAGTAATCAGGGATTAAAGGTCAGACTACTTCAGTTGCTAGTGTTGGAACACTTGACCTAATAGATCGGAATGCCCACAGTGTGGTAGACATCATCCCGGTGAATGTCGAGCACATGAGAGAGCCTGTTTTAAGTGTGGTTCCCAAGATCATTTTGTTAGAGAATGGCCTGAGATGGTTGAAAAAGAGAAAATTCAGAGTGCAAGATCAGAAAGCGCTACTAGAAGGAGACAACAAAGAAACTCTGGAAGTGGAGCGAGTAATAAGAGTACACCCAGAGAGCATGCTGCGAGATCTAAGGGTAGAGCGCCTGTGAGGACTTATTCCATTCGTGCTTGCGAAGAGGCGTCATCCCCTGATGTAATTAAAGGTACATTTTCTCTCCATGATACTAATGTTGTTGCTTCAATTGATTTGGGGTCTACCCATTTATACATTTGCATGAAATTAGTATCTAGAATGAGCATGTCTGTTGAGTCTACAGAGTTTGTGATAAAAGTGTCCAAACCTTTAGGCAAAAGTGTATTAGTTGATAAGGTATGCAAAGATTGCCCATTAATGATTAGAAGTCATTATTTTAAGGCAAATCTCATGCTATTGCCATTTTATGAATTCGATATAATCATTGGTATGGACTGGTTAACCACTCATGATGTGACAGTAAATTGTGAAAAGAAATACATTGAATTGAGATGTGAAAATAGGGATGCTCTTCGTGTTGAATCGGATGAACAGGAGAGATTGCCTGTAGTGATCTCTCATATGACCTTGTAAATATGTAAGAAAGTACATTGCTTTTGTTATGAATGCTAAAGAGATTGAGTTAAGAATTGAATCAGTGCCAATAGTATGTGAGTATCGAGATGTATTTCCAGAGGAATTGCCAGGGTTGCCTCCTGTTAGAGAAGTTGAATTTGGTATTGAGTTAGTTCCTAGTACTGCACCTATATCGATTGCTCCATATAGAATGGCTCCAACAGAGTTGAAGGAATTGAAGGCACAGTTGCAAGAGTTGATGGACAAAGTTTTTGCTAGACCGAGTTATTCTCTGTGGGTTGCTCTAGTGCTATTTGTGAAAATGAAAAATGTTTCCATTAGATTATGCATAGATTATCGGCAACTTAATAAGGTAACAGTGAATAACAAGTACCCATTGCCAAGGATCGATGATTTTTCTGATCAATTAAAGGGAGCCACCGTGTTTTCCAAGATAGTTTGAGGTCGAGATATTATCAGTTGAGAGTGAAAGATTCAGACGTTCCAAAAATTACATTTCGGATAAGGTATGGGAACTATGAATTTTTAGTCATGCCTTTCGGTTTAACAAATGCCCCTGCTGTGTTTATGGACTTAATGAACCGTATATTTTGACCATACTTGGATAAGTTTGTTGTGGTTTTTATTGATGACATATTGATATATCCGCGTGATGAGCATGAGCATGAGCATGAGCATGATGGGCACTTGAGGACTGTTTTGTAAATTTTACGAGATAATCAGTTGTATGCCAAGTTTAGCAAAAGTGAATTTTGGCTTAAAGAGGTTGGATTCTTGGGGCACATTGTCTCGAGAGATGGAATCCGGGTCAACCTAAGTAAGATTTCAGCTATTGTTGATTGGAAACCACCGAAAAATGTATCTGAGGTTAGAAGTTTTCTGGGTCTAGCTGGCTATTACAGACGGTTTGTCAAGGGATTCTCTATGATAGCTACACCTATGACGAGGTTGTTACAAAAAGATGTAAAGTTTGAATGGACAGAAAAGTGCCAACAGAGTTTCGAGAAACTAAAAGCATTGTTAACTGAGGCCCCAATTTTAGTGTTACCTAAATCGGGAAAAGAATTTGTGATCTACAGCGATGCATCCTGGAATGGTTTGGGCTGTGTGCTTATGCGAGAGGGTAAGGTGATATGGAGACACCATTTGTATGGTGAAAGATGTCGAATATTTACTGATCATAAAAGCCTAAAGTACTTGATGACTCTAAAGGAATTGAACTTAAGGCAACGAAGGTGGTTAGAGTTGATAAAGGATTATGAGTTAGTAAATGACTATCACCTGGGAAAGGCGAATGTAGTCACCGATGCTTTGAGTAGACAATCCCTATTTCCATTGAGAGCTATGAATACACAGGTGATTATGTCAGACAATGGTTCCATTCTAGCTAAGTTGAGGGCTAGACCGATGTTCCTTCAAGAGATTTATGAGGCTTAGAAAGATGACAGTGACTTGTAAGCCAAAAGAGTTCAGTGCGAGACGGGTATTGAGTCTGTACATCCGGGCAGCACGAAAATATATAATGATTTGAAGAAATGGTATTGGTGGCCGAGTATGAAGAAAGATATTTTTAAGTTTGTATCAAGATGCTTGATTTGTCAGCAAGTAAAGGACGAACATCTAGTATTTTCGATTTGCTTCAACCTATTATGGTCCCCGAGTGGAAATGGGACTGTGTTACTATAGACTTTGTAACGGGTTTGCCGTTAACACCGAGCAAGAAAGATGCCGTATGGGTTGTGGTAGATAAACTTACGAAGTCGACCCATTTTATACATGAACGTGTAGATTATTCACTTGATAAGTTGTCAAACTTATATGTTTCAGAGATTGTAAGACTACACGGAGTGCCTTTGTCGATTATATCGGATAGAGATCCGAGATTCATATCCCAATTTTGGAAAAAGTTGTAAGAAGCTTTGGGCACAAAGCTGAGTTTTATCTGATTTTACCCCAAACCGACGGACATCGGAAGGTTATCTGAGATACTTGAGGATATGCTCCGATGTTGTGTTATTGAGTTTCAGGGCAGTTGGGAAAAGTACCTACCGCTGGTAGAGTTTGCTTATAATAACAGTTTCCAGTCGAGCTTAAAAATGGTGCCTTATGAGGCTTTGTATGGGCGTAAGTGCTGAACACCTTTGTATTGCACTGAACTAAAGGAAAATCATATTCACAGGGTCGATCTGGTTAGAGAAACTGAAGAGAAGGTAAAAATAATCCGTGATTTGTTTAAAAGCTGCTTCTGATAGACAAAAGTCCTACTCAGACTTGAAACGAAAAGAGATTCAGTTTCAAGTTGGTGATAAGGTATTTTTGAAAGTATCACCAAGGAAGAAAGTTCTTAGATTTGGCGGAAAGGCAAATTGAGTCGATGTTTTATCGGACCATATGAGATTACCGGAGGATAGGATCGGTATCTTACCGATTGGCTTTGCCATCCGAGTTGGAAAAGGTACATGATGTGTTCCACGTGTCTACATTGCGATATTCTTGATCGGATCCTTCACATGTGATTACAAGCGGAGGTTGAAATTCAACCCGACATGACTTATGACGAAGAACCGGTTAAAATTTTAGCACGGAAGTCAAGCAATGAGGAATAAAAGTATAGCCCTTGTGAAAGTATTGTGGCAAAGACATGAGTTAGAAGAGGCTACATGGGAGCAGGAGGCTATGAGAAACCAATACTCAAACCTTTACGCTAATAAGATTTTCGAGGACAAAAATCCCTAAGGGGAGAATTGTAACAACCCGATTTAGGGCCTAGTCGAAATAGTGGTTGAGACCACAAATCCAAAGTAAAAATCATGTTTTATGATTTTATGAGGCTTATGATGTCTTTGCATGGTTGTGTGAAAATTTTATGAGGAAATTTTATTTATTAGTGATTAAATTGTCCATTATGACTAAATTGAAAAAATTAGAAAATATGAGATTCTAAAAGATTTAAGTATGAAATAGAATCACAAAAATTACTTGAGGTCCTTATTTAGCAATTAGACCATTAAATGTTAAGATGGACAAAAATAGACATGGGAAGGAAAAATCTTAAGAAAGGGATTTAAAGGCATTTTAGTCATTTGGTTAATAAAAGATTAAAAAGGGGAAAATGAAGCAACATTTGCTCATCTTCTTCAAGCTAGGGCCTAAAATTTCAAGCTCTCCATAGCTAGGGTTTCTTCAACTTCCAAGCTTGATAGTAAGTGTATCTTAGCCCTGTTTTTAATGTTCTTCGCATTTTTGAGATCCTCGTAGCTCGATTTAGCTATTTGTAGCTATATTTTGAGCTAGGGTTTATGTTCAAAAATTTACCCATGTATGACATGCATGTATTTTGATGTTTTATGGAAGAATATGAAATTTTGATGTATGATAAACATATGTTTCTAAGCGATTTTCATGAAAAATGCATAAAAGGACCAAATTGTAAAAGTTATAAAAATGGTCATACATGAGTGAAATAGTAGAAATTGAAGGCTATTGTAGTTAACAAAATTATTCAGCTCGGCTTGAAATACAAGAAATTTGAATGAAAATCATTTTACGAGCCTAGGGGCTAATGTGTAATTATGTGAAAGTTTAGGGGTAAATTATAATTTTTTCAAAGTATGATTCATGACTCAATTTAGTCAATGTGAGTATTAAACAAGTGAAATTGTTATTATAGATCAAGAAACACGAAGCCCAAACCAAAACTAAGGTAAAAATAAAGTTGTGGACTAAATCGAACATCTACACCTATTTTGAGTACCGAGGTAAGTTTGTGTGAAATTAAGGCTACATATGTTTTTTATGTTTAAATTACTTATTATTATGAGAAATACATATTATTTTCATAAAGTTGATTAGTGATGCCTCAATGAGAAAATGATGCGAATATGTAAGTTAAAGTCCTGGTTGAGGATTCGGAATAACATAGGATACCTATGTCACGACTTGAGATAAGGACGGTCCTATATAAGACCATGTCTGGGACATCGCATCGACACCGAATGTAGATCCCATATAAGACCATGTCTGGGACATGGTATCAGCATCAAATAAGGAAGGTATAAGACCATGTCTAGGACATGGCATCGGCATCGAATAAGGAAGGTCTCGTGTAAGACCATGTCTAGAACATGGCTTCAGCACCAAAGGAAGATCTCGTATAAGACCATTTCTGGGACATGGCATTGACATCTATGTTCGATCTCGTATAAGACCATGTCTGGGACATGGCATCGACATCGAACTAAGAGATCCTGTGTAAGACCATATCTGGGATATGGCATCGGCATCAAGAAGTGATTCCATGTAAGACCATATCTGGGATATGGCATTGGCATCATGATACATGTATGATGAGATGAGTATCCTCCAATATTCCGAGTAGTTCAACGGGCAAAAGAGCTAAGCATGTTGTCGAAACCATTTTTTTATGTTTGAAAAAACGGGGTTGACTTTGAAAACGAAAATGGAGTCGCCACCAATATTTTTTTGAGGTGTGATCGGATCACCTTGAAAATCATTTTAATAAAAATTTGATTTATTAAAACATATTTTGGTACACAAAAATCGAGAAAATAGGTTCAGGAGTCGGTTACGTACGAGGAAGGATTAGCACCCTCGTAACGCCCAAAATTGGTACCGAATTGATTAATTAATGTCTTAATGTCGAAATTTTAAAATATGATCCTTTTTGTTAAAGAAAACTTGAATAAATTAAACCGGATGTCGAGACCCGCTTATTTCGAAAGATTAAAATATCATACCCAGTGAGTTAGGATACAACATTTCGAATCTTTGAAACTACGCTTGTCTTTTGACATTCAAAACTCGTACGTTTGAAATTAAGAAGGATATTCGGTTATTTGGGTCAGATGAAAAATCGAAACCCAGTAAGTTAGGGCACAATTTCTCAAGATTCCAAATACAAAATTTTGCCTTTGCTTTTAAAAATCCTTATCTCGAGATAACAAAATGTCATATTTAGTGAGTTAGAACGCAATGTTTTTTGGATTCCCGAGAATAACCTTTTATTTCATCTAAATGTTTTAGTTTAAAAATAATTGATTCTTTAGACTCAATGAGAAAAATCGAAACCCTGTAAGTTAGGGTACGATTTCTTTCAAATCTTGGAATGCGGAATGTTAACAAATTTCAAAAGTTTAATGCATCGGATGAAACAAAATATGATTGTAACAAAATGGAAAATAAATTACAAAGTTGATATGTATAATAGAATGAGGATGAAGGCATAATATAAATAACAATAATGAAGGCAAAAATAAAATACAATAAAATGAAATTTATAACCAACAATCTATATGAAATAATAAGTAAAAGAACAAATAAATAAAAGAAGAAAGTAATAACAAAAATAAAAGCTAATGATAAGTTAATAAATAAATAAATACTATATACAATAATTTAAAGATAATAAAATAATAATAGTAACTAAAACACAATAATAATAAGGTATAATGAAATTATGTTAAATAAAAATAATAGCAAAAATAAATAAATAAAAATAATAGCAATAATCATAAGAATAATAATAGTAGTAGTAATATCAACATAATAATTATAATAATGAAAATAATAGTAGTAACACTAAATAATAATAATAATAATAATAGTGAAGTGATAGTAGTAATACTAAAATTAATTAATAGTAATAATAATATTAATAGTATTAATAATAATAACATTAAAATAATTAATTTAATAGCAACAAGAACAAAAGGGACTAAATTAAACTTAAAAGCAGAATTTGGGGCCAAATATGCAAATATATAAAAGAAAAAGGCCCATTCGAATGCTTGAATAACATGGAAGGACCAAATGGGGAAATATCCTAGTCCTCCAAACCGTGGCAGCTTCTTGTGGAATTGAAATGGAAAATAAATAAAATTACGAGGCCAAATTAAAAGTAAAAGGATTTAATTGAAACACGCCTCAAAAGCGGAAGGACTGAGGGTGCAAATAGACCCTCAGTCCAAAAACACGCGGATCATTGGTGGTATGGGTCAGGTCACGTGTCGGATCTGGGCAACTAAATGACGTCGTATCAGTCGGCTATATAAGCCTAAATTTAAAAAAAAATCATTTGGCCTTGTGTTTTAAAAAAAAATGTGAGGAGAAAAAAAACTTCTGAGTCTTCCCCCTCTGCGATTTTCGGTGATCGAACCACTGTCGGTCCGTCGCCGACAACTACCGCGCACGGCGATTAGGGTCCCAAAAAGTGCCTTTTTTAGATGAATCAAGGTTCATGTACCCTTTTTCCCTTTTTCTTTTTTATTTCAAATATATAAAAAAATAAAAATAAAAAAATGGAAGTACAAGAGTAAGAACACAGACAAAAAAAAGGATTAATCACCTTTCATTTTTTTTTCTATATTTCTTTGTATATTCGTAAATCGTGTAGAAGCCTTAAAATTGTTTGCTTCGATTTTTATAACTGAATTCAAAAATAAAATCAAAATCTAAAAATCAAAATACAATCGTTTTCCTTTTTCTTCTTCTTGTTTGTGTTTTGTCATTTTAGCATGCGGATGCATCTGTGGTCTTTGTCACGAGGTGGGCCGACGTGTGTGTGGCCTTCGGTGTTGCGAGTGTGAGGGATCTGATGGCGGTATTTGAAAGCTCTAGAAGTTTTAGTGTTTACGAAACCCTAATTGATTTTGGGTCATCGGGCTTTCTTATTGGGCCATTGTAATTGGGTTTTGGGCTAAAGACTATTAATAGACTTTGCTAATTGTTTTTTAATTTTTCATTGGTTTGGTCATTGGTTAAATGGGTCAAGCGGGTAAGGCCAAATTTGGCCTATTACAATTGCCCTCTTTGCTCGTTGTCGTGTAACAGAAGCAGACAAAGAACTTAAAAGACCAATTTTGCACGATCTTGCCAAGTTTTGACTCTTTTTTCTTCTTTTTCGAGTAGCTTCATTCCATCCTTTGCATCTTTAAGGGCATAGGAACTAGCACTTCGATCCAATTTAAGGATACTAAACTTGTAGCTCCAATCTGTTCTACCTCAACTTCAGGGAGATAAGATTTGCTATCTTTAGTCCGCTCTACTGCAACTTCAGGTAGAGATTTGTTGTCTTGATCTTCTCACTGCGACTTGAGGAGAAATAAGGCTGGTGGCTTTCATCTACTCCACTGCAACTTCAGGAAGATAAGATCCGCCGTAATCTGTAGCTTTAATCTATTTCACTACAATGCTAGGGAAATAAGATTTGTTGTCTTCAGTCTGCTCTGCTGCCGCTTCAAGGAGATAAGGCTGGGGTTTTCGATCTACTCCACTATTGCTTAGGGAGACAGAATCTATAATCTTCAGTCTACCCTACTGTTGCTTCAGGGAGATAAGGTTGGGGCCTTCGATCTACACCACTACTGCTTAGGGAGACGAGATCTGCTATCTTCAGTCTGCTCCACTGTAAACTCAGGGAGGTAAGGTTGGGGTCTTCTATCTGCTCTACTACTGCTTAGGGTGGCAAGATCTACAATCTTCAGCCGATTTGGTCTACTACTGCTTAGGGAGACAAGATCTGCTATTTTTAGTCTGCTCCACTGCAAACTCAGAGAGGCAAGGCTGGGGTCTTCAATCTGCTCCATTACTGTTTAGGGAGACAAGATCTGCTATCTTCAGTCTACTACACAGAGTATGAGTTCACCTGTGTCGACATCAATTTTAGTCCTGGTGGTTGCTAAGAAGGGTCTTCCTAAAATTAGGGGAATCGTGTTGTCCTCAACCATGTCTAACACAACAAAATCTACTGGGAATATGAATTTATCAATCTTCACGAGTACATCTTCGATTATACCCCTAGGAATTCTAATAGTTTTATCAGCTAATTGAATGCTCATCCTAGTTTGTTTGGGTTTCCCTAGACCTAGTTGTTTAAACAATTTATAAGGCATGACATTTATGCTTGCCCCTAAATCAGCTAATGCGTTATCAATAGATAAACTACCAATTAAGCATGGAATTGTAAAACTCCCTGGATCTTTTAATTTTCGTGGTAGTTTATTTTGCAACATTGCTTAGCATACTGCATTCAGTTTCACATGTGATTCCTCGTCTATCTTTCGCTTATTTGTTAATAGCTTCTTTAAAAATTTCCTAAAATTTGGCATCCGCAAAAGAGCTTCAAGGAATGGTAAGTTAATATGTAATTTCTTTAGAACTTTAAGAAACTTACCAAACTGTTCCTCAGTGTCGTCCTTCTTCATTGCTTCTAGGTATGGTATTCGAGGCTTGTACTCTTTGATTACCGATTTTGGTTTTACCTCAACCCTACCTTCTTCTACCGCACTCTTTTCTCTTAAATTGGGCTCGTCTAACCCTTCAATGTCTTGAGCTATTATGGCTTGAATTTGCTCCCTTGGGTTAGTCTCGGTGTTGCTCGAGTAGTCTTCCCTGTGGTCTCTTAGAGATCAGCTTAGCAAGTTGCCCTATTTGATCCTTGAGCTCCTATAACAATACTTCAAGTTTTGTTTCTACCTTTTGGAAACGTGTTTCTGAAGCTGCTATATATTTTGTCAGCATCTCTTCAAGGTTTGGCTTCTTTTCCTGTGGGTAGGGCTGTTGTTGGAAGTTTTGAGATGGTTGTTGCCTTTGATTTCCTTTAACACTGATAAACCGTAAAAGTAACATATTTTAATCCCATATTTAGCATACTTTTGGATGATTTATTCCCTGAATTGTGTAAAAAGGTGCTCTTAATCCTTTCTTTTCATGTTTTATACTCAAGAAAGCACCTATGGATGAACAGAACGAGAAACGGGCCTAAAACGGACCAAATTGGGCCAAAGAAGAAATTGATGCGGCCTGGGCCCAAGACCACATGACCGTGCCTCCTAATTTACTCTAACACGACCTGGACCCCAAAACACACGGCGTGTCTCTTGACAAGAGACTCGACCACGGCTGAAATCGATTCACAGGCGTGTGCCATGGCCGTGTCCCTGCCGCAACCAAGAGGAGTTTTACTCGATTTGGATACTTGAAGGCAAAGAAACACATTCCAAAGCCTATTTAAACACCCTCGTAGGAATTCCACTCAGATTAGGATACTTAGGGGCCAAATAAAGCATTCCAAGAGCCTATATAAACACCCTAAGCATAACATTCAAGAGGCGATTAGCTAGGCCAAGGAGCCAAGAGCTAGATAGGTCGATTTGTAGGAATCACTCAAAGATAGCAGTTGATCCATCTCAAGAAGCGAAATGCTACTCAAGATGGCAGATTTCTCCTTCAATTCCTTGAGGAGTTTTAGGATTTCTTATGTTTTGTTTTATCTTTTCTTGAGATGTTTTCTTTTATTGTTATGAACTAAACCCTTGAGATACACAAGGGATGAAACCTAAGACGGATCTTGTTATTATTTTCTGAACTATATGATAAATACTTGATTTGTTCTTAATTATGTGAGCTTAATTCTTGTGTTAATATTTTGGGGATATTGATTCAAGTTGGATGTGCTTAGGTGGTGGAGAAAAAGTCCCTGCCTAAGAGTAGATCTAGCATAATTAAGCGGAGTTGATCGCGCGCCTAGAGATAGGGTGATGAGATTTTTTCGGATTAGATTGAAACCTAATATGGGAGTCCATAGATCGAGTTAAGCGATTCTAGGGGTTTTAATTAGAAAGAGATTTCAATTAATCAACCTAGGATTAGACGTTTTTTTCCTCGAGAGAGGGTTTAATATAATTCAGGGAATCCTACGGATCAAGTCAAGTGAATAAATCGTCTGGTTCAGTGTTAGATAACAAGTGAAGTCTAGGTGGATTCTTGCTAAGGGATCGTCTTAATCAATTGAATTTTCCTAACAGTATTTCCCCAATTCATTCTTTTTATCTTTGCGTCTTTAGCTTAGTAGTTAGTTAAATTTAGATTAAACAAATAACTTCACTTATTTTAGACTAGATAATAAAAAGAAAGTTAGTATTAGTACTTTTAGTTCCTTTGGTTCGACAATCCAGTCTTGCCTAAGCTATACTACTGTTTGATAGGTGCACTTGCCTCAATTGTTGTCATAGTTAGTTTCCAGGTTCGATCATTCTCATTCATTATAAATTTAGAACTCTGACACACAATCAAGTTTTTGGTGTCATTGCTGGGGAACCAAAATATTAAGAAAACATAATTTTTATTACTTTAGCCATTTTTTTTATTTTTAGCAACTTAGTTTTATTTTTAGTCTTGCTAAATTTTCTTTCTTTTCCTAGCAGGTACCTCTAGTTTATGGCTAGAAGGAATCTGAAGGGACCACTAGTATACGACAGTGATATTATAGCTACTGCTCGTAGGAATCGCGAGAGAATTAGGCGAACCCTAAATTACACGAAGAAGAGCGAGAAGGCAAATCCAATCCTACTGAAGGGACGGATGAGAATAATCCACCACCACAAGATGTGGCGAAAAACAATGCTCCACGTACTATGTATGATTATGCTAAACCTCATTTAACGAGGAGCGAGAATCGAGTATTGTTAGGCACTATATAGCTAATAATTTTGAATTAAAGCCTAACACTATACAAATGATTCAACAATTTGTTCAATTTGATGGTTTGTAGGACGAAGACCCGAATACCCATATAGCTAATTTTTAGAGTTCTGTGATACTTTCAAAATAAATGGCATTTCTGATGATGCAATACGTCTTCATTTATTTCCCTTTTCATTAAGGAATAAAACCAAGCAGTGGTTGAACTCGTTACCACGAGGGTCAATCACCACATGGGATCAAATGACCAAAAATTTTTTATTAAAATATTTCCCATCAGCCAAAACGGCCAAACTACGGAATGATATCTCTTCTTTTGTGCAGATGGATTTAGAGACATTATCGGACGCATGGGAGAGATACAAGGATCTCTTGAGAAGGTGTCCGTACCATGGCTTACCCTTTCCAAGTCAAACTTTCTATAATGGTGTAAACCCCTCAACGAGGCAACTAATTGATTCAGCCACCGGTGAAACCCTGAACAACAGAACTCCTGAGGCAACCTACGATTTTATTGAAGAGATGTCACTGAATAACTATCAGTGGTAGGTTATAAGGAAAAAACCAACAAAATCAGCCAGAGTTTTTAACCTCGACGCAGTAACCATGCTATCAACACGGTAGAGATAATGAATAAAAACTTGATAGTTTGTGTTCTTCGCAGTACATCCGATGTCTGCGATTACAGCATAAGTGGGCTATGGCGAATCTGAGTACCCACCCTACCAACCGGGCACAGAAAGCGAATAGATGAAATATATCGATAATAATTTCAGATCTAATAATAACCCTTATTGTAATACTTATAATCCAGGTTGGAGGAACCACCCAAAATTTTCATGAAGAAGTCAAGGAAATCAAAGACAACAACCTCCTCAAAATTTCCAAAATCAACTATATCCACAAGAAAAGAAGTCGTACTTTGAAGAGATGTTGACAAAATTCATGGTAGCCACAGAAAACCGTTTCCAAGACACTGAGGCAACACTTAAAAACCAACAAACATCGATTGAAGGGATCAAGAACCAAGTTAGGGAACTTACTAAGTCAGTTGGGGAACTTACTAAGTCAGTTGGACAACTTACTAAGATGGTTTCTGAAATTCGATCAGAGATTCTTTCTAAAAAGCGAGCAGTAAAGCGATTACTTTGAGAAGTGGAAAGAAGTTAGTTGAACCAAAGAAAAAAATACCACACGAAGATAACAAAGCAAAGGATGAGGGAGTTGAGGATGTCCCCAAAGTAAGTAAACCACCAATCCCATATCCGGCAAAGTTGAAGAAAGACTGATTAGATGCCCAATACTGTAATTTTCTTGAACTTTTTAAACAAATACATATTAACTTACCCTTTGTTGAAGCCATTTCACAGATGCTGACGTACGCAAAATTCTTAAAAGGGCTCCTGACGAATAAGAGGAAGCTTGAAGAAATATCAAAGGTGGAGCTTAATGAAGAATGTTCAGCCATCCTCCAAAACAAGTTACCAACCAAATTAAAAGACCCAGGAAGTTTTACTATTCCCTGCTTAATTGATAGTTTAAATATTAAGAAAGCATTAGCTGATCTAGGTGCCAATATTAATTTGATGCCTTATAAAATGTTTAAACAACTAGATCTTGGGGAACCAAAACCCACTAGATGAGTATTCAGTTAGCCGATAAATCTATTAAATATCCTAGAGGAGTTATCGAAGATGTCTTGGTAAAAAATGATAAATTTATTTTCCCTGTTGATTTTGTTGTGCTTGACATGGATGAGGACATTAAGGCTCCCTTAATTTTAGGCGCCCTTTTTAGCTCTTGCTAGAAATCATTCTGATGTAGGAGATGGTAAGCTTGCATTAAGAATAGGTGATGAGGAAATTATTTTTCAAATTTATGATGCCATGTAATATTCTAGAGAACAAGATGATTCTTGTTATTTTGTTGATACTATTGATCATATCATTCAAAACTCATTACAAGAAATCATACATGATGACACGATGGAACATGCCATACTCAAGAAGAGGGGGAAGAAGATGAAGTCGAATAGATGAATTGGAATACATCTTCATCTAGACATATGGAAAAAGAAAGCATTGAAATTAATGACGATCTAAAACAAAAGCCTTCCATTGATGAGCCGTCCAAATTTGAATTAAAACAACTGCCGAAACACTTACAATATGCATTCCTCGGGGACAATTCTATGCTACCGGTAATTATCTCTGCAGAACTAGAACCCAAGGAAAAAGAGGAGTTGATACAAGTACTAAGAGAACATAAAAGAGCCATAGCTTGGAAAATCACTGAAATTAAAGGAATAAGCCCATCGTTTTGCACCCACAAAATCTTAATGGAAGAGGAATACAAGCCATGTGTGCAACCTCAAAGATGATTGAATCCCAATGTAAAAGAAGTTGTGAAAGTTAAGGTAATTAAACTTCTAGATGCTGGAATAACTTATCCTATTTCTGACAGCAATTGGGTAGGTCTTGTGCAGGTTGTTCCAAAGAAAGGAGGCATGACGGTGGTAGCCAATGAAAAGAACGAACTAATTCCCATTAGAACAGTCACAAGTTGGAGAGTTTGCATTGATTACAGGAAGCTGAACGACGCCACTAGAAAAGATCACTTTCCTTTACCTTTCATTTATCAAATGCTAGAAAGGTTATCTGGGCATATGTAATATTGCTTCCTAGATGGACTCTCCGCTATTTCCAAATTCAATAGCACTTAAAGATCAAGAGAAGACAACATTCACATGCCCATACGATGCGTTTGCTTATTATAGAATGCCTTTTGGATTATGTAATGCTCCTGCTACTTTTCAAAATTGCATGTTGGTAATCTTTGACGAACTTGTGAAAGACATTATGGAGGTATTTATGGACGATTTCTTGGTATTCAGTAATTCTTTCCTTCTTTGCCTTAAAAATTTAAAACGAGTTCTAATGAGATGTGAGTAAACAAACCTTGTTTTAAATTGGGAAAAATGCCACTTTATGGTACAAGAGGGAATTGTATTGGGACATAAAATTTCTAGTAAGGGAATCGAGGTAGATAAAGAAAAGGATGAAACCATAGAAAAATTACCGCCTCCTAGCTTAGTTAAGGCTATTAGAAGCTTTTTAGGTCATGCAGGATTTTATAGAAGATTTATTAAAGATTTTTCTAAAATAGCTAAGCCCCTAACGAAATTGCTAGAAAAAGATACACCTTTTAAGTTTGATCAGGAATGTTTAGATGCATTTAATATTATAAAAAAATTAATAAATGCCCCAATTATAATTGCCCCCGATTGGAATCTTCATTTTGAACTAATGTGTGATGCAAGTATTTTGTAGTAGGTGTAGTTTTAGGACAGTGAAGAAACAAGCACTTTCAGTCGATCTATTATGCCAACAAGACATTAATAGCCGCGCAAGAAAATTATACCACCACTGAAAAAGAATTACTAGCTGTGGTCTTTGCATTTGATAAATTCAGACAATATTTAGTATTATCTAAAGTTTTCATTTACACTTACCACTCCGCTCTTCATTATCTTTTAACTAAACCCGATGCAAAACCTCGACATATAAGATAGATTTTACTCTTACAGGAATTTGACTTGGAAATATAGGATAAAAAGGGAGCAGAAAACCTTGCAGTAGATCACCTCTCCAGGCTTGAGAACCCACATATCAAAGAGCTCGACAAAAGTGAGATAAACGACTCGTTCCCTGAAAAACAAATCTTTTCTATATCCAACTTCGAGGTACCATGGTTTATAGATATTGCGAATTATTTAGCTGCTAACATCTTACCAAAAAGATTAACACATCATCAAAAGAAACGATTCTTTGCTGATGCGAAAAACTATTTTTGGGAAGATTCTTTTTTTTCTGTATATGTGCAGATCAAGTCATTCGGAGATGCGTTACAAGGGCGGAAGCAAGCAAAATAGTCGAATTAGGTTTTTATTAGCCCACTCTATTCAAAGATGCCAACAGGTATGTCGCTCTGTGTGATAAATGCCAAAGAACAGGTAATGTTTCTAAACACGATGAAATGCCTTAAACATGTATGCTATCATATGAAACATTTGATATATGGGGTATTGATTTTATGGGACCATTCCCTAATTTATTTGGAAATAAATACATCCTAGTGGAAGTTGATTACATGTCAAAATGGGTGGAAGCCGAAGCTATACCTACCAATGATGCTAGAGTAGTAGTTAAGTTTCTAAAGAAACTGTTCTCTCGATTTGGAACACCTAGAGCTATCATTAGTGATAAGGGTACTCATTTCTATAATACTCAATTTGACAGAGTCCTAAAAAAATATGGAGTACACCACAGGATAGCTACCCCATATCACCCTCAAACCAGTGGGTAAGTTGAAGTAGCAAACCGAGAACTCAAACTCATCCTAGAAAAAATAGTTGAATCAAACAGAAAAGATTAGACATTGAAAGTAGATGATGCCCTATGGGCCTATAGAATAGCGTTTAAAACCCCCTAGGAACATCCCCATACAAACTTGTATACGGGAAAAGCTATCATCTACCATTCGAGTTAGAACACAAAGCTTTTTGGGCTATAAAGTTTTTAAATTACGATCTTAAAACTGCATGAGAGAAAAGAATGATGTAGATGAACGAACTAGATGAATGGAGAGCTGAGGCCTACGAGAACTTGAAACTATACAAGGAGGCAACAAAGCGACGCCATGATGCTCGTCTAAAGAAATCAAAACAATTAGAAGTAGGGGACTTGGTCACCTATTGAGCAAGAAATTAGAAGGGTAAAGTGAATTGTTTATTAAACTATACAACTCAAGGCTTAAAGCTGTTTCTGAAGATGATGAAATCAAGATGGTCGATATGCCCATTCATGCTCAAAAAATTTTTTACCCTATGGCACAATCGAGGTAACTCACCCCACTAAGGGAATAAAATTTACTTGACACATTCTTCAAGGTAAGTTCTTAGAGAGGTATGGAATTGGGTTGAATATATATTTTGTAAATGTGATATAAAATAGTGTATTTGATATTATATGTGAAAGCAATGTGAGCTTAAAAATGTGTATCACTCTTGATGACCTATTTAGAATACAATGTGAACCTTCTTTTAGAAAAGAAAATGGATTTTATTGAAAGCAGTTGTTGTGTGAAGTCTAGCTTAAGACTTTAATTTTTGAAACAAAGGCATGCGAGTGCTTCTCTATGAGGCAACTTAGGATATGCTCACTAACCTATTTATTTACACATTTGTTTTCATTTTAGTTTCTTTTCTTCTCTTTGTCTAAAACTCCTAGTTTTAAACTAACCAAAAGTCTGATTTCAAGACCACACACTAACCTTGCACTTTTCTTCTCTTCGTCTTAAACACCTAGTTTTAAACTAATCAAAAGTCAGATTTCCAGCCATGGTCGTAGTGGAAATCTGAATCTGAGATCTCCGTCTTGACAAATGGCAGAAGAGGAACAAGTCAAAAATAATCAAATCTTCGAGTCACAGACTCCAACCACCACCACACGGGCACCGATAAAATGCCACGGCCGTTCGATGCGGTCGTGGACGACACTGACTTATCACCAACGGGCGTAGGTGAACGAACACGCCTAGACACACAGCCGTGCGAGGCGAACGTGTGAAACAACACGCCTACGGTACATGGGCATGGGGAAGTACCAGACTTGAAAATATATTTAAAGCCACCCCTCTTCCCTTTCTTCTCACCTACTCCCCATCTTCTTCCTTCCTTCTTTTTCTCAAATTTCTCTCTTCTCCATAACAAGTCTCTAAACTCTTGAGCCTACACATATCCATGTCAAAGAAGCGAAAAAAGTGAAGCATAATCTCTCAGAGGGAGATCGATCTACATAAGTTCACGCCGGCTGCTTCATCCACTCTACAAGCCAAGAGTCTTTGAGACCATTTAACTTTTATTCTACTTTTCTCTTTTGCTTCAATTTCCTTCTCTTTGACTCTCTTATGCTTAATTTAGTTTATTTTATTCTAGTTTCTTGGTTTTAGGTTCTTCAAGCTACTATGGAATCACACCGGAACCACGACCACCGGCTCAACACAACCTTAGGAATCATACCCACCTCACGAACCATCCAATAATAAGGACTCCTCAGTCTATTCATCTTTTATGTTAATTTTATCTTACTTTCTTCTTTCATTCCCTTTAGTTTTCTTTTCCTTAAATACATAATTAGTTTATTTTAAATGTGTCTTAATAATTCTTGGCTAATCCATCACGAGTTTCCCAATTTCTTCATCTAGCACAGTGACAGTTGTCATCCACCATAGCACCACCGCCTCCTCCTCCAAATCGGGCCGTGAATAGTGATCCCAAAAAAATTCAGGAAGTGTCACTTCTCCCCTTCTCTTTTGATTTCAGTATCACATGATTATTTATCTATCTTTGTACATTGAGGGTAATGTACATCTTAAGTATGGGGTGTAAAAGTGCCTAACTTTTCGCATCATTCTTAAATTCTGCCTAACTTTTTGCATTATTCTCAAATCCCTGAATTATATCTAGTTCTTAATTAATTTTCTCATATTACTAATTAGGATGAAATTTTTGATGGTTTATGATTCTTATTGATATGTCTTAAATTAAGCCATATTTAATTGTGCATTGATGGTTTAAACTTTAAGATACTAGAGAATCAAGCATGATAAGTCTATTTTAAAAAAAATTCCTAGGTTGTCTACCTGAATTGGAATATTACCTTGAAGTTTTAAATTTACAGGGATTGATATCAAATGCCCATAATTTTTGTGAGATTTTGAGCCTTATAAAGCATATATTCTTTTTCGTGCTCACTTTATTGATTATGAGTACGTCAACACTGAATTGTTATTCTAGAACTTGCCTCGATTATACATGTCAAGACCACATTTTTTATTTGACATACTAAGATGATAAAGGCACCTAGGTTTTAACCCACTCGCTCCACTAAAAGCCTACCTTCATAATTAACCCCTAGTGAACCTCTTTGATCCTAACGGCCCTTTTTATTGATTTACCCACTAATATTAACCCAAAACCCCGCTCGTATTTGTTATCACCATTCCTTTTGACTACCCTTCTATCGAGACTTGATTTGATAAGTTGCTCAATTATATTATTTCAGTTATAAAAGTTCTTTCTTATGTAATCCGTGCTAGTGTTAATTAATTTAAAAAAATCAAAGTATATTCATTATTAGTTCTGTAATTAAGTGAGCTTATATGTTTAATTTCAATATCTTGAAGAAGAATCTCGTATTATTAGTATTTTCATGTGATATAATTATTCAGATTATTAGTTCAATTCTTTTTCTAAAGTTAGGTAATTTGTCAGGTCAATCTCGATTTTAACCCTCTAATTTAGCCTTTTTCCACACCTTTAACCCAAGCCCGTTACAACCCTTAAAAGACCTTTTAATTTGTGTATCATCTCATATTACAGTGGTGGAGATTTGATTTTTAGGCAAGCCTATGGGATTAACTTTTCAGGTTCGACTTATGAGTGCTTTTTCCTAAACCTTAAACACTTCAAGTGCTTTGAGTGAATCTTTAGTGAGGATGTCAATCGTTGTCGATTTTGAATCAGAGGTAATTATTTAGATAAGGGGAGACACATATGTTTTTGTGCTACATATATATGACTTAGAATTTTTTGAATCTTTAAGAGTCTTTGAGTTAAATTATCCATGTATGAATTGTCTATGAATTATGATGAGGCCTTGTTAATGAGAATTATGAATTGTGGAAAGTTCATTTTAATTGTAAGTTGAGAATTTTGCATGAGGACAAGAAAAAACTTAAGTGTGGGGGTATTTGATGAACCGTAAAAGTAACATATTTTAATCTCACATTTAGCATACTTTTGAATTATTTATTCCTTGAATTGTGTAAAAAAGGTGCTCTTAATCCTTTCTTTTCATGTTTTATACTCAGGAAAGCACCTAGGGATGAAAAGAACGAGAAACGGGCCTAAAACTAACCAAATTGGGCCAAAGAAGAAATCGACACAGCCTGGGCCCAAGACCACATGGCCGTGCCTCTCTAATTTACTCTAACACGACTGGACCCAAAACACAGGCGTGTCTCTTGACAGAACTCGACCACGGCTGAAATCGATTCACATGAGCGTGTGCCATGGCCGTGTCCTGTCATGACCAAGAGGAGTTTACTCGGTTGGATACTTGAAGGCAAAGAAACATATTCTAAAGCCTATTCAAACACCTAGTAGAATTCCACTCGAGTAGGATACTTAGGGGCCAAATAAAGCATTCAAGAGCATATATAAACACCTAAGCATAACCTTCAAGAGGGCGGTTAGCTAGGCCAAAAGTTTGAGCAGAAAAGGTCGATTGTGGGAATCACTCAAAGATAGCCAGTTGATCCATCTCGAAGTCGAAATTCTACTCAAGGCAATGATTTCTCCTTCAATTCATTGAGGAGTTTTAGAGATTTCTTATGTTTTATTTTATCTTTTCTTACGAGATGCTTTCTTTTATTGTTATGAACTAAGCCCTTGAGATACATGAAGGGGATGAAACCTAAGATGGATCTTGTTATTATTTTCTGAACTATATGATAAATACTTGATTTGTTCTTAATTATGTAAGGTTAATTCTTGTGTTAATATTTACGGGATATTGGTTCAAGTTGGATGTGCTTAGGTGGTGGAGCAAAGTCCACCCTAGAGTAGATCTAGCATAATTAAGCGGACTTGATCGCGTGCCAAGAGATAGGGTGACGAGATTTTGTCACATTAGGGTGAAACCTAATATGGGAGTCCATGGATCGAGTTAATGCGATTCTAGGGGTTTTAATTAGAAAGAGATTTCAATTAATCAACCTAGTGTTAGACGTTATTCGCCTCGAGAGAGGGTTTAATATAAATTAGGGAATCTTACAGATCAAGTCAAGTGAATAAATCGTCTAGTTCAGTGTTAGATAACAAGTGAAGTCTAGGTGGATTCTTCTAAAGGGTATCGCTTTAATCAACTGAGTTTTCCCAACAGTATTTCCCCAATTCATTCTTTTTGTTTTTGCGTCTTTAGCTTAGTAGTTAGTTAAATTTAGATTAAACAAACAACTTCACTTATTCTAGGCTAGATAATAAAAAGAAAATTAGTATTAGTACTTTTAGTTCCTTTGGGTTTGACTATCCGGTCTTGCCTAAGCTATACTACTATTCGATAGGTGCACTTGCCTCAATCGTTGCCATAGTTAGTTTCCAGGTTCGATCATTCTCATTCATTATAAATTTAGAACTATGATACACGATCAGCCACCCCATGAGAAATTGGGGTGATTTTTCCAACCTGGATTATAAGTATTACTATAAGGGTTATTGCTAGATCAGAAATTGTTACCCACATAGTTCATTTGTTCGCTCTCCATGCCCTATCCGTAGGGTTGGTACTCAGAATTCACCACGCCTTCACTTATGTTGCACTGCATAACTGGATATGCCTGCGAAGAACCATATAAACCATCAAATTTTTTATGTAGCAATTCTACCTGATTTGATAACATGGTTACTGCATTGAGGTTAAAAACTCCAGCCGCTTTGGCTGGCCTTGTCCTTGTAACTTGCCACTGATAGTTATTCAGTGACATCTCCTCGATAAACTCATAGGCTGCTTCAGGAGTTTTGTTATTTAGAGTTTCACCGGTGGCTGAATCGATTAGCTGGCTTGTTAAGGGGTTCACACCATTGTAGAAAGTCTACACCTGTAGCCATAATGGTAATCCGTAGTGTGGACACTTTCTCAACAAATCTTTGTATCTCTCCCATGCATCATAAAGTGTCTCCAAATCCATCTGCACAAAAGAAGAGATATCATTCCTTAACTTCGTCGTTTTGGACAGCGAAAAATATTTTAATAAAAATTTCTCAGTTATTTGATCCCATGTAGTGATTTATCCTCATGGAAGAGAATGTAACCACTGTTTGGCTTTATTCCTCAAAGAAAAGGGAAATAACCAAATACGGATGGCATCATCAGAAATGCCATTTATTTTAAAGGTATCACAGAATTCTAGAAAATTCGCTAAGTGTGTGTTAGGATCCTCATCCTGCAAACCATCAAACTGAACAAACTGTTGTATCATCTGTATAGTGTTAGGTTTAAGTTCAAAATTATTTTCAGCAATAGTAGGCTTAAAAATACTTGACTCAGTTCCTGTTAAACTAGGTTTAGCATAATCATACATAGTATGTGAAGCATGATGTTCTGCCACCTCTATAAGTAGCGAATTATTCCTGGCCATCCTTTCAATAGGATCAGTTTCGCCTTCTTGCTCTTCTTCTATGTAGTTTAAGCTTCGCCTTATCTCTCTGCGATTTCTGCGAACGGTACCTTCGATGTCACTATCGTAAAGTAGAGGTCATGTCGGGTTCCTTCTAGTCATAAACTAGAGGTACTTGAAAGGAGCGAAAGAAGAAAATTTAGAAAAGCAAAAATAAAATTTAATTGCAAATATAAAATATGGCTAAAGTAATAAAAATTAGGCGTTCTTAATATTTTAGTTCACAACAGCAGCGCCAAAAACTTGATCATTTTTTTTGAGTCTTAAAATTTATATAAAGAATGATCGAACACGAAACTAACTAAGACAACGATGGAGGCAAGCGCACCTATCAAACAATAGTATAGTTTAGGCAAGACCGGTATGTCGAATCCTAAAGGAACCAAAAGTACTAATACTAACTCTCTTTCTATTATTTAGCCTAAGAATTAAGGTAATTTATTGTTTAATCTAAATTAACTATCTATTAAAATAAAGACTCTAAGACAAAGAAGAATGAAATTTGGAAAATAACTTGAGGAAAATCAATTGATTAAGATGACACCCAAGGAAGAATCCACCTAGACTTCACTTGTTATCTAACATTGAACCAGATGATTTATTCACTTGACTTGATCTGTAAGATTTCCTAACATATATTAATCCCTCTCTCGAAGCAACTAATGTCTAACCCTAGGTTCATTAATTGAAATCTCTTTCTAATTCAAAACCCCTAGAATTGCATTAACTCAATCTATGGACTCCCATATTAGGTTTCACCCTAATCTGGCAAAATCTTGTCACCCTATCTCTAGGCGCGCGATCAACTCCGCTTAATTATGCTAAATCTACTCTTAGGCAAGGACTTTTGCTCCTCTACCTAAGCATATCATACTTGAATTAATATCCCAGAAATATCAACACAAGAATTAACAACACATAATTAAGAACAAACCAAATAATTATCATGTAGTTCAGCAAACACTAATAAGATTCATCTTAGGTTTCATCCCCCTCAGGTATCTGAGGGTTTAGTTCATAATTGTAAAAGAAAACATCTCAGAAGAAAAGATAAAACAAAACATAAGAAATCCCTAAAACCCCCTGAAGGAATTGAAGGAGAGATCCGTCGTCTTGAGTATAATTCTGGCTTCTTGAGATGAATCAACTGACTATCTTTGAGTAATCTCCACAAATCTGCCCTCTTCGGCCTAACTGGACGCCTATCCAAACGTACCCCTCAAGGTTGGCCTCTAGGGTCTTTATATAGGCTTATGGAATATGTTTCTTTGCCTCTAAGTACCCTAAATCGACTGAAACTCTTCTTTCCTGCAGCAGGGACACGCCCGTATGCTTCGATTGCAGGCCGTGGTCGAGTCTGATGATGAGGCACGGCGGTGTGTTTGAGGCTCGGTAGTGTTCTAGTCTATCAATGAGGCACGGCCATGTGGTCATGGGCCCAGGCCATGTCGATTTCCATTGTGGCCTAATTTGGTCTGTTTTAAGTCCGTTTCTCATTCTTTTCATCTTCCGGTGCTCTCCTGAGTATAAAACATGAAAACAACAGATTAAGAGCACCAAATTACATAACTCAAGGCTTAAATAATCCAAAAGCATGCTAAACGTGGGCCTAAAATATGTTACTTTTACGGTTTATCAAACTTTAAAATAACTAATATGCAAATCAATTTAAAATAAAGTAATGCAACTTAGAATAAATACTATATATACGTAACAACTTAAAATAACATATAAAAAAGGCCTAAAGTAAGTAATATATAAAAGTAATTTAAAACTATAGCATATATATATAAATTGATAATGACAAAACCATTCAAAATAAAATATAAAAAGTTTTAGAATAAACAATATATATAAAGTTTAATAAAAGCGACATACAAAACTCAAAATAATAATAATAATAATACAATTTTAAAGAAAAAATAAATAAATAAACTCTTTAAACAAATTGAGGACTAGATTGGAATCGAGAATAAAAATGAGGGTAAAATTGCAATAAACTAAAATATGAAAGGGACTAGGGACCATAATGCCATCTTGCGTGAACTTACGGGGTCCAAATGGGTGAATAACCCAACCACTTGGGCCTTGACGTTTTAGTCTGAGACTAAATTGGGATAGAAGGAAGTATTTAGGGTAAATTAAAATAATAAAATAAAATAGATTAAAAATTGAAAAATGCGGAGGGTCTAGTGCTTAAATATACCATCGCCAAAAATTCATGATCTTCTTAGGGTATGGGTGGATTGGGTGGAGTCACCTTAAGCAGCGCGTTTGTGTCCCTTAAAACCCCATTTTTTTTTTTCATTCACAGACCCCTCTTTTTCAGCCCCCCAAAAAACACATTCTCTCCTCTCCTTTTCATGCCCGATGATTGGGCTCCCGTGCGTCGTCACACCACCATTGTACTCGATGGTTGACAACACGCGGAGATGGGATTTTAGCCCTGTTCGAAGCCTCGATTCGAAGGTCACGCCTTGGTGCCCCTAAAAACTGAGAGAATAGACCCTCTATTTTGGTTTTGGCTTGGCCTCGATGACGGAGAGGGGGCTTCGACAACGGGCCTCCTGTGGTTCAGGTAAGGCCCCTTTCGCCTTTTTTTATTTTGTTTATAAAGTTTTTAAAATAACAAAAAAATAAAAAAAAACAGTAAATAACAATGAAAAATAAAAATGAAATCAACCTTCAAAGTTTATGTTCTTCTTTTGATTTCTAATCGTTCATAAAAAAAGGAAAAGAAGCCATTACAATGGTTTCGCTTCAGTTTTTACAATCGATTTTACAGATTCGATTTTGTTTTCTTCAATTTTGTTTTTCTGTTATTTTGTTGTTTTCTTCCTTGATACGTGAGTTGGTTTCGTGTTCTTGCGGTGTCGGTGCTTGGCGTGGTGGAAGCGGACGTCACGATGGCCAATGGCGAGGCGATCAATGACGAGGGTAGGCTAGGGTTTGACTTTTTGAAACCCTAGTTAAATAAATGGGCTTCTTTGAAATTTGGTTTAATTTGGGTTGTATTTTTTACATTGTAATTGGACATTTTTGAATTGTTTTATTTTTATTTTGGGTTTATTGTGTTTTATTGCCTTGGGCCAAAATTGGCCTATTACAAGTGATATTTTAGATTTTACTATTTCTATTTATCAAAATGAATGCACTTATCGAACTTTGATGAAAATCTGAAGGCTATCAAAGATGAATTCAACAACTTGTGAAAATGATTTAATTGGGGATTGATTTGATTTGCAAAATAAAATTATTCAACATAAAAAGATGAAAATATGATATATAAAAGGGAAAGAAAATAAAAAGAGAATAAATAGAAAGATGGAGAACAAATTCTATTAGGATCTGAAAAGGGCAATATAAAATCTAATTTGGAAAACAATAGAAAACGATGGTGGAATTCCAATTCTATTGGAATTTTGAGGAAGGAAAATATATGAATTCTAGTTAGGAAAGAATTTGTTAATTTCCTAGGGTGGGCGTCACTTGTAATTTCCCCAAAGTTGGTCGAATTTCAAGAGAAAATGGAAGGGAAGGGCTTGAACCTAAGACAGCAAAGGAGAAATACAAAGACTTTAACCATTAGGCCTAAGGCCTATTTCTTATTTATGGGATTGAACCTAAGACAACAAAGGTGTAACAACCCAAAATTTGGGGTTAGAAGTTTTGAGATTTGTTAGTAGGGTCAGTGGCTAGATCGGATAGTTGGGTTTGTTAATGTGTTTTATGTCAGAATGGGCCTGCTAGTCTGGTGGTTGGTTGTGTGTTAGTTTGCCTCTATGTTCTTGGTTCGAATCCTCATGTGTGTCTGAGGAGCTAATTTTATTTGAGTTTTGTTTTTATTTTATTTTATGTTTTATTTTTTTATGTTATTTATTTGATGGTATTTTTATTTTTGGAAAAAAGGAGGTTGTTTCTATAAAAAAAAAATCTCTTCTCACGTTCTTCTCTTCTCTCTTCACATTTTCTTCTTTTTCAATTTCTTTTGATTTTTTTTTTGCTTATTCTGCTTTGTCTTCTGGTAAGAGAGCTTTGTTCTCGAGTGTTCTGCTTGATTGGTTTCGAAATTGGGTAAGTTCTGTCTTTTGTTTTAATGGAAGAATTGCCTCAATTTTATTGTGTTTCTTAAATTAAATTCCTATAATTAGTTGTGTTTTGTAATTGAGGACTCTGAATCAGCTTGGTGGAGCGAGTTGAATAATTCTGGGCGTTTAAATCGCAATTTCAGGTATAGGTTCGGAAACTTTCCTTTCATTATTGAAATCTATTTTGGATCCATGAATTTTGACACATTTTGTGTGTTTTTGTAATTGACCTATTGAAGTGTTGATTGTGGTGGGATTGCTTGAACTTCTGAGTGTTTTTGGTGTATTTTTGTATTATTGAGAGTTGGGGATCGTTTCAGCATCAAAGGTACATTTTGTAGCCTATTTCGACGTGGTTTTGCAACCACAATGGTGGCTACACGGGCGTGTGCCCCAACATGGGTGGTTCACACGGTCGTGTAGATTTGAAAAATAGGGTTTCGGAGTAGGATTAGGTGCCACACGCCTGGCCACACTACCGTATGGCTGGGGAATTAGTCGATTTTCAAATGGCCATGTCCCTTGGGTACACGGGCGTGTATGTTTGGGAATTTAGGGCTTTTGATGAATTTTGGTGCCACACGGGCATGTGTCCCACACGGGCGTGTGAGATCTCCACAGATCCATGTCTCCTCTATCCTTAATTTTTAGCATTTTTGGACAGTGAGTTACACGGGCTGTTCACACGGGCGTGTGCCCCCTTTACAGTGGCATGTGTAGCCTTCACATGGGCGTGTAGACCCCCACATGGCCTGGGTATTTCCACACGGCTATGTGGTCCTACCTCGCCAAAGTTTTGTACTGTGTGTTTCGACCCTTGGCTAGGTCTTAGTAAGGGTAGTCGAGACCCTATTTTGACTTAAACATATCTGTTATATACAACCGTTGTATTAGTTAGGTGACTCGTTAATGTGATATTGCCTTATAAATGAGTATTTCTTTAGTGGTTAAGTGATGTGGGTGTGTGTATGATTTTCTAGAAATTGTGTGCATCGATTCTATAATTGATTGACTGATTACGAGCTTCTTCGTCTGTGTAATTGACAGTGTTTGATGTGCATTCTTACATTTGTATTATGATTTCGAGTTTGGGATATGAAGAGAAGAAAGGCTGATTTGATTTGGCAGTTTCAACTGCAATATGATACTTCTGACAACTCAGCTGCATACTGTTATTTATGTGGCTTTGTTCCACATGCGTGGTGTGTAGGGTTGGATGGGCCTTTTGAGGTCCTATGTGGTGTGCAGGGCTGGTTGAGCTTCTTATAGCTCACTTGTGGTGTGAATGGGGGACGAAGAGGTGTTTGGCTGAATGGGTGGGTTTCATGTTGATGCATTTGTTATAAATCGTCGTATTCAGTACTGATGTGTCTGTTCTGGTTGTGATGATTATTCGGATATCAGATTGCCATTGTGATATTTTTTATTGTGGCACTTGATTTTTGCTTTTCTGTTGTTCAGATCTCACACTGAGCTCGTGTAGCTCACCCCCTATTAGTTTATCCCTTTGTAGGTACTCTCGTTTTACATTTACATGTCTGGACTCAGTGTGCGAAGGTCTCAAATGTGTCACGTTTTTAAAAGCTGGTTAATAAAGTGTTTTCAGTAAATTTGAGTTTTATTTAAAGCTGTTTGAATTGTAAGCTTTGTTTTAAATCTGTGGTATGAAATTTTTATTAAATCAAGTAGGCGTTATGTAATATCCGGGATTATGGCTTATGCATTTTGTAATTATATGAAATAGCATGCCTTTGTGTGTTAAGAATGTGTTGTATGAATTTTGTGAACTTTAGAAAATAGGAGAGTGCCTTAGAAATTATTAGATTTTAAATCTAAAAGAGGAAGCTAAGCGGGGTGGCCTTAAGAGAAAATGTGGGGAGTTATGACACACAAATGGGCTTGGTTAAGCGGCTTGGAGGCGCCACTTAAAGCCTCTGTAAGTGACACCTGGCGGTGCAAATGGGCGAGGTTAGAGTCACAAGGAGGCAAAATAAGAACTTTTATTTTGCGACAATAAGGAGTAGAGGTGGGCGGCATAGGGAGGCGAGGAAAGAGCTTTAGATGGGTTTGAATTCTTTTAAAATTCGGATAAAGCTAAGCGAGATAAATGTAGATTTATTTTAATTATTTTGAATGGAGGAAAAGAGATTAAATAGGAGAAAAGCAAGGAAAGGCTAGTGTTTGAGTGTTAGCAAAATTCTTAGCAAGAGTGCCCATCCTTTTACTTTGCTTTTCTTTTCTTTCTCATCTCTTTCTCTGGCAATTTCCTTCTTTTCCTTTTCTCACAGTTTTCTTTTCTAGCGAAATCTTCTTCTTCCTATATTCACCATAGCAAAACTCCTAAGCTTCACTCTCCTCTCCACATTCTTAAAAGGCCGACCCACAATATTATTTTCTTTTCCATTGAATCAGAATCTTCATTATTTTCCTAAGCCATTGCAAAATTCTTCCACCTTATCTCTTCTCGGTCTTTCTTAGAATAGTAACCAAGTTAGAGATCTCTTTTGATCCTTTCTCAAATCGGTTTGGATAGGTAAATCCTTTATGGCGAATCTCTATTATTTCTCCTTATTTCTTCTCTGTAGACATGTGTGGAACAAAAGCTGAAATTGGCATTTAATCAAACATGAAATCGGTTCTTTTAGGAATTTTGGGATTCTACTATAGGTGCCTGCAAGGGAGAAGGCATCCGGGATTTTTAGATCGAAGGTAAGCAGTAGGATCTTAGGCCAAAGGCCATTTTATTGTGTTTAATGTTAGATTAGATCTAGCATGTGCCTATAGGAATCTCAATATCACCGGAGAAGCAAGGATCAATTTGATTCGGATCCACAAGGTAAGTGAATCGACATTTGGCCAAGTGGCTCGGATCTATTTCTTACTTATTCAAAAGCGAAAACTAACCAAGTCAATTGATCTAGTGTTAGTCGATTACAAGGAAGAAGGACTACAACGTTTGAGTTTGATTAGTAATCAAATCGGCAACAAAGGTAAGAGTTTTGGGTGCAATAATCCTTGAGGATTTGATCATATAGCGAATAGGCTTTTGCTAAACATTAAGTGATTGACCAAATGTAGGAACTTGAGATCTAAATCGATAGATTGGGTTTTCGGGATTTGGAGTGAACTCGATAAGTATACCAGGTGTGTACCCCACACTACATCTTACTAGATTACGGCTTAAATTGGTTATATGTGCTTATAATATTATGAATGTGGCCAAAGGTACCATGCAATGGTACAAAGTACTCAGGTACATGTTTTAACATTATGTTAATAAGTGATATGAATATTTGGCTTATGGCATATGTGAAAGCTAACAAGAATGTGAAATATGGAATGTGGCATGATTTATGCATGATTTGTATGACATGGGGCATATGGGTGATATGTAAAGTGGAAGTGATTTGGTGGTTAATACCACAATATCTGAATGTGGTGACTTGGTCACATTATACGAATATGGTGTCTCATGACACAAAATATTATCTAGTGGCTACATGCACAATGTATAAGGCGATGAGCATGTCATTGCGCAATGATCGCCTTCGATGATGTGTAGCGGATGGAGGGTTGACTTAGTAGTCCCCACGGTGAAGCGAGGTTAGTGCGGGTGATGTGTAGCGGATGGCATCTAGTTTGGGTTGGGTTTGCATCATTAACTCTATCTGTTATATTCTGTGTGATATGCTATGATATGCCTAAATTGATTAGGACTTAGTGTTGGTTGTACACACCGATGCATTGACTCACCCATTGTGGGATATTTTTTAGGTGGCCTTCGATAATGGACCGGTCGCGAGGAGCTTAGTGGTGGCCATGCTCGATTCGGGATTTTATTTTAATTTGGACTTTTTATATTTTAAGCATTTTGAATTTAATTGGGTTTTGTTTGATGTAATAAGGCCATCATATGAGACTATTTTATGTTTGCTTTTATTTATTTTATCACGATATTATTATTGATAAATTTTGAAATAAGATTCGGCATGACTTTTTTAACTTGTAGTTTAAAATATAAAAATAAGGTTTTAATAAATTCCCAACTTCAAAAATAGCTTGATTTCAATATCGAGCCCAACCCAAAACCAATCTTCTTCAAAACCACCCAAACTTTTCAAAAGAAGCAAACAAGTTTGAACCGTTTTACTTTAGGAACATACCAGATCCGGTCAAGGCTCGTGGGCCGGGTTTGGGGGTGTTTCAACTTGGTATCAGAGCCTAATTTTTAAACTCTCGGCCTTGGGTTTAAAGCCCACAATGTTTTTAAATAGAGCCCAAATAAAGTTTTGTGAAAAGTTTTGGAAAATAAGCAGGTTTTCAGGCATGGCACCCAAGTCTCCGACCCAAAGTCCACCAGGTAAGAACTTCTACTTGTTGTGTGAATTATAGTATGATTTGTAGAAGGGTATAACTGGAACGTAGATAGTATATTAATTACTTGAACCCTAGGATTAACTTACCCCAACATAGAATTACATAAGACTTAATGCCTAATTAAACAACCCTGTGACTAAGTCACCGAGTTAGGGTGTGGCAACCATTGTGCGTATGTCTAGGATTGGATTCAGGAAGAGCCTGGTACTTAAGCAATTCTAGTGACTCACCTCCTCTTCGCTGGAATCCTACCTGGTGCGTAGTGACGGTTCACCCTAAACAAGAGGACTTATTCACGGGCTAAACTCCATAACTAAAACCTGAAAGGGATTAGCTGGATTTTTATAAAATCTTCAGTTTTAAAATCACCAAATTACCCCTTTGGTTTGCAGAAAAATTATTCTAAAAATTTTTTCCAAGATATTTCTGATTTACAAAATTACTAAAATACCCCTAGTGGTAAAATTACTAAAATGCCCCTGGTTTCTAAAATTACCACACTACCCTCGATTTTAATAAAATTTCCTTACTCTGCGAAAGTATCCAAAACCCTACTTTGCAAAATATTAAGATTTGTAAAATTTACCAAATTACCCCTGATTTACAAAAATTACAAAAATAACCACGATTTAAAATTTACGCAACATCAGCGATTTGGAAAATAAATTCTCAAAAATAACCCCAAGTTTTTGTAAATTTTGAAATACCTTTGATTTATAAAATTTTTGGAAATTACCGATTTATTACCAAAATACCCTCATAGGTGAAATGGCGAAAACACCCACAGGATAGGAATAGACAAAATGTTGGAATAGAGAATGTTTATGGTAGATACTCTTGAATGGATGTGTTTTCTTGAATTAGGATAGAAGACACGAAACCTTGAGTGATCGAAAGAACTACTATTAATCTTCTTTCATAAAACTTCTCATGGATAATCGGTTGGAACAAGGACTAATACATAAAATTTCTTAAATCAGTTAAAGCGTGACGTAGACATGAGCTCTAGGGGCGTGGTCGTAATGTGCAAGGCCGTGGTAGAGCCGAATGACCATATCGAAACCCGTTAGATCAGGTCAAGGATCTGAGAATGAGGTACCACCGCCACCGCCACCACCACCACCAGCTGTTGGTATGGAACAGCAAGATCAGACGGAGGATGATGCTGTATCGCAGGCTATGCTACGAGTTCTCGAGATGGTGGCGGGAGCAGGTGGAAATACGGGAGCTTAGAAGTCTGTACCCGAGTGACTCCCAACCAATAGAGTTGAGGTGTTCCGTGGTGTATCTGGTGTGGCACCCAGTACCGCTGAGTATTGGTTGGAGGCAACTGAGTGGATTATGGATGAGCTAGATCTAACCCCTAAAGAAAAATTAAAAGGAATGGTGGCGCTGCTACACGATAAAGCATATCAGTGGTGGCTCACAGTTCGGGATGGTGCCACAGCTAAGGTACTCACTTGGGATTATGTTAAGACGGCATACCAGAAGAAGTATGTTGGAACCAGTTATCTTGATCTTGAGAGGAAGGCTTTTAGGGGTGGTTCAAGGAACAAGTCGTGGCGAATCTGAGTGAATTCTTAAGGTTAAGCCGATATGCTCGAGAAGTGGTGGCAACAGAGCATGAACGATGTGTCTAATTTGAGGACGGACTAAGGGATGACCTGAGGTTGTTAATAGCCCCACATCAGGAGCGGGAGTTTACCGCATTAGTAGAGAAGGCTAAGGTAGCTGAAGGGATTAAGGACTCTGTAAGGCATAACTCTGATTGGAATAGACAGAAGAGAGGTTTTGGGTCGTCTGGATCATCAGGGAATGTGCAAAAGAGGCACTGAGGCGATAAGTGCGAGGTCGACAAGTTGTTATAGGAGGCGATCAGTACTTGTGATTAGTATAGAAAGAAGCATCTAGAAGAGTGTTGGAAAAAGATAGGAGGATGTTTCAAATGTGGGTCTAAGGACCATATGATTAAGGACTGTCCGATTAAGATAGATGGGAATCGACCAATGACTCGAGGGTGTTAATCGAAGCTAAATCTGGTGAATGACTGACCTCGGCGAGGTTGTGGTCCAAATGGCCGAGGTAACGGTGCTGAAAGAGGACGTGGAACACCTGGCAGAGGTGTTGGTAATGCAGAGGCAAGACAACTGGGTCTAGTGTATGCGGTTAAATCGAAGGAGGATAGAGGCATGCCGGACGTCATAATCGATATGTTCTTTATTTGTGGCAAGCCTTATTTTGCTTTGATTGATGTGGGCTCGACCCATTCTTATGTTGTATGTAGAGTAGTTGAAACTCTAGGCATAGCCTCTAAACTATCGATAGGGAGGTGGTGTAGTAAGCCCATTAGGTCAAGCGTAGTGGTGAACAAGATCTTTGAATGTACCTCTAGAACTTGAGGAGTGATATTCCTGCCGAGCTTGATGGAGCTACCCTTGGAGAATTTGATCTTATTCTTGGCATGGGCTGGCTAGTGAAACATTGGGCTGTATTGGATTGTACAGTCGACCAAATGGAGTTAAGGACCTCGGAGGATGAGGTGGTAATCTTGATAGAAGAAAGGAGGAACTACTTATCTAACGTAGTTTCCACACTAAAGGCTGATAAGATGGTTCGGAAGGGGTGCAAGGTATTTTTGGCTTTCGTTAGTGCATTGGATGCAAAAGAAGGGGGAATTAGTGAAGTTAGAACCGTAGGGGAATTTGTGGATGTCTTTCCGGAGGAGTTACTGGGAATACCCCCGGATAGGGAAGTGGAGTTTGGAATTGACTTGCTGCCGGGAACAGCTCCTGTGTCAATTGCCCCATACAGAATGACACCAAAGGAGTTGGTTGAGCTCAAGGCTCAGATCCAAGAGTTGCTTGATCGTGGGTTTATTCGACCCAGTGTGTCTCCATGGGGAGCACTGGTCTTGTTTGTGAAGAAGAAGGACGAAACTATGCGTATATGCATAGATTATCGTCAGTTGAACAAGCTGACGATCAAGAACATGTACATTTTGCCAAGGTTAGATGACTTGTTTGATCGACAAGAAGGCGACGGTGTTCTCGAAGATAGATTTGAGGTGCGGATATCATCGACTTAAGGTGAAGGCGGATATCCATAAGGCGACTTTCAAACAAGAATACGGCCATTATGAGTTCTTAGTAATGCCATTCGGTTTGTCGAATGCCTAGTAGCGTTCATGGATATGATGAATCAAATTTTTCAACCCTACTTGGACTGGTTCATCGTCGTATTTATCGACGACATTTTGGTGTATTCCAAGTCTGAAGAGGAGCATGATGAGCATCTCCGGATAGTGTTGCAAGTGTTGAGGGAGAAGAAGCTCTATGCCAAATTCAGCAAGTGTGAATTTTGGCTTAAGGAGGTTGCATTCTTAGGGCATGTGGTATCAGCAGAAGGAATAAGGGTAGATCCTTGAAAGATTGAAGTAGTGTTGGATTGGAAACCACCTAAGTCTGTGGCTAAGGTTCGTAGTTTCTTGGGGTTGGCAGGCTACTACAGAAGGTTTGTGGAAGGGTTCTCATCAATAGCCGCACCTTTGACGAAGTTATTGAGGAAGGAGGTATCTTTTGTATGGACGAATAAGCAACAATAGAGCTTTGAGAAGCTTAAGAAAGTGTTGACGGAAGCTCTAGTGTTGATTCAGCCTGAGGCAGGAAAGGATTTCGTGGTGTATTGTGACGCTTCTCATACAGGATTGGGGTGCATATTAATGCAAGATGGGAAAGTAGTCGCTTACGCGTCTCGACAACTAAGGCCGCACGAGGTTAACTACCCGACACATGACTTGGAATTAGCGGCGGTGGTCTTTGCTCTTAAAGTATGGAGGCACTATCTCTACAGAGAAAGGTCAGTGATTTACACAGACCACAAGAGCCTCAAATATATGTTGACTCAGAGGGAGTTAAACCTGAGACAGCGAAGGTGGGTGGAACTATTGAAAGACTACGATTGTTCCATAGAATATCACCCGGGCAAGGCGAATGTAGTGGTAGATGCCTTAAGTCGAAAGGTAGTGTCGAATCTGAGAGATACGTTCGCACATCTAAGCTTGTATGATGATGGAAGTTTGTTGGCGGTCGCAAGTAAAATAGCGTGGTTGAGTGAGTGAAAGAAGGACGGTTGGCGGATGAGGATTTAAGTACTAAGTTACTGCGGGAGGCGGAATGGAAGTTGGAGGATTATGGTATTAATGTGATGGAGTATTATGCTTCAAGGGTAAGGTGTATCTTGAGGAATGAGGATTTAAAGCGGAAGATTCTTGAGAATCGCATAGTAGCCCTTATGCTATGCATCACGGAGGTAGTAAGTTGTCTGAGATCTAAGGAGCAGTTTTGGTGGCTTTGGTCTTAAACGGGAAGTTTGAGTTTGTTGGCAATTGCTTGACATGTCGACAAGTTAAATTTGAACACTAAGTTCCGTCAGGATTGCTTCAACCGATAAAGATTCCGCAGTGGAAGTGGGAGAGAATCACCATAGACTTCGTTAGTGGGCTTCCCTTACGCCTACTAAAAGGACTCGGTATGGGTGATAGTGGATCGTTGACAAAGTCGGTAGCATTTCTTACCGTCTTGAGTTGATTATTCGTTGCAGAAGTTGGCAAAGTTATATGTGGCAGAAATTGTAAGGTTGCATGGAGTGCTGGTGTCAATTATTTCAGATAGGGACCCAAGGTTTACGTCTCGATTTTGGAAAGCACTACATCAAGCTTTAGGCACCAAATTGGATTTCACTACGGCTTTTCATCCACAGTCTGATGGGCAGTCTGAGCGAGTAATACAAGTGTTGGAGGATATGCTGAGGGGCTGTGTGATAGACTTCAGAGGAAGTTGGGAGGAGTATTTGCCTTAAACGGAATTTACGTACAACAACAGCTATCAGGCCAGTATTCGGATGGCACCATATGAAGCGCTGTATGGACGGAAGTGTCGCACTCCTACGTGTTGGACGGAATTAGGGGAACGTTAGGTTTTGGGTCCAGAGTTAGTGGCGAAATCTGAAGAGAAGGTTAATGTGATTCGAGCACGGTTAAAGGAAGCATCTGATAGGAAAAAGTCGTATGCAGATCTCAAACTGAAAGAAATAGAATTTGACATGGGGGATCAAGTGTTTCTTAAGGTCTCCCCTTGGAAGAAGGTGATGAGATTTAGTCGCAAAGGAAAGCTAAGTCCAAGGTTTATAGGACCTTATCGAGTATTAAAGTGAGTTAGACCAGTGGCATACCAGTTAGAGTTGCCTTTGGAATTGAAGCAGATGCACGACGTATTCCATGTTTCTATGCTATGTCGCTATCGATCAGATCCATCTCATGTAGTACCAGTTGAAGAGGTGGAGCTAAGGCCAGATTTGTCCTACGAGGAAGAGCCGATTCAAATTTTGGAACGAGATGTAAAAGTGCTATGAAGGAAATCAGTTCTTTTAGTCAAAGTGTTATGGCAAAATCATGGATCGGAGGAAGCTTCGTGGGAGCCGGAAGAAGCAATCGATAGCAATACCCTCACCTATTTTAGCCAGGTAATTTCGAGGTCGAAATTATTTTAAGAGGTAAACGTAATATCCCGTTATGGCTTATGCATTTTGTAATTATATGAAATAGCATGCCTTTGTGTGTTAAGAATGTGTTGTATGAATTTTGTGAACTTTAGAAAATAGGAGAGTGCCTTAGAAATTATTAGATTTTAACTCTAAAAGAGGAAGCTAAGCAAGGTGGCCTTAAGAGAAAATGTAGGGGAGTTATGACACACAAATGGGCTTGGTTAAGTGGCTTGGAGGCGCCACTTAAAGCCTCTGTAAGTGACGCCACAAGCAGGTGCAAATGGGGTAGGGTTCGAGTCACAAAGGAGGCAAAATAAGAATTTTTATTTTGCGACAATAAGGAGTAGAGGTGGACGGCATAGGGAGACTGAGGAAGGAGCTTTAGATGGGTTTGAATTCTTTTAAAATTCGGCTAAAGCTAAGAAGATAAATGTAGATTAATTTTAATTATTTTGAATGGAGGAAGAAGAGATTAAATAGGAGAAAAGAAAGGAAAGGCTAGTGTTTGAGTGTTAGCTGAAATTCTTAGCAAGAGTGTCCATCTTTTTACTTTGCTTTTCTTTTCTTTCTCATCTCTTTCTCTAGCCGAATTTCCTTCTTTTCCTTTTCTCACAGTTTTCTTTTCTAGCAAATCTTCTTCTTCCTATATTCACCATAGCAAAACTCCTAAGCTTTACCTCTCCCTCTCCACATTCTTAAAAGGCCGACCCACAATATTATTTTTTTTTTCCATTGAAGCGAATCTTCATTATTTTCCTAAGCCATTGCGAAATTCTTCCACCTCATCTCTTCTCGGTCTTGCCGAATAGCAACCAAGTTAGAGATCTCTTTTGATCCCTTATCAAATCGGTTTGGATAGGTAAATGCTGCTATGGCGAATCTCTATTATTTCTCCTTATTTCTTCTCTGTCGACATGTGTGGAACAAAAGCCAAAATTTGATATTTAATCAAACATGAAATCGGTTCTTTTAGGAATTTTGGGATTCTACTATAGGCGCCTGCAAGGGAGGAGGCATTCGGGATTTTTAGATCGAAGGTAAGCAGTAAGATCTTAGGCCAAAGGCCATTTTATTATGTTTTAATGTTAGATTAGATCTAACATGTGCCTATAGAAATCTCGATATCACTAGAGAAGCAAGGATCAATTTCGGGATTCAGATCCACAAGGTAAGTGAATCTGACATTTGGCCAAGTGGCTCAGATCTATTTCTTACTTATTCAAAATCTGAAAACCAACCAAGTCAATTGATCTAATGTTAGTCGATTACAAGGAAGAAGGACTACAACGTTTCGGGATTTGATTAGTAATCAAATCAGCAACAAGGTAAGAGTTTTGGGTGCAATAATCCTTCTGGATTTGATCATATAGCCGAATAGGCTTTTGCTAAACATTAAGTGATTGACCAAATGTAGGAACTTGAGATCTAAATCAGTAGATCGGGTTTTCGGGATTTGGAGTGAACTCGATAAGTATACCAGGTGTGTACCCCACACTAAATCTTACTAGATTACGGCTTAAATTGGTTATATGTGCTTATAATATTATGAATGTGGCCAAAGGTACCATGCAATGGTACAAAGTACTCAGGTACGTGTTTTAACATTATGTTAATAAGTGATATGAATATTTGGCTTATGGCATACGTGAAAGTTGACAAGAATGTGAAATAAGGAATGTGGCATGATTTATGCATGATTTGTATGACATGGGGCATATGGGTGATATGTAAAGGGGAAGTGATCTGGTGGTTACTACCACAATATCTGAATGTGGTGACTTCGGTCACATTATCTGAATGTGGTGTCTCATGACACAAAATATTATCTGGTGGCTACGCCACAATGTATAAGGGCAATGAGCATGTCGACTGCAGCGACTGCCTTCGATGATGTGTAGCGGATGGAGGGTTGACTTAGTAGTCCCCACGGTGTGCAGGTTGGTACGGGTGATGTGTAGCGGATGGCATCTAGGTTTGGGTTCGGGTTTGCATCATTAACTCTATCTGTTATATTCCTGTGTGATATGCTATGATATGCCTAAATTGATTGGGACTTAGTGTTGGTTGTACACACTGAGTCATTGACTCACCCGTTGTGGGATATTTTTGGTGTGCGCCGATAATGGGCCAAGTCGGCGGGAGCTTAGTGGTGGCGATGCTCGATTCGGATTTTATTTTAATTTGGACTTTTTATATTTTAAGTATTTTTGAATTTAATTGGGTTTTGTTTTGATGTAATAAGGCCATAGTATGAGGCTGTTTTATGTTTGCTTTTATTTATTTTTATCACGATATTATTATTGATAAATTTTGAAACAAGATTGACATGACTTTTTTTAACTTGCAGTTTAAAATATAAAAATAAGGTTTTAATAAATTCCCAACTTCAAAAATAACTTGATTTCAATATCGAGCCCAACCCAAAACCAACCTTCTTCAAAACCACCCAAACTTTTCAAAAGAAGCAAACAAGTTTGAACCGTTTTACTTTAGGAACATACCAGATCCGGTCAAGGCTCGTGGGCCGAGTTTGGGGGTGTTTCACGTTATTTGAATTGAACAACTGCATTTTGAGATGTCGGGATTTGATAACTGAAAATTTTTACGTAACCTAAATATTGTTTGTTTTCTCATTTGTTGATCCTAAATTTACCTACGATCACTTCGGTGATCAATGTAACCTTCGGGATTCGATCTAGACTTCTAAGCCGGGTTTCGGGGTGTTACAAAAGGAGAAATACAAAGACTTTAACCATTAGGCCTAGGGCCTATTTCTTATTATTTTTAGCGGCTTAATCGTATATATGTATATTTTAGGGTTTTTTGCCAAAATTATGAAATAAAAAGGCAAAAAGGGTTCAAACCTAGGATCACAAAGGAGGAAGTTAACTCTTAACCATTAAGCTGTTGCTCATTTTAATCTTTATTCCCAATTGTATATATTTTAGTTGTACTTTTTATTCTAGGTTCTTTGAAAATAAAATTTAAGAAAATGGGAAGAATGGGGTTTAAACCTAGGACTTTTAGAATGGTTACACTAATTACTTAACCATCAAACCTAATTCATTTTCTTGTTTATTGATCGATTAACTCTCTATATTTTGGGCGTGACCCTCCATGAGGCGTGAAGCAAATTGAACAACGTAAATATTTCTTGTTTATCGTAGTTTTACTAGAAGTGTCTGCTTCCATTTTAAGCTTATGATCATATTCTATTTCTTGCATTTTAACAATTGATTTAGGTAAAAAAATAAAATAAAAACTACAACTCATTTTTAAAACTTTAAATTTGGACTCGATGTGCGAAGGTCTCGGAAGTGTCACGTTTATAAAGCTGGTTAATAAAGTGTTTTACGTAAATTTAAGTTTTATTTAAACTATTTGGACTATAAGTTTTGTTTTAAATACTGTGGTATGAAATTTTGTGTTAAATGCAAGTACCGTTATTTGAATTGAACAAGCGTATTTTGAGATGTCGGGATTTGATAACTGAAAATTTTACGTAACCTAAATATTGTTTGTTTTCTCATTTTTTTTATCTTAAATTTACCTATGATCACTTCGGCGATCAATGTAACCTCCGGGATTCGGTCTAGACTTCTAGGCCTGGTTTTAGGGTGTTACATTTAGCGATATCAAAGCCAGGTTTGCAAAAACTCAGCCTGTATTTTTACATATCTATGTGCATGCGTGTAACACCCCAAACCGGTCAGTACACCACGACCGAATCCGGTATGTTACAGGGAAAAAAGGTTTGAGAGGTTTAGGTTTCTATTTAAAAGTTGGAGAAAAACACTTCGCTAGGTTGTGCATTTGAAGAAAAACTTGAGTAGGTTTGATTGAAATTTGATGATGTATTTGAAAACCGAAAATTTTAAAAACTTACTCAGATGGGTGACAAAAGCAGGTTTATCTCGTTAAGAAGTTTGAGTTGTTTCTCATTGTTACAAAAACATTCTATCTTAGTGGAAAATCGTGTTTAAGTTAGAAAACATTTGAGTTCTTCTTTATTCCAAATCTTAGTGTGATGCAGATGGTATAGTTTAAAATGTAAACTTTTGTAGCTTTGAAATCGTTATCTTTCCAAATTTTAGCACATTTTAACCCAATTAATTTGTTAAGGCATATTAAACATTTACTTTAAGTATAAACAAGCAAACCATAATTTTAAAAGGCCTTTTGCAACCCAAAATAAAACCACATAGAAATAAATAACTAATGTACCAAATTTTATAAAGTCCGAGCAAATCGTTTATTAGCATGGCATGAGCACCTCGAGTCCATCCGGCTCCATGTCGCATCTATGTGCCACTGAAATGTCAAAGGAGAGAGTGAGTCGCAAGACTGGGTGTATAATTCCCTCTCCGTTATAACATGCCAACACACATATCATAACAGAATAATGCAAGTAATGCACGATCCTAACCAACCATATCACCTTTTCTACCCGTGTGGTACCAAACCCTTTGGTGGTGCCAAACCACTGTGACCCAAAGTCACGATATCCATCTTGTGGTACCAAACCCTTTGGTGACCAAGTCACGAATAATCCAATGATGGGGCCAACCCATCGTGTGATACCAAATCACTAGCGACAATCCTGTATCTCATAAGTGGGGCCAACCCACGGTGTGTCAAACCACAGGGACGAGTCACAATGAGGTGCCAAATCTCTGGTGTCCCAAAGACACAATGTGATACCAAATCACTTGGTGGCCGTAGTCACAAATCCGATGATGGGGCCAACCCATCGTGTGATACCAAATCACTGGCGTCAATCTCGTATAATCAATCGTGGGGCCAACCCATTTGTGGTGCTAAGCCAACTGGGACAAGGCGATGATGTGCCAAACCTCACGTGACCCAAAGTCACAAAATCGTGGTACCAAACCACTTGGAGGTGCCAAACCTACGGTGTACCAAAGACACAGTGTCCCAAAGACACGGATATCATACTCCCCTCCTCTCATATCACCCAATCACATATCATACTAGATGCAAAATCGTTGCAATCATGCTATCATGCTCACATGCTCAACATGGCATCTCAATGAATATACACCCATAATCATGATATAGTATATCATCACATATTTCATAATGAAACGGACTTACGAATCCGTATCCATACCTCAATGGGTATCAAAATAGTCAACCACACCGTTTCATTTACACAAGCAGGTTATCACATTACTTAGTTAAGATAGTGTGTTGGTTTACACACCTGAAATAGCGAAGATGTTAATCTTAAGAATCAGTCTACGTCCCTTGATCACCTCAACAACCCTGATCCTACATTCGGCCAACAAAGGGTTAACACTAACTCATTATACCATTTGGCCAAAAGTAGATAACCCAAGGGTTCGTTAGGCCTTACCCTTGCATATGGTTGGTTTCCAACCAACCCGAATTAACACCGGTTCCTTCTGATAATCAGCCTCCCCTCTAAAACACAAACCATTAGTCTTATCAAACTTGGCTTAACAACTCTAAAGAAACCATTAAAGCAACCTCTTACCACCACTTACCGATTGCTTATGAGTAAAAAGCCTCTCCTTGCTTGATTTCAAACCCAAGGATCTATCTGACGATTACCATAACAAAGTTAACACCTTTTTAACGAGATCTGAAATCGGCCTTAAACATACTAAAAATCGGCAAGGTGCAAGAAAGAAGAGAAATGGCCATACGGCCAGAACTTACCCACACCAACCACTAATCGACCAACCAACCACCACTAGGAGAGAAGAAAGATTGGCCAAACAAACACAATTGAAGGAAGGAAATTGACGATGAAAAACTATAGGAAGAAGAAAAAGATTCGCTAGCACCCTTTAATCAAGATGGAAAGGAGGTTCGGCCTTGAAGAAATGGGAAGAACGATTGGGAACAAAAGCTAAGGGTTTGTAGAAGAGAGAAAAAATAAGAAATTAGAATGGTAAATGGGGTGCTTCGGTTTGTGTGAAAAGAAAAGAGAAAGTGTTTAGAGTGAAGTTTGACTTACACAAAATAAACAAAAGAAAGGGAAGTGGGAGAAAAAGAACTTTCGGCTACCAATGACCAAAATCGGCAAGGTATGATTGTGGTAGCTTTGGTTTGGATGAAGAAGAAATGGAGCAAGCAATTGGGGCAGTTGTTTGGTAACACAAAATGTAAAAAAAAAATGAAAGTGCAAGATTTTGCAAGTGGAGTTGCTTGGGGTTTTGGTGTTCACAAGATGCAAAAGAGGGGAAATGGGAACAATATTCGGCCACACCAAGTTTAGAGATGCAAAGCAATTTTGTCGCAAAGCTACTTGAGCATTCGGTTTTAGCTGAAAAAAAAGAAGAAGTAACTTGAAATTTTGGCTCGTTTTGACTAGGAGAAAACTTGCTTACCAAAAGAGTTTTGACCGAAAGGAAGAAAGAAGAAAAAAAAATGCACCCATGCCAAAAGCAAATTCGGCTCACCCCTACTACCCAAACCGGCCACTCAAACCACCCCCAAAATCTCTCCAAATCCATACAACTTCCCCATTTACTCTCAAACCACCAATTCAAACTAGTTGAACTAGTCCACCTCCACAATTTGCTCTCCACCCACCATTTGAATGTGTTGACTTAGTCCATGTTAGAGTATGAACTACCAACAACTCCACCTCCCCATGTAGTCAAAATGAAGCAAAAAGGTGGGATTTTGCACTTGAACACAAGACCTCCTCCCTTGCACATGGCCAAACACAAGCTCTAAGTGGCGCATGCTTGCCACTCCACCAACTCCTTTGTTATGCCACAATTCAACAAGTAATATATATAATCCCCAACTCCTTGACTCCTATCACCTAAAGCCCAAAACTAAAATTTTACCACCTACTCGGGCTCACTCCTAGCCTACAACTAAGCCCCAAACCACACAAACAACAACATAGCAAGCCATTAACATGCAACAATGCCAAAATAAAATAGCCCTTAACCCGAGATATTACAGGTTCTACCCCTTAAAATAATTTCGACCTCGAAATTACAGTCGAGAAAAGAGTTGCGGGTATTGGCTGTCTCATCACATCCTTGGGTTCCCACGTAGCTTCTTCCACGCCATGATTCCGCCAAAGAACCTTAACCAAAGGCACAGACTTCTTACGGAGAACCTTCACATCCGATCTAAAATCATCTGAGCTCTTCCTCCATGGTCATATCGGGTTTACCTCGATTTCTTCCACTTTGTCACCACGTCACGATGGATCTGGCGATAACGCAGAAGCATCGAAACGTGGAACACGTCGTGAATCTGACTTAGCTCTGCTGGCAACTCGAGCTGATATGCAACTGGTCCCACTCGTCTCAGTACCTTATATGGCCCAATAAACCTCGGACTTAGCTTGCCTTTCCTCCCGAACCTTAATACTTTCTTCCACGGTGAGACCTTCAGGAAAACCCGATCTCCCACAGCAAATTCAATATCTCTCCGCTTAAGATCGGCATAGGACTTCTGTCGGTCCGAAGCTTCTTTCAACCGAGCACTGAATCAACAACCTTGTCTTGGTCTCGACAACCAACTCTGTTCCCGACAGCGGCGTTCACTTAACTCATCCAACAAGTAGGTGGCGACACTTCCCTCTCTGCATAACTGGCTTCAGTATGGTGCCATCTTGATGCTCGCTTGGTAGCTCGTTGTTATAGGCGAACTCATTAACGGTAGATACTCCTCCCAACTACCCTCAAGTCCAATACATAACCTCGTAACATGTCCTCCAAGATCAGTATAACCCTTTCCGATGCCGTCGATCTGCGGATGAAATCGTCTTCCAAATCCGCAGCGTGCCGAGCTGATGCAACGCTTTCAAAACCTTGGCGTGAATCTGGGATCCACATGCGAGATGATCGTCATGGCACCCCTGCGATCTCACAATCTCGACACATACTGACTTTCGCCAACCTCTGAAGTGAGTAGTCCACCCTCACCGAGAATAAAGTGAGTGATTTAGTCGATCGATCCACAATTACCCGGATGAATCCTTCTTGCTCGATGTAAGCGGTAATCTCTTGACGAAATCCATAGTTATCCTTTCCCACTTCCATTGTGGGATCTTCACTGGCTGAAGCAACCCAGACGGTAGCTGATGCTCAGCCTTGACCTGCTGGCATGTCAGACACTTCCCCACAAACTCGGTCACCTCCTTTTTCAGACCCGGCCACCAGAACTGTTCTCTGAGGTCCCTATACATTTTGCTACCTCCAGGATGCATAGCGTAGGGGCTGCTATGTGCATCCTGAAGAATCTTTTGCCTTAACTTCGGTGTCTCTCGGTATACAAGCCTTCCCCGAAAACACGGCACCCCATCACTAGACAAACTATAACCCTTCAACCCATCATCCTGCACTTGTGTCCTCTGCGCCTCAAAACTTCATCCATCAAGCTGTTTTTCTCGATCGCTCAACCCAAGTAGGCTTAACCTGCGACTCTGCCGAATACTCCGTCGTCATACAAGCTCAAGTGGGCAAGCAGTACTCTTAAATCCGAAACAACCTTACGGCTTAACGCGTCGCCTGGCGTTAGCCTTGCGGATGATACTCAATTGAGCAATCGTAGTCTTTCAAAGACTCAATCCATCGGTACCGTCTCGATTCAAGTCTTTACGAGTCAAGGTACTTGACTCTTATGGTCCATGTGACTATCGATCTTTCTCCGTACAAGTAATGCCTCCATATCTTTAAGGCAAATACTACGACCGCTTAACTCCGGATCATCGTTGGATAATTTACCTCATGTGGCCTCAAGCTGCGAGATCGTAAGCCACAACCTTCCTTCTTGCATCGACACAACCCAATCCGTATGTGATGCATCATAATACAACATGAATTCCTTACCGACCTCGGGTTGAATCGAGCCGAGCTTACATCAAAATCTTCTTCAACTTATCGAAGCTCTCTTCGCTTCTCGGTCCAAATAATGGAACCCTTTTCTCAATAATTTAGTCATCGGTGCGCGATCAATGAGAAACCTCTACAAATCTTGGTAGTATCACGCCAAGCCCGAAAACTCCGAATCTCCGCTCTTGACTTAGGTGGCTTCCAATCCAAAACGGCCTCTATCTTACGGGGTCCACTCTAATCCCTCGGTAAACACTACATGACCCAAGAACGTCACCTCCTAAGCGAACTCGCATTCTTGAACTTAGCATAAATTGTTTCTCCTTAGAATCGCAATACCACCCATAAATGGGCATCATGTTCCTCCTCGGTCCTTGAATATACCAAGATGTAAATCGATAAAAACCACTACGAACTGATCTGAATCTTTGTTGGAACACCCTATTCATCGGATCCATGAAAGTCTGTAGCGTTAGTCAATCAAGCGGCATAACTAAGAACTCAAAGTGCCCACACCGAAAATACGAAATGCCGTCTTCTGATTCCTTAATGCCCTCGACTACCTTCGCCTTTTCAACTAGGACAACAAATTCACGCTCTGTTTGGCGCAATTATCAACCTTAATTAAATCACGCGAGCCATCCTCGAAACGAACACACCTCTCATGTTTAGTAGCCACCATGCCCGCATACCGACTCGACCTCGAAACTCGCCTCGTATTACGACGCGAGTTGCTCCCTAAACTAACCTCGAAATGCTTTTATTTGCTCATTAATGTAATTAGCCCCCACGTACTTTTTCCGATAGCGACGGAAATAGTCCCAAGTCGGATCTTGATTGCGGCGTTGTCCCGAAACGATGAGCCACCACTAGTATAACTCATCTCGAGAAGTGATCGATCCCTTTAATTTCTCTTGATTAGGTCGGATCATCCATGATCCGTTCGTCGCTTCGGCCAATACTCGGCGGTCTTTGAGAGCAACACCAGACACCCGAAAGAATTCACCCGTTTGTCAAAATCGCTCGAGCCTGATTTCCTAGCTCCTACACTCCACCTACTCCAAATACCCTTTCTAACACTCATGGCAGATCGCTTTGTGACAACTGCGTCATCGATGCGCTCTTGGAACTCACCACCTTGCTATTCTATAGGAGCAATGGACCTTTGAGCCGACCAGGCGAAGCTCAATGCCAAATTCTACTTCCCGATCTGGAGGTATACCAGGAAGTTCTTCGGGAAATACATCGGGAAATTCCTTCACCGTCCTCACATCATTCACAGATAATTCTTTGGCATCCAAAGCACAGATAAAGGCTAGGAATGCTCCATATCCTTTCCGCACCAACTTCTCAGCTTTTAATGCAGATACCACATTTGCCAGATAGTTCTTTCGTTCACCAATCATTATGACTTCCTTATCATCCGAGGTCCTTACTGACATTCATTTTTCAAAGACAATCCAATTCGCTTAGATGTTTGACCAGCCAATCCATGCCTGAATGAGATCGAACTCGTGAAAAGTAGTTCCATCAAGTTTGCTAAGAATACCTCCTCTTGGATTTTTAAGGCACGTCTTTAAATATTTTATTAACCATCACCGATTGGTCCTAAAGGATGATTACTATCATCTCATTTTCGGTAATTTGATTCTAAATTGATTTCCGGATATGGCACTAGATACATATGAATGAGTAGAGCCAATATCTATTAAAGGCAATAACAGTACATCAAAAATGAAGAACGTCTGGGTTATCACATACAGTGCATTCCGTCCTCATGGCGTCTAACTGCATAGACCGATCCAGTGTCTTGCATCCGCATTTCTCTATTACCATTGCCTCGACCGGTGCACCTTGACCACGACCAGCCCGTTACCACCACGACTGGTCCACGTCCTCTCGTGGTCTGCTGATTACCTCTGGCCTACCATGCATCATTATTACGGACTTCTTGAGTCGTATCCATTCGTCGAGGACAACTTTTGTCTTGATGTTCCATTGAACCGCATTTGTAACATGCGCTCGTTTTCCTCCAACATTCCCCAAAATGTCTCTTTCCACACTCGGTGAAATCTCGACTTGATTATTTGCTACCGGGTTACGCCTTGAATCGATTCATCATTCCGGTTTCTTTTGGAATCTCTTGGAAGAACCAGATCTCTGTGTCTCTCTTTGTTTCTAATCTTTCTTGGTTACGCTGTTCGAGTTCTTAGCCTCTTGGCTATTTTGGCCTTCTCCACGAGTGAAAAAATTTCTAACTTCTTTGCGAGCAATCGTAACCCTCACTCATCATTAAGTCCATCCTCGAAACGTATACAACGTTCATGATGCATTGCTACAATTGTCCGGGCATAACGGCTCGGGCGTAAAAACTCAGACTTCATATCTTGCCACGGTCTTACTTCCTTGGACAAGATTCGAAATTCCTTCCTTGAGCATCTACATAGCTCGTTCCGACGATTTTCCTTGGAAGGCGGCTTTAAAGAATTCCCGGTTAATCGATGCGGCTTGATGCCTTCTCGAGCGTTGAGCCACCAACACGCCTCATCTCTCAATAAGGATACAGCTCCTCTCGGTTTTGCTCGGTAGTGCATTCCATATCATCCATAATCCGTTCCACGACTTTGAGCGATATTCACCACATTGAAGCTACACGAGACTCCTCGAAAACTTACGCATTATTTGCCTTAAGTCGCTCACGAAATTGACCCACGAGTTGTTGGCCCAATTCTAGTTCCAGCGACCCTTTCCAAGACTCGTAGCATTGCTTGAGTCAATGCATGATCTTCTTCCATATGATCGCGTGATCCGTTTCACTTTCAATTGGCGTAGGTCGTCCACTTGACATCCGATTTGGTGCTTGATTGTAGCACCTCGGCCTCTACCACGGCCACGTCTACCGCGTCCACGACCACGTCCTCTAGTGCTCAAGATAGCTTGTTCGTTTATCGATTACAAGTTTTATGAATCAAAATTTTGTTTGAGTGTTTATTAACGATATTTTATGAGATTTGAGATATAAAGTTGTTTTTCGCAACATATCCTATAGTCTCAATCTCTACGCTTTTCACGTCTAAAACTAGAAGTTCTAGAGTGTTCTATGATCATATCATAGTAATCATTAAGTAGCAAATACTTACTTGACTTGTCACGGGATGCTTGTGGTGCCATCTTGATTTTTGAATGATTTCATACGAAATTATTTTGAACCCAAACCACGTAGGGTTTTGAAGCGGGCTCGATACCACTAATGTAACACCCCAAACCCGGTATGCGTTGAGACTAGATTTGGTTTGTTACATGAATCGAGTTATCTTTGCAATAAGTTGAAAATTTCAATATAAACTTCAAATTTTAAAATAAATAGAAGAGTATTTGAATTTGATAAAATATTTGAAAACATTAGTTGAAAATCATTGTATTATCAAACCCTTTGAATAGTTTGTTCAAGAGTTAACTAAAATAAAATATTTATAAAAGATTTCCATATACTTGAAAACCCAAATTTATTTTAATAAAACATTATAAAATCACAACCCATAATTTAAAAAAAATCCAAAGGTTAGTTTAAATCCCATACACATAAAATCCATAAGTTATTTATAGAGGCCCTTATTACAATAATCCAAAAATAGTAAAATATACTTATTAAAAGTTCGAGTTTAAATAACCCTCTCTCGCAAAGATGGCCTCCACGAAGTCATCCTCGGCCCAAGTCCACATCAATTTCCATTACGAGATGGAAAGAATTTAAAGGGGGTTAGTTACTTAGAACTCAAGGTGTAACTTACTTACCACCATTATTGGGCGGATCATCAAGACATTATCTTTGGTCTTGAGCCCAATTCGAATTCAACAATATATCATGAATTAAAACAATTAATAATGCATGTAAAATGAAATTCCCAACCCATACCTAATATCCATCCGCTAACACCCCCGTACCAACCATCACACCTGTGGGGATCAAGTCAACCCACCCCGCCATCACACCAATCGTAGGCATTAAGCCTTTTTATAATTGTGGCATAGCCACCGAACTAGAGGCAATAAGCGATATTGTGGCGAAACCACCAAACTAGAGGCAATAAGCGATATTGTGGCGAAACCACCAACTAGAGCAATAAGCGATATTGTGGCGAAACCACCGAACTAGATATTTGGCAATGCCATTCTTCTCTTCATATATCCTACCCATGCAATTATACATGTACTATAAAATATAAAATTTATTAACAATACATAACATGGTGGGTTTATCAATAACATTTCATTTGGCCCATAATTATAGCAATTTGTCTATTTAGCGGTTTAGTGGGCTTTGGCCCATTTACCTAACTAGAGTGTTTTGGCTAAATTTTAACGAACTAGAGTATTTTGGCCCAATTTATCGAACTAGAGTATTTTGGCCCAATTTATCGAACTAGAGTATTTTGGCCCAATTTAACGAACTAGAGTATTTTGGCCCAATTTAACGAACTAGAGTATTTTGGCCCAATTTTAACAAGCGTCCAATTTACATATTAACGAAAAATTTTCTCGAGCGTTTTCGTAATTTTTACGATTTAGACGTTTTTACGTATTTTCGTCAAAATATCAATATTTACGTTTTTACCGATCTAACCGTTTTTACGATTTACTTCATCTAAAATTGACATCCAACCGAGAAAATAACGAGTGTGAAGTTACACACCTCGTTCGAAAGTACTAATCCTTCTCGCTCCTCAAGACCTAAAACATATTTTGATCCGTTAGACAACTAATTCGTAAAAATAATCTTAATCGATAATGATCCAAAATCTTACCCTCTTGATTTTGAATTACTTGATTCTTGGCTTTTCCTCGTTTATTGATTCGCTAGCCACGAGAATCCACCAACGATAACTACTCGAGAAGTTCGTACTACTTGAATAATGGACTTCCTTGAAGATGGCGCATAACCCGGTGGAAAATCCTGATTTGCGAAAACCGCTCTTCGTTTGAATGGGGATTTACTGGATCCGCCCTCTTAACGTGACTAACCACCGCCTTTTCTTCCCTATTTTGGCGGTCTTCAAGATCCAAAGGAATTTAGTTAGATCTAAAATAATAACAAATAATACTAGAGGTTTTAAAGAGATTTGATTTCCTTACCAAAATAAAACGTTTCCAACGTTTCTACAATTCTCCAGATCACTTGAGTTAGATCTCGTTATTGCACTAAATAATAACGAAAGAGACGTTATTAGAATGAACGTTATATCAATCCAAAAAGTCCTTCAATTCACCCTTACTATTCGGCCATAGTACCTTAATAAATCGAAAATGGAAAAGAACCCTTACCTATTTTCCACGGTCGAAAGGAAAGGATTGAGAATGGTGTCTAATTGATGAAGGATTCGGCTATGTATGATCAAGGAAAAGAAAAAAATATTTGATTTATAGGCACAATAGCATTCGGCCAAGAGAGTGAAGATGGAGAGAATTTCGATTGAAAAGAAATAATATAAAAACGAAAGGATGATGGTGATGTTGTTGCTTGATTTCAAAGAGAAGAGAAGAAAAGAAAAAAAATGAACTTTAGGAGCTAGTATATTCGGCCATGGCAAAAGAAAAGAGAAAAGATGATTCTTTTTGGTATGGATGATTTCGGCACAAGAAGAAAAGGCACAAAGAATTGGCTAACGAGATAAGCAAAAAGGAATAACCAAATGGTCACAAAATTTGAGCTTTACTAATGCCCTATTCGGCCAAGATGAAAGTTTGAGAGGAGAAAACAAAGAAAAATCTGCACAAGTGCAAAGAATGACCAAAGAGAAAAGAATGAGATTTTTAGCCAAACTAACAAAAATTTGGCTCCTTCCCTAAACCAAGTTGCCGTCCAGCACATGGTCAATTGGCCATGATTTCTTTCCAAAATTTCCCCTTGATATGTGCCTTATGTCCCCCCTATCTTTCCTTAAATCTTTGATTCCATGCCATAAGTTAGTTGTTTCCTTAATCCATTGATACACTAACCAAAAATAACATGGTCAACACCTTCCTTATATGTTCCTTGCCGACACTTCTTAGTCATGAGCGAAAATTAAAACAAAAATTCATTTAGGTGCTATACAAGGGATTGAACCTCTTCCTCTTACTAGAACCCATGCCAACTCCACCATGCCATATGCTCATTTTATGACACTCATTAGCACATAATTTAGCTTAAGTCTTAATCACCTTTGTTTCACTTCCATAAATTCTCAATTAATAAATTTTATTCCTTCTTCAAATTATACTTTACCCTCTCTAGGACTTCAATAAGCACTAAAATAAAAATAAGAGATTTTTCCTAAAAAAAATCTAAACACCAATTTATGCAATTTAAATACTCGATTTTTAGGGTGTTACAATGTCCCTTAGGTACATGGGCGTATGCGTTTGGGAATTTAGGGTTTTTGATGAATTTTGGTGCCGCACGGCCTAGCCACACGGGCATGTGTCCCACACGGGCGTGTGTGATCTCCACACAGTCGTGTCTCCTCTATTATTAATTTTTAGCATTTCTTAACAGTGAGTTACATGGGCTGCTCACACGGGCGTATGCCCCCTCAACATCGACATGTGTGGCCTTCACACGGGTGTGTGTGGCCTTCACATGGGCGTGTAGACCCCCACACGGCCTGGGCATTTCCACACGACCGGGGCAAACGTCCTGTGGTCCTACCTCGCCAAATTTTTGTATTGTGTTGATTTATGACCTATTTATGTTTCTGTGTCTTCCGACCCTTGGCTAGGTCTTAGTAAGGGTAGTCGGGACCCTGTTTTGGCTCGGACATATCTGTTATATGCAATCGTTACATTAGTTAGGTGACTCGTTAATGTGATATTGCCTAATAAATGAGAATCTGCTTCAGTGGTTAAGTGATATAGATGTGTGTGTGACTGTCTGGAAACTGTGTGCATCGATTCTGTAATTGATTGACTGATTACGAGCTTCTGCGTCTGTGTAATTGACATTGTTTGGTGTGCATTCTTACATTTGCATTATGATTTCGGGTTTTGGATATGAAGAGAAGGAAGTCTGATCTAATTTGGTAGTTTCAACTGGAATACGTCTGTATAGCGGTTTATCGCTGTCTGATTCTTCCGATATCTCACCGCATCGTTATTTACGTGGCTTTGTTCCACATGCATGGTGTGTAGGGTTGGATGGGCCTTTCGAGGTCCTATGTGGTGTGCAGGGCTGGTTGAGCTTCTTATAGCTCATTTGTGGTGTGAATGGGGGAATAAGAGGTGTTTGGCTGAATGGGTGGGTTTCATGTTGATGCATTTGTTCTGCATTTTGTTTGTCTGTCTAATTGCGAGATTAACGGTATGTACGTCGTCGTATTCAGTACTAATGTGTCTGTTCTGGTTGTGATGATTATTTGTATATCAAATTGCCATTGTGATATTTTTTATTGTGGCACTTGATTTTTGTTTTTCTGTCGTTCCGATCTCACACTGAGCTCGTGTAGCTCACCCCCTCTTAGTTTATCCCTTTGCAGGTACTCTCGTTTTCTGTTTCTGTAGCTGGACTCAGTGTACGAAGGTCTCGGAAGTGTCACGTTTTTAAAACTGGTTAATAAAGTGTTTTCTATAAATTTGAGTTTTATTTAAACTGTTTGGACTGTAAGTTTTGTTTTATATACTGTGGTATGAAATTTTGTGTTAAATCCAAGTAAATGTTATTTGAATTGAACAACTGTATTTTGAGATGTCGGGATTTGATAACTGAAAATTTTTACGTAACCTAAATATTGTTTGTTTTCTCATTTGTTGATCCTAAATTTACCTACGATCACTTCGATTACGATTAACTCATTTTCTTGTTTATTCATTAGTAACCTAATTCATTTTCTTGTTTATTCATTACGATTAACTCTCTATATTTTGAGGCGTGACCCTCCACAGACATAGACAAATTGAACAACATAAACAATTTCTTGTTTATCGTAGTTTTACCAAAAGTGTCCGCTTCCATTGTCGCTTATGATCATACTCTATTTCTTACATTTTAACAATTGATTTAGGTAAAAAAATAAAAATAAAAAACTACAACTCATTTTTGTTTATTCTCAAACACTGCCCCGCATCATATCATTCCTATATAATTGATGTTAGCTTTTTCATTAAATTAATAATAAGAAAAAAAAAAACTTTTTCCAGGGCGAGATTTGACGTTAGCTTACTCGCTAATAAAGTTTGTGGGCTATCAATTTAAATGAAAAAGCTAACATCAACTGTATAGATTTCGTCTGTCAGATTTCCAACACATAGATTTTGTAGAATATATTAAGAATACTTTAATTAAAAACTTACCCACTTTGAGATTATTAAAATTTAAAAAAAAGGTTGCCGGCACTAATGAAAATGGTCACGTTCTTGTAAGTAATTGTATATTATTTAATAAATAAAAGAGTTTTCAACAATTACAATGTCCAAACTTTAGTCATTTTTTTCATTGAAAATATACATTTACTAGTGATATGACTCACGTTGCAGGTTGATTTTTTATATTCGTAAATGTTCTTATTTTATAATTTTTTAATCATTGTATATGTTAAATAGAAAATATTATATACAATAAACTAATTTACTTATCAAAACTAATTCATAGCATTATTACAAAATAATTTAATATTATACAAATACTTAAAGTTAAATTGGATATTTTGTTTTTTAAAACTGAACACATGTAATTAAATGTTTACATGAAAAAATTACTAAGAAATATTCTAACTTCTATCATTTTTTTTCAATTAAAAAAGATAAAATCACATATTATTAATAGATCTAACTTTTTCTTATTCATTATTAATTTATATTGGTGTTGCTGGACAATTATATTCAATTTGTACATAAATGTATTTTATTTATTATTTATAATTTTATCTTGTTAAATATTTATTATATAAAACATAATTCACAAAATATTAATTTAAATTTATTTATTTATTTTTAATAAAATTTAATAAGTAATTTTAAGATACTATTAAATAAAAAATACTATAATATTATTCCATTGTTAATTTCTTATTATGTATATAAACGTAGTTATTTTATTTAATTGGCTCTTCTTTTTTTTAGTAGTGACTCTTTCAAACTTATCCTAATAGATTTATTCTTAATTTAATAATTTCATTATAAATATCTTATTAAGTAAATGTCTAAATTTTGATGTATTTGTAAATTTTAATAGTCATTAGAAGTAAATCTCTACTTCATTTATACTTATTATGCCTATAAATAAAAACTTTAGAGAACTTTGTAAATATTACAATTGATTAATAAAATACGCTCTCTTTTGCTCTCCATTTTCTTTGTTCTTTACTCTCTGTCTATTTATTTTATAACACGTTATCAGGACGATTCTCTGTTAATTGATTTTCTCTATAAGTCACAAAAAATTTTCTCTTTCACCAAATCTTACCCCTTTTAAGCAACGACCAATGCAATAGCAGGTCACTTAAATTTCCTACTCAAGCTGTTGTGGATTGCCTTCCAGAGCTACTGTTATTTCAGTATTCAATTTAGGCCTACGCATTATGGGTAATAATTATACAAAGAAATTTATATAATCCTTACGTTGTATGTTTTTCTCATTTGTTGATTGATTTTTGGTAAAATTATTTTATGAAAAATATTATTACTTTAAGGTTTCTTTTAAACTAAGATTCTTTTATTAAATTATAGTATGTATAATATTTGGATGATTAAAATTTTTGATGATTAAATTATTGTTATTAAATATGCTTGAAATTATTGTATTATATCTTTTAAATTGAATTTATAATTATTTGATTAGAGCATCATAAGATTTTAAAACATATATGTGGTATTGAAATTTGGTTCAATATGTATCGGATAACTTTCAAGCATTGCACATAAAAATTTTGATTTTGTTTATTAAATGATTTTTTTTACTATTAGATTATAAATGTTATTATGAAAATAAAGTTGTTTTACTACTTGTAAGAATTCTCGTGATAATAGCCAGGGTGATAACAATGATGTTAAACAATCTCAGGTATATTTTTCTATGATTTGTTTATTATATCATGTTTATTATAATTAGAGACTAATCATTACACAATGAATAGATAAATTTTGATTTGAAACTGACGCATGTTTTGCGATGGTGATTATGAAATAAAGAATGAATGGAGGGGTTTAGAAGTTTGTCATACCAGATTTGTTGCATTCCTTGAAGTGAATGAAAATATAAAGAAAATAAAAGATATAATCATGGACTAGTAAAAGTGGGAACATAGTAATAAATAATAGAATAATGAGAGTTATCAAGATAACTCTTCAAAGGTTAAAGATAACATATGTTATCAATATGATAAGAAAGATTATTGACCACATATGCCCAAATATTTTGTTTCATTAATATTTTTTGAGGAATGATATGAGAATGTAGTAATGAATTCTATCATTACAAATAGAAAATATTTATCTTATTTGATATTGAAACAAACAAATATTATTCTAATATTTGATAGTACAAAATTAGTTGAAAGCTCCGGAAGAGCTAATATTTCAATATCTAAAAAGTATAAAATTTGTGATGGTTAATGCATTAGTTTTAAAAGATATTCATTATAATAGATATCATATTGGGATTGCGGATGACGAAAAGAATATATTTCATATGAATCAAAAGAGGATTGGATTATTGATTTATATTTATTACTCTTGTTATAAATTGAATTGATTGTGATTATATTTGTGATATTCTTTTGCCATCATCCCCATTAAGGGGTTGAAAGCAAAATATTTGGCTATGAATGATCTACTTATGAGCAATAGAATATGGTAAATCTATCTAAAGCTCGTTATAGTTGGATGCACTTGAAGTTGCAAGTTTTTTTAAAACTGTGAATATAACTCTACAGTATTTAGAATAAGTTCTCAATTAAAATTACATGAAAAAAAATACTACTGATGAGAACCTTGCAAGAGAGAACTTATTCAACTTTTAATAATTCAAATGTGCTTCTACGATAGCAATATCATGAAAATAATTACTTATGATTGAACAAAAGTTTTTTACTATAAAACCTAACCATTCCTCAAGAGAATGTAACAATATCTAATAAATTCAAAAGATATAATCTTTAACGTGGATGTAGTAAATTGGACTATAATAATTGTCACGGGGGATTGTCGTAATAAATTTTTTCACCACCATAAGTGGAAAAATGAAGAAAGTAAGAAAAGAACAAGAATTTCCAAGAAATTTTTAAGAAGAGAGACAATTTATTTATGAAGAGTCATTGGTTATTTACATATTGTACACTTGGATAATTAGATCCACTCTCAAAGTTTTCCATTAATAGATTTTGGTTGGATTCAAAGTTTACTACTGAAGTTTATTTTGCTTACTTCTTGTCGTCAAGACTCAACGTAGAACAAAATAAAAAGAAAAGAAAAAAGGTATCGTCTTTAAATATTAAATCAACTTGATATGTGATTTAAATATTTTGAGATGATTTTCTTTTAAGTTTTCATTACATGTGTTACATATTGTTTTAAGCATCACATTTGTTTATGAAAATGAATATTAACTGATTTATTTATGTTACTACAAGAGGTTTTATAATAAAATAATATATTAAAACATATCTAGTATGCAAATTTATGTTAACAAACCAATGAATTTTATGGTTATTGATTTGATTTAGTTCAAAGAATTGTTAAAGGTAGTAGTTCATATGTTTTATATTATTCCATTTGTTAATTATTTAGAGAAATGACATGATCAATTATAAATGAAAAGTTCTATGAGCTTGAATGGTTGGATTTTGAATTAAATTTCATGCATGTTTATGATGATGATTATGAAAAAATTGCTAGTTTTTATTATGTCATATTTTATGTTTGAGATGTGACGTTTATTGATATATTTAGTATAGACGTGTTTCTATACATGACTTAGAAAATTATTCTTGGTAGTTGATCGATTCGCAACCCTCTTGTTAAAAGGGTTTTAAAATATTTTGAATCGAAGTCGGGACTTCTCGAATCCGAAGCGAGAATCATACCACTAGACCAAATGCCCTGCATTTGAAGATTTTGGCATATTCCCTAAAGAGAATATTGAATGTAATTATTTGGAAATTATATTTATTGACTTAGTGACATTATAGATTTCACATTATTTTTAGACATTTTCAGTAGTAAATGTCACAATAGTACTTATATGTGAATACAAAGTAAAAGGAATGATAGTAAAATTATCAATTTGTTACAATTTAGTACAACTGAAACACATGTTAAAGTAAACCAGAAGTTCTTGATACAAATGCATTTACTACTTGGCGTGACCAGTTAGACCATCCTAGATCATATATGATACGGAAATTAATTGAGAATTCATATGGACATTCATTAAAGAACTAGAAGATTTTTTAATTTAAAAAATTCTCACTTGCTTCTTATTTTCAATGAAAATTGATTGTTAGAAACTCACTAGCTAAAGTTGAGATTTAATGTCTTACATTTCTGAAATGAATATGGGTCCATTCACCCACCATGTGGATGGTTTTCATATTATATGATTTTGGAAGCTGCATCTACAAAATAACCACATATGTGTTATCAACTTGCAACCTTTCGTTTGCAAGATTGCTTGTTTAAATAATTAATTTCAGATCATGCAATTAAGAGAATTAATCATGCTAATATCGATGAGTTTATATCTTAGTCTTTTATTGATTGAGTTTGAATTTTTTTGTAAAAGTTTGTCATTCATGAGCATAATGGTTTAGAGAAATTATTGATTGAACGCCTAATTAATGTCTAAACCATTACTTATGAGAAATATACTTCCTATTTCAACATGAGATTATGTCGATTTACATATTGTATCGTCAAGCGATAAGTTATAAAACTCCCTATTACAATTGGTTTTTTATCAAGAGCTAAATATTTCTCATCTTTAAATTTTTGTATGTGCGTAGATGTTCCAACTGCTCCATCACAACGCACAAAGATGAGTGAATCCTCAAATAAAGTTGAGAATATATATTAATTACAAGTGTATTTGTGTTATTAGATGTTTTGAATGTATTGGAGATTCAGTTATGACATGATTTGTGATTACAATTTTGAATCGATAGTTTTCCCGACATTAGGGGGGAGAGAAATAATAACTTGTAATGAGTTAGGGGAAGAGTAATTTGAACTAGAAGTTCTACAAGGATAAACCATTATAAGTTAACTATTAGATGTATTTACAAACTTAATGAGAAGAACTAAGTGTTATATACCATTTAATATTTTAATATAAATCAAAATCCCAATAATACAACCAGTTAAAATAAATAATAGATTGACCGGTTCCAAAGATGAAAATTCTTCTAGATGGTCATATCGTGGAGGTGAGTGCTCCAGAAGAGACCCAAGACATAACTAATAGTTAAAACTACAGAAGAGATTCAAGTACCTTAAACTAAAGATTAAAATAATGAAAATAAGATATCTCGATAAGCTATGTCGATTCAAGAAAATGTGGAACCTAATAATAAAAGTGGTCGACAATGATTTAGCATGCAATATTATTGTTGAAATCATGAAATAAAAGGAGGATCTTGAATAAATCTATTGATAAATATAGATGTGGAATAAATTGATCAAAATAGAAGATGAAACTCAAGTGCATTAAATTCGTGGAGTTTTTAGACCAGTAGTGTAATGCCCTAAATAATTTAAGTCTGTTTTTGGTCAAATTTGACACAAATATGTTTATGCTTCAGTGGTTAAGTGTTCTAGGTGTGTATATGAGGTCTTGGGTTTAAGTCCCACTGTTGGGAAATTTTGTTATTTTAGATCCAAGGCTTATCCATGTTGGGTGGGCTTTTATATAATTGCCAGTAAATCCATACAAGAATGAGCCTGCTAGTTCTAGTGGTAAGGAGTTAGCTTGCTGGAGGTCTTGTGTTTGAATCCTTATGTGAGCATGGGTGATAATTTTTGTCTCGGTTGTTTGAGAGAGTTTGGATGGGTTTGGAAGTCTAAGTGGATGAGAGAGTGGGTAGCTGGGATTGGGTTGGTAGGAGATCATGCCTTATTTTGAAGGATTTTTTTATTTTTAATTTTTAATTTAGTTTTTTCTTTTCTCTTTCTTCCTAAGGGAAAATTCTGACGTTAGTTTGTTCACTCTTTCTGATGTTTCCTTCTTGTTCTCCTTCTCTACATCTTTGATTCTTTCTCTCGTTTTCTTTCCCATTCAAACTTGTTTACATCTTTTGTTCTTCACGTTGCACTCTGGAATTTGACATTTGGGTAAGCTATTGGTTTATTTTTTTCGTAGTAGCATAGTGAAGTATGTAGGGGATTTGATTTCTGCGAAATTTTGTGTAGGAGAAGGTTATGGTAAATGGGGTTTTGCTCCAACGGTCTAAATCGTGTTAGTATCGGTTCTTTTCGACGGTAAGTTATGTGCTTTATTTTGGGTTATCTGTCGATTCGCAGATTGGTTGTTAATTGGTCAATGGGATGCTATTTCTTAGGTTTCGGAAGGCTCGAGATTATTGTAGCATCAAAATCAAACTAGGTGTGTACCCTAAACACGAAAAATCGAGGTTTAGTGAAAGCCGAAAAAGGGCACTGTTGACGCCACACGGGCGTGTGCCCGGCCATGTGGCTGGCTGTGTGACGATGTGAGTGTGGTTGGGTGGGCCACACGGGCTAGGACAATCTAGGCATGTGGGCCCAGACGGGCAAGCCACACAGGCGTGTAGGCCCAAGATTCTAAAATTTTCCCTAAGGTCACACGGGTCATTTCGATCGGTTGTGGGCCTACTGTAGGGTCGATAAAGGCTAACCAAACCCTATTTCATTTGATCTAATACTCTGATAGTTTGATTTTAGTAGGAAACTGATATGTATGCCTAACTGTACTGTTGAGTATGTAATTATCTGTATACGTGCATGTTTATTTTGTTATTTTTGCATCTGTATTTTATATCTGTGTTTGGGGTGGGATTTGTGTATGTGCAGGAAGTGATCTGTACGGGAACCTATCACCTATATTCTGGCAGCTTGGCTACATATAATCTGTTATGTGCCTTATTGACACTACATAGTGGGTGTTTTTAACCCTACATGGTGTGATGGGATGGTCGGAGATGGCCTATAGAAGATGCAGATAGGATTCTGTTTATCTAATTTCGATAGCCTTATCTGTTATGGACTTAGGTTCGAATCTATATCTGATTGTATATGAAATTTTGTGTATGTTCCACGCCTATTTTTGTTGGGTTACACACTTAATTTATGAAAACTCACATCTATTTTTATTCTGTTCAGGTAATTTGCAGACTTAGGCTAGTCGGTGCAACGGAGGCTCAACGGTGACCACCCGACAAAAAACTGTTTACTCTTTAGTAATATCATTTTTTTTAAATCTGGTTTGTCTTAAGAGTTAGTAATTTTTGGGACTCTATGGACTGTATGGTTTTAACTTTTGGATTTTGTTTTGTATTCTTTTCCACAACGTGACAAAAACACTTCACGCAAACAATTGGTTTTAACAAATAGTTTTTGGAAACACGAGCTTGATTTTGGTTTCAAAATAATTTCAAACTTTTGCTGCGAAATAAATGGTTAACTTTAAAGAAAAACATAAAATGCCTTCAGTAACGTAAATGTATAAATGAATATGTTTTATAATACTTGAATGTTTTGTCAAATAACTAAACATGGTTTTATCAAAGTATTGTCAGTTTCAAAACCCTTTTTTGTAACACTCCCAGATTTGGCCATAATGTCTAAGCCATGTTTTGGGTGTTAATTTAGTGGTATCAAAGTCAGGTTGGAAAACTTGGGCTATGAATTTTAGGTTCCAAAATTATGTTTTGAAAAAGAACTGGTTTTCAAATAATTTGGATCATTTTGAGTAAGTATGTAGTACACTGAGTCTCAGGCACCGATCTTGTAAGTATCTTTGAATTTAGAGAACACTATAGTTAGTACTTTCTAAAACTGTACTGAGTTAGTTAGAGACTAAAAGCTTTGAAATACTTCTGAACTTATGATAACTTGAGCATAAAATATCTGCTAAGAAACACTAAAACTGATGCTTAAAATTTTTTAATGTATATAAAATTAAAAATACGCTGAGCGCTCATGGAACTCGCGGTCATGGTATTCGTGGGCGTGGCAAGCACCGTAGGGGGCTCAAGCTTAGTCTTTCTCTCAAGGAAGTATGCTAAATTCAGACATGAGTAAGACACCGATTTCACCTACTTTTGAGACTGGGTCTCAAAGTCGATCGACTAGGGATGACGCAATGTCCCAAGCCTTGTTGAGAGTGTTGGAGAGGGTCATTGGACCCTATTGCGGATTCTGGTACGTGGGTCAGATGGCAATGTCTCCGATCTAATAGAATTTGAGTTGTTTAGGGGAATCACTAGAGTCACCCCTATTGTGGTTGAGTATTGGTTGGAGGCAACTGAGAGGATTATGAACGACATTGACTCCACTCATTAGTAGAAACTGAAGGGTGTAGTCTCTTTGCTTCGCGATGAAGCTTATCAGTGGTAGTTGTCAGTTGAGAAGGGTACACAAATAGATCGTCTGAACTGAGACTTCTTTAAGACTTCATTCTAAAGAAAATATGTGGGCACGAGTTATGTTGATGCTCGTAGGTGTGAGTTCATGAATTTCATGCAAGGTGATAAGTACGTAGCCGAATATGAGGCCGAGTTTCTGAGATTAAGCTACTACGTTCGAGGCATGGTGGCATCTGAGTATGAGAAATGTGTATGTTTTGAGGACGATTTGAGGGATAGTCTAAGGGTCCTGATTGCACCGTAGAAGGAGCGTGAGTTTACTATTTTAGTAGATAAGGCGAAGATCACTGAAGAGGTTAAGTGTGTGGAGTGCCAGAATAGAGACCGTGAGAGAGGCAAGAATAAAAAGGGTTCGAAGCACTCTAGTTCTGTTTAGAGGCTTAAGAAATGGGCCAAACTTGATGGGCCTGTTAGAGTGGGAGTTCTTGTTGCTCTTACTGGGCTTCAGCCTTGTAGTGATTGTGGTAGCTGCCATCCGGGCGAGTGTTGGTGGAGATTAGGGGCTGTCTACAGTGTGGGTCATTAGAGCACCAGATTAGAGAGTGTCCACATTATTTTGATTAGATGTAGGCTTCAGGATCGGGTTTTGTTCAGCCTTAGAGGGTAGAATAGTAGCCACCTAGGGGCCGTGGATCATCTAGGAGTGGTAATGGTATGGGCTGAGGATAGAGAACCACCGTAGAAATGCTAATCGGTGAGTGGGGCGACCAACATTGGTTTATCTTGTTGACCTTAGAGAGGATAGAGACACCCTTTATGTGACCACGTGTCATTTTTTTATTTTTATGCTCTATATCTTTGCTTTGATAGGCATAGGTTACGGTGAGGTTTGTACTGAGTCTGTTGGGACAGTCTATTCGGGTAAATAGACTTTATAGGAATATTCCGTTGGAAGTATAAGGGGCTATGTTTCTGGCAAATCTGATGGAGCTACCATTTGGGGAGTTTGACTTAATTATGGGTATGGACTAGTTAGTTGAGTATCGAGTTAGTTTGGACTGCTCGACTAAGAGGGTCATTCTGAGGTCTGAGATTGATAAAGAGGTGGTTGTGGTTAGTGAGCATCGAGATTACCTGTCTAATGTAATCTTCGCTCTAGTGGCTGAGAAATTGGTTTAAAAAGGGTGTGAGGAGTATTTGGCTTATGTTAGTGTTTCTGTAACACCCCAAACCCGGTCAATACACCACGACCGAATCTGGTATGTTACAGGGAGAAAGGATTTTGGGAAAATAGGTTTAAGTTTAGATGTTTGATGAAAACACCTCGCTAAATTGTGTATTTGAAAAAAACTTGAGTAGGCTTGATTAAAATCTGATGATGTATTTGAAAATCCGGAAATTTTGAAAACTCAATCAGATGTGTAGGTACAACAAGTTTATCTCATTTAGAAGTTTAAGTTGTTTATTATTATTACTAAAACATTTTGACTTAGTAGAAAATCGAGGTTAAGTCAGAAAAACATTTGAGTTCTCTTTATTCCAAATCTTAGTGTGATACCCGATGGCATAGTTTAAAATATCACTTTTGTAGTTTTGAAATCGTTGTCTTTCCAAGTTTTAGCACATTTTATCCCAATTAATTTGTTAAGGCATATTAAAAATCTACTTTAAGCATAAACATAGCAAAACATAATTTTAAAAGGCCTTTTACAAACCAAAATAAAACCAAATAGTAATAAATAAGCTAATGTACCAAATTTTATAAAGTCCGAGCAAATCCTTATTTAAGCATGGCATGTGCACCTCGAGTCCATCCCGCTCCATGTCCGCGTCTAAGTGTCACTGAAATGTCAAAGGAGAGTGAGTCGCAAGACTCGGTGTATAAATCCCCTCCGATAATACAACATGCTAACACACATCATAGCAAAGCAATACAATTAATGCACTGTTCCTAACCATCCAATACACCTTTTCTACCCGTGTGGTACCAAACCATCGGTGGTGCCAAACCACCGTGACCCAAAGTCACGATATCCATAATGTGGTGCCAAACCACCGGTGACCCAAGTCACAAATAATCCAATGATGGGGCCAACCCATCATGTGATACCAAATCACTAACGACAATCCCAGATCTCATAAGTGGGGCCAACCCACGGTGGTGTCAAACCACAATGACGAGTCGCAATGAGAGCCAAACCTCGGTGTCCCAAAGACACAGCAGTGATACTAAATCACGGTGACCGCATCACAATCCGATGATGGGGCCAACCCATCGTGTGATACCAAATCAGGGCCAATCCGTATAATCAATCGTGGGGCCAACCCACCGTGGTGTTAAGCCACTAGGGACGAGACGAGAGTGCCAAACCTCCGTGACCCAAAGTCACAAAATATGTGGTACCAAACCACTTTGGTGCTAAACCTCGGTGTCCCAAAGACACGGATATCATATTTTCCCTCCACTCATATCACCCATACATGTCATACTGATGCAAATCATGCCATAGTGCAAACATGCTAATATAATATCACTCACATATTACATACATCAGCAATCATGCTAGCATATACCCTTAAGAGAACTCGCAATGGAACGAACTTACCCGGATCCGAACACATACCCCATAGGGTACCATAGCAATCATCATCTTTGTTCCACTTAATACACGAACATATTATTATTAACATATTACTAGGTAATCGGTGTGTTAGTTTACACACGGTATATCGCAAGCCTTAATCCCAAAGAACCCGATCTAACACCCTCAATCCTCTTGCTCCTAAAACAATCGGCCAACCATGGATTAATCACTTAAACCATTCGTACAACCATATAAACCAAAGGGTATATCGATTAACCCTTACCTTGCAAATGTTTGGTTTCCTACCAAACCGGATCGACAATGGTTCCTCTTTAACAATCGGCACACCCTATTAAAAGAACAGTTAATCCATTGAAACTTTGGCTTATAGAACTCTAAAAGAATAGACTAACAAGATAACCTCTTACCCCTACTTACCACTTGACTTCTCCAATCTACCGCTTGAAATCCAAAGGCCCTATATGAAAGCGATTACAAAACCGAACGTTACTCCTTTTTATGAGATCCGACATCGGCTCTCAAACACCAAAGATTGACAAAGCACGAGAAAAGGGAGAATGGCCATTCGCCAAACACTTACCTCCTACTAGGCCGATTGAAACAAGAATCTAACAAGAGGAATAGGTTCGCTAACACCCTTAATCAAGAAGAGAAAAGTTTAAAAAAACAAAGAAGAAATCGGCAAGGGTTTTAGTAAGGTTCTGCTAAAAGGTTTTGGAAAAGAAAGAAAATAAAAAGATGAATGGAGGGTGCTTTGGTTAAAAGAAAGAAGATGGAGAATGTAGGTTTTTGGAGGATGGTGTTTCGGTTAAGAAGGGAGATAAAAGAAACTAGCTTCGGCTTCAACAAATTGGAAAAGAAAGGGAGAGAGAGATGAACATTCGGCTACCAAGGTTTTCAAATGAGAAAAGAGAAAGAAAAAATGTGGAGAAAAAAGTGTTGTAGTTTCGGCAAGTGAAGGTGCTTGAGGTTTCGATTTACACAAGAGAAGGGAATGGAGAAAGCAAATGGAGCATTCGGTTGGCAACCACAAGGTGTAGAAGAAAAGTGCAAAATTTTGCAAATAGAGTTGCTTGGGGTTTCGGTTTCAAGAAGCAAAATGGAAGGGTTTTTCGGCTTAGGCTATATGTAAGTGAAGAGAGCTTTTGCTTACCACTCTTTGACCGAAAATACACCAAAATGCCAAATGACCATTCGGCACACTACTCCCCAACTCTTACCAACCGGCCACTCCCCAAAACCTCTCCAACAACCGGCCAAACTCCCCCCCAAACACTCCCAAGCCACGAATTCAAATTACCTTGACCAAGTCTTCCTCCACAATTTGCTCTCCACCCACCATTCAAATAGGAAGACTTAGTCCAAGGCAGAGTTCGAACTGCCTACAACTCCTCCCCTCCATGCCGTCAAAATGGATACAAAAATAGGGGATTTTCATAGCTTGAACCCAGGACATCCTCCCTTGCACTTGACGCCACACACAAGCTCTAAGTGGCGCATGCTTGCCACTTTGCTAGCTCTTCACTTGTGCAACAATTTACCAAATAAAATACATAAGACCCAAATCCTTCAAATTTCTATCACATAAAGCCCAAAAGTAAATTTTTCCTATCACCCGAGCTTACACCTAGCTTATAACTAAGCCCCAACAACATCGAAATAACAACATAACACATCAAGCACATGCAGCAAAGCCAAAATAAAATAGCCCCTAACCCGGGATATTACAGTTCTCCCCCCTTAAAAATAATTTTGGCCTCGAAATTACCTGATCAGAAGAGTTGCGAGTATTACTGTCTCATCATATCCTCAGGTTCCCACGTAGCTTCTTCCACGCCATGATTCCGCCAAAGAACCTTAACCAAAGGCACAGACTTCCTGCGCAGAACCTTCACATCCCGATCTAAAATCTGTACAGGCTCTTCCTCCATAGTCAAATCTGGGTTTACCTCAATCTCTCCTACTGCTACCACATGCGACGGATCGAAACGATATCGCTCGAGCATCGAAACGTGGAACACGTCGTGAATCGACTTAGCTCTGCGGCAACTCGAAATGATATGCAATCGGTCTCACTCGTCAAGACCTTATACTACCCAATAAACCTCGGACTTAGCTTGCCTTTTCTCCACGAACCTTAATACTTTCTTCCACGGTGAGACCTTCGAAAAACTTGATCCCCACAAAGAACTCTATATCTCTTCGCTTAAGATCGGCATAAGACTTCACGGTCCGAAGCTTCCTTCAATCGAGCCTGAATCAACTTAACCTTGTCTTCGGTCTCAACAACCAACTCTGGCCCCAACAACTGACGTTCACTTAACTCTGCCCAACAAGTAGGTGAGCGTCACTTCCACCGTGATAACGCCTCATATGGTGCCATCTTGATGCTTGCTTGGTAACTATTGTTGTAGGCGAACTCACCTAATGGTAGGTACTCCTCCCAACTACCCTTGAAGTCAATACACAACCTCGTAACATGTCCTCTAAGATCAGATAACCCTTTCATCGCCCGTCGATCTGCGGATGAAATGTCTTTGAAATCCAACCGCGTACCAGAGCTCGATGCAACGCCTCCGTAACCTTGACGTAAATCTGGATCCCTATCCGAGATGATCGACATCGACACCCCGCAGCCTCACAATTTCGACACATACAACTTCGCAAACCTCTGCGGTGAGTAATCCACCCTCACCTAATAAAGTGAGTGATTTAGTCGATCGATCCATAATTACCCAAACTGAATCCTTCTTGCTTGGTGTAAGCGGTAATCCACTGACAAAATCTATAGTTATCCTTTCCCACTTCCACTGAGGAATCTTCACCGGGTCAAGCAACCACGACGACAATCGATGCTCAGCCTTGACCTCATGACATGTCGACACTTCCTACAAACTCGCTCACTTCCTTTTTCGACCGGCCACCGTAATCGATCTCCGAGATCCCTATACATCTTACCACCTCCGGGATGCATAAGCGTAGGGCTGCTATGTGCATCCTCAAGAATCTTCCGCCTTAACTCGGTGTCTCTCGGCATACAAGCCTTCCCACGAAAACACAAAGACCCCATCACTAGACAAACTGTAACCTCCAAACCATCATTCTCGCACTTGTGTCCTCTCGCGACTCAAAACCTCATCCATCAACTATTTTTCTCTCGATCCGCTCAACCCAAGTAGGCTTAACTCGCAGCTCTGCCGAAATACTCCGTCGTCATACAAACTCAAGTGGGCGAACATCGCCTTAGATCCGAAACAACCTTAAGGCTCAACGCGTACGCCACAACGTTAGCCTTGCGGATGATACTCAATTGAGCAATCGTAGTCTTTTAGCGGCTCAATCCATCTGCTCCTCGATTCAAGTCTTTCCGAGTCAAGATACTTCGACTCTTATGATCCGTGTAGACTATCGATCTCTCTCCGTACAAGTAATGCCTCCATATCTTCAAGGCAAAGACTACGACCGCTAACTCCGGATCGTGTGTCGGATAATTGACCTCATGTGGCCTCAATTGCGAGAGATCGTAAGCCACAACCTTCCTTTCTTGCATCAAGACACAACCCAAACCAGATGTGATGCATCGCGATACACCGTGGAATTCCTTTTCACCTCGGGTTGAATTAGAGCCGAGCTTCATCAAAATCTTCTTCAACTTATCGAAGCTCTCTGCCGCTTCTCATCCAAATAAACTAACCCTTTTCTTAATAATTTAGTCATCTACAGCTGCGATCAACGAAACCCCTCTACAAATCTTGGTAGTATCCTCGCCAAACCCGAAAACTTGAATCTCAACATCGACCTAGGCGGCTTCCAACCCAAACCGCCTCAATCTTTCGAGGATCCACTCTAATCCCTCACCGATACTACATGACCCAAGAACGTCCACCTCCTAAGCGTAACTCGCATTTATTGAACTTCGCATAAAGTCGCTTTCTCCCTTAAAATCAGCAATACCACCCGCAAATCGCGATCATGTTCTTCCTCGATCCTTGAATATACCAAGATGTCGTCGATAAAACCACTACGAACCGATCTAAATCTGCTGGAACACCCTATTCATCATATCCATGAAGGTCAGGTAGCGTAGTCAACCCAAACGGCATAACTAAGAACTCAAAGTGCCCATATCGAGTAATTTAAATGCCGTCTTGTAGATATCCGCCTCCTTCACCTTTAATCGGTGATACCTGCATCTTAAATCGATCTTCGAGAAAACCGACGACCTTCAAATTGATCAAACAAGTCATCTATCCGAAGCGGCGGATACTTGTTTTTGATCGTCACTTATTCAACAGTGAGTCTATACACATCCTCATAGTATCGTCTTTCTTCTTGACAAAGAGTACCGGCATTCCCAAGGCGAAACACTTGGCCCGATAAAGCCTCGGTCCAACAATTCTCGGATTTGAGCCTTAAGCTCCACTAACTCTTTAGGCCCCATCACATGCGGAGCTATAGATACGGCCGATTCCGTAATGTGTCTATCCCGAACTCTACCTCACGATCGGTGGCAAACCGGAAGCTCCTCAGAAACACATCAACAAATTCCCTAATCGTCCAACCGTCTCCACAAAGAGACCCTTTAGCCTCAAAGGCATACACATAAACCACATACGCTTCACGCCTTTTTCTCGACCATCTTCTGGCTTTCGGGCGAGATACCACATTGACGGATAATTTCTCCTATTACCGATCAGGACTACCTCATCACCCTTAGCTATTTTCGAACCATGCGCTTAGTCGCATAATCCAACCTCGCTGGTACTTAACCACCAGTCCATCCCGAGAATCGATCGAACTCCCCAAACGGCGGTTCCATCAAGTCGACCACAAACACTACCCCTTGGAGTTCTAGAGGTGCGTCTCTATACGACTTATTACAACTCAGAGTGACCTAGAGGGCTTATTATGGTCATCCGCCTAAGATATCTCGAGTCTAAAACCATGGTCTTCACTATGCTACTTGCAACATATGAATGTGTTGAACCCACATCAATCAAAGCGAGAAATGGAGAACCAAAGATTAAAACGTCGGTTATGACGTCCGGTGCGTCGCCTCCTCTCGACGCCTGTCAGATACACTAGCCCCTACCGTCGGCCTCGAACCACCTACACCTCGCCGGTGCTCCTACCCGACCGTAACCATTACTTCCTCCGCCATTACCTCGGCCCCTCTGCGGTCTTTGGTCCATTATTCTGATTGAGCACGGCCGACTCTCGGACCGAATCCTAGCCAACTCACGCGGACAGGTCCCTCACACGTGGTCCAAATGAGCCACACTCAAAACAACCTTTTCCACTAGTCCAACATCCTCCCAATGAGCTTTCCCAGCAGTTTACATCATGGCGGTCCACGCTTAGCAAGAACAAACCTACTCGACCGATTCGCCCACTCGGTCTAGCCCTTTCTCATGGATTACTGTCGACCGGAAGATCCAAAACTCCTCTTATGTTTTCCTATCCATGCCTTGCCTCACGAGACTCTTTAATACCCTCGGCCACCTTCGCCTTTTCAACCGTATCAAGAATTCGCGCTCCTGCCGAGGCGTAATCAACAATCTTAATTGCCTCGAGCCATCCTCAAACGAACACACCTCTCGTGTTCAGAGCTACCATACCCCTCGCATACCGACTCGACCTCGAAACTCGCCAGTACTCGACGACGATTTACTCCCCGAACTAACCTCGTAAATGCTTTCATTGCTCATTAATGTAGTTAGCTCCCACGTACTTTTTCTAATAAGCGTACACTCGAAATAGTCCCAAGTCGATCTTCATTGCAGTCATTGTCTCGAACCGTGAGCCACCACTAGTATGACTCATCTCGAGAAGTGATACTATCCCTTTAACTTTTCTTGTGATCAGTCTAGATCGTCCATGATCCGCTCTGTCGCTTCACCAATATTCAAGATCTTTGGAGCAACACCAGAGACACCCCAAAAGAATTCACCCGTTTGTTCAAGTCGCCAGGCACGATTTCCTAACTCCTGCGCCTCCGCCTACTCCCACTACCCTTTCTAAAACCCAGCAAGATCGTCTTTGTGACACTCGGCGTCATCCCCATGCATTCTCGAAACTCACCACCTCCAATTTGGTGGCAAACCCAGATCTCATTTTCGACCTTGACCAGATCCTACGGGTTCGAAGCGTCATCCCACCGCTGCCTCGTCCCACGACCACGTCCACCTCGGTACTCATGACTAAATCCCGTCGATTTAAAAAATTTTATGCATCGATAATTATTTCAATTGCTTTTAAAGCGGTCTTATGAATATTAAAGGAGCTCTGTTTTGAGTCCACTCGATCCTATCGCTTTTAGTTTCTAAAGTAATCTTACTATCTCTAGCCATCCTAATCACATCTCATCAATATCATTATCACAACCAATAGTAAGGGTACTTACCAGGCGGATTGGTGCTGGAGACTCGGTGCCATGCCTTTCACACCATACTTTTTAAAACATAACACTTAAAATGACTTTTAAAAACATTTTGGGCCTCGGGCCCACAGCCGAGCCGTTGAACTTGGATCTGATACCACAATTGTAACACCCCAAACCCAGTCAATACACCACGACCGAATCCGGTATGTTACAGGGAGAAAGGATTTTGGGAAAATAGGTTTAAGTTTAGATGTTTGATGAAAACACCTCGCTAAATTGTGTATTTGAAAAAAACTTGAGTAGGCTTGATTAAAATCTGATGATGTATTTGAAAATTTGAAAATTTTGAAAACTCAATCAGATGTGTAGGTACAACAAGTTTATCTCATTTAGAAGTTTAAGTTGTTTATTATTATTACTAAAACATTTTGACTTAGTAGAAAAAGATTAAAGAGAATATATATATTCATTCTCGGTTCAAGTTCTACTAGTATAACATTAATAGAGAATATATATTAATGTTTTAACTCATAGCTTATTACAAACCATACCAAAATTACATTTTTTACTCAATTGTCTTCCCAATCAAAATGAAATATTTAATAATTTTCTATCTCAAAATTTTTAAAATAAAATAAATGAACTTTACATTACCTTGAGGTTTAATATGTAAAGTTTGAGTGACTTGATTAACATGAACAAAAGCAATCTTAATAATTGTGGAGTGTGTCTTGCATTTTTGGGTCAAAGCAAAGGCGACATCGTGAAGAGGTATAACACCCCATACTTGGCCTAGACGTTAAGACCAAGTCTGAAAGCTACATCAAATCATTTCAGAAAATTCAAACCTTTAACTATTTAAAGTTTAACAGTCAGAAATCGTTTAAATAGTTAAACCAAACGTGGAAATCCAAACTTATAAATCGTAATCCGAAATAAAACACACGATGGTATAAGTCTAGATAAAATAATAAAATAACTAAAAGAGAGATGACCGAGCTCCCGCCACGCCTAGGCCGTCTAAGTCATTACACTAATCCAAACAAATAGACTAAATGAGTTTACAACTTAGTGTGTAACTTACATTTTTAATTAATTAGTAACATAACAGATATGATTTCGGTTTTTCATTAATCAGCCAATTCAAAAATCAGATACAAAAACAAAAACAGAGGATATCAAATATAGTTGCAGAACATTTCAGATACAGATGCAAATTCCTACCCCCAACCACTACATACCATCTCCGTCCATCCCTACACACCATATAGGGTATCAAATACTCATCCATCCCTACACACCGCATAGTGAATGTTTGTCACGTTTCAAAATAATTGTAGTCTAGTTGCAAGATTAGAATGCAATAAGTCACCAGAGTGAGATATATGTTTATGGGTTAGCCACCAAATTTGACAGATTATTAAACTGCCCACACTTCCTCTTTTTCACAATCACAACCCAATGCAGATACAAATTTAGCATATATCAGATATGCGTATACAATAATAAAAATTCCGAACATGCTTATGTAATGCTATCACACTTATCATATTTCATATCAAATATTAATATGAAAATAACAGATTATTTAGTAACGAATTGTCAGATAATGGTTTTGTTGTCTAATTAAGATCATACGGACCCTACGGTAGGCCTACGTTCGATTCAAACGATGATTACCGTAACGCCCCAAAATTTGGGCTAAAAGTGTTGGGCTTGAGAAAGGGAACGATTAGGAAACTATGCATAAAAGTTTATGTGAGCTAGGAAATGACATAATTAAATGTCTGCTCAAGTGGTTAAGGGCCCTGAGAGGAGTTGGAAAAGTCCTGGGTTCAAACTTGGGCTTTAGTAAAACTTTTAGTTTTAAGTGGATAAAACCTTGGATGCTTGGATGTAGGCCTTTTAAATTATTGTGTTAAAAAAATGACACAAGGAAGCATGTGGTCTAGTGGTTGTGGCGTCATTAAGGTTGCAAGGGAGCCTGGGTTCAAGTCTTGGCCCTTGCAATTTATTTTGGTTTTTCTTTTAAAGGAACCTTGACTTTGGCCTTTAGACCTTTTAAATAATTGAGGATAAAATGTGACACAAAGAGAGGGGATGGTCTAGTGGCAAGGAGTCGTGCTGTTTCTGCTAGGGGACTAGAGTTCGAGTCTCACTGAATGCAAATGAGATAATATATTTTGTTCATGAGGAGGCAAGAGTTGGTGTTGGATTTGAACTCTATTGTAGGAGAGTTTGAATTGGTCTTGTGAGTTGGTTGTGGAGGATATCAAGGAGGGATAAGGGGAGAAAATCAAGGAGATGAGGTGGAGATTTTCAAGGAGTTTGAAGGCTTGAGAAGTTGTGCCGAAATAGGTTGGTTTATGAGGCTCACGATGTTGTATGTGAATCTGGACTAAATAGGCCACACGAGCGTATGGGCCTACTTGGGCCCAATAGCGAGTTCTGGGCCTATACACACTGTTTTGGCCGTGTAGGTTATATGAGTGGCTTGAAGTGACAATAGACCTTCTTGGAGGTCGTAATAAGTACCGAGACCTTAATATTGTAAAATTATCGAAATACCCCTGTAGGACAAAATGACTATTTTACCCTTGTGGGTAAATGACTGACTTAGCCTATGAATTTGACTAACTTGACTGTGGCCGTGTGACTGATATGCTTTTAATATATGTTTAAATGACCGTTACTGAGCATGGCCATTCTGCATACACCTGTGATGATTGAGCATGACATAAATGACATTTTTCATAGGGTTGGGACATTGTTACGGAGGAAGTGTACGGCTCGTTGCCCTTCTGTACAAGGCTTTCTGCGATATTTATGGATTTTAGTCATTTTATTAACCGACAGCGGTGCTGCAATATTTATGGATTTTAGCCGTTCTATCTACGACGTCGAGCCGTTCTATTGACATAGTGCCGCGACCGGTGCTAAGCTTGGTGTGTTGGCTGGGTGGGTCGATTTTATCCCCACATGGTGTGTTGGTTGGTATGGGTGGTGTATTGGTTGGATGGGGCTGGATTTCCATGCGCATATCTGCATCTATCTTGGTTACAGTAATGGGCTTAGGTCCACCTGGTTCTGTTAATGGGCTAAGGCCCACCTGATACTGTGTGTGTCATGGGTTTAGGCCCAGTCTGTTTTTGCATACCGTGTATCTGACTGTTTGTATTATAAGAGATTACACAATGAGTTTTCACAAACTCACCCTTCAGTCTAATTGTACAAGTAATCTCCGACCTTAGGCGATTTGGAGCCATGAGAGACTCGGAGGTGGCCACACGATCATTGAAGCTTTCTTTGTAGACTTTTATTTGAATTTTATATTTTGGGTTTTAATTACATTATAAGGCCTTTGAGGATTAAATTTTAAATGGGCTTTAGATTTCCTTATTTCAAACTGCTAAAAACAAATTTTCAAAATTAACAACTATTTTTAAAAACACTTAAAAACAGACATTTTATATTTCAAACTTTAGTAGCTTCTGCGATTGGAATAACCTAAAGTATCAATGTCAGACATTAAGTAAATGTTTTTGACGAGATGATTTGCTAAACTCAAGCAAAGGGATTTAACAATAGAAATGATCTTTTAACGACAAACTCAATTTTTGAACGACGCTTTGATGTGACACTCCAGGTTTGGGGTGTTACATTTAGTGGTATCGGAGCCAAGTTGTAAAACTCGGCTGTGAAATGGGTTTTCAAAATTTTGTATTACAAGAGGTTGGTTTCAAATATGTTAAGTGTTTTGAGGTATTTTTCTAAAAGTATGGCTGCAGGAGTCTCCAACACCAAATCATAAGTTCTCGACTACATTTCTTTATTATAGTGAAATGTTATACTAAAACTAATATAAATACTAGCACTACTTCTGAAACTCTATAGATAAATTAAATGAAAAATTGTAGTGAGCTTGCGAATCTGAAAACAAACTCTAAACTCTTGCTTTCTCATAAGACATCCGCTTAATTCTGAAATTGTAACTAAATTGCATAAAATTTTAATTCGGATAATACATAAGAGAAAATGAGCACTAGAAGGGTATAAAAGGTGCGATAGAGGTCGTGGTAGTGCTAGAATTTGGGTCTTGACATCAGCCGCATGCCCAAGTCGAGTGAGGAAGCACCAGCTTCACCCCAGAGCGAGACAGGTCGTTTGATTGAGCGGGGGGGACGCATTGTCCCAAGCAATGTTGAGGATTCTAGAAAGGGTTGCGGGTAATCTTGGGTCGAATCTGAATTCTTTGTGGGCATAAGTCGATTACAAAATGACTCAGTCAAATGGAGCGAGAGATCTTTAGGGAGTTTTAGGGTGGCCCAGAGTGTGGCGAGAATCTTGGTTGGAGACCATAGAAAGAATTATGGATGACCTCGACTGTACATCAGAACAAAAGTTAATGGGTGCTGTGTCTCTATTGAGAGATGAAGCCTATTAGTGGTGGCTTACGGTAGAAAAGGTACTCCGTTTTACTGATTGATCTGGGAATTCTTTAACTCCACGTTTCAGGGAAAGTATTTGGGCGCCAGCTATGTCGACACTCGTAGGAAAGAATTTCTGAATTTGGTTCAAGGTGATGATCTGTGGTAGAGTCTGAGGCGAAATTTTTTGACTTAGTTGATATGGTCGAGGAATAGTAGCAATGCGAATCTGACATTGTGTTCAATTTGAGGACGGCCTCAGGCACAGCCTCCGAGTGTTGATAGCTCCACAAAGGGAGCGGACTTTGCCGTGTTAGTATAGAAATATAAGATTGCCGAGGAGGTAAAGCATGTCGGCGTCGAGCAGGAAAAGGAAAAGTCTGAGATAAGAGGGATTTAGAACCCTCCAATTCGGATCGAAAGCCTAAGAGAAAGGCCAAAATAGAAGGGCCAGTTTGAGTTAGGGACCTTGTTGCTGTTACTAGATCACAGCCTTGTGCAGGTTGTGGGAGCTATCATCAGGGTGACTGTCGGAAAAGGACTAAGACGTGTTTCAGGTGCGGATCAGTAGAGCACTTTGTGAGAAATTATTCATAGAGGCCTGGGCAGATGGAGGCTGCAGGGCAGGGTTTTGCTCAGCCAGTGAGAGGTGGATAGTAGCCACCAAGAGGCTGTGGTCCGGCCAGGGGTAGAAACGGAGTGGGCTGTAGAGCACTAGGCAGAGGTGCTGGTCAAGCTGAGGTGAAGCAATCAGTTTTGGTCTATGTAGCACGTCGCGGGGAGGTCAGAGACGCTCCAGATGTAGATACTGGTACGTACTTAAACCATAGTGTATTACATTTAATTTAGAACTAGAGTGCTCAATGGGAGCGTAGTGGTGTAGATTAAGCTAAGCGGTTTTTCAGATAGTTGGAAATTTCGAGGATGAAATTTCTTTAAGAGAGGTAGAACTGTAACGCCCAAAATTTGGGCCTAGAAGTATTGGACCTTGAGCAAGGGAGTGGTTAGGAAACTGTGCATAAAAGTTTATGTGAGCTAGGAAATGACACAATTAAATGTCTGCTCAAGTGGTTAAGGGTCCTAAGAGGAGTTGGAAAAGTCTTGGGTTCAAACCTGGGCTTTAGTAAAAATTTTGGTTTTAGGTGGATAAAACCCTGGATGCTTGGATGTAAGCCTTTTAAATTATTGTGTTAAAAAAATGATACAAAGAAGCATGTGGTCTAGTGGTTGTGGGGTCATTAAGGTTGCAAGGGAGCCTGGGTTCAAGTCTTGGCTCTTGCAATTTATTTTGGTTTTTCTTTTAAAAGAACCTGGACTTTGGCCTTTAGACCTTTTAATTATTTAAGGATAAAATGTGACACAAAGAGAGGGGATGGTCTAGTGGCAAGGAGGCGTGCTGTTTCTGTTAGGGGACTTGAGTTTGAGTGTCACTGTATGCAAATGGGATTATATCTTTTGTTCATGAGGAGGCAAGAGTTGGTGTTGGATTTGAACTCTATTGTTGGAGAGTTTGAATTGGTCTTGTGAGTTGGTTGTGGAGGATATCAGGGAGGGATAAGGGAGAAAATCAAGGAGAGGGGGGTGAAGATTTTCAAGGAGTTTGAAGGCTTGAAAAGTTGTGCCGAAATAGGTTTCTTGCTCTTGTAAATTCATCTTGGGGCTTTTGTTAGGTATATCCGAAGTGCCAGAATTGTTTTCTTTGCTTGCTCTTGTGTATGTTGTCGATTGGTCTCTCCTTTTCAACTTTAGTTTTGCTTCTTTTCTCTAAAAGAAACCGAATACTATTTCTTCTCTGCTTGAAACTTCCTACTCATCTCTTCTTTAATCATTTTCTACTAGAGCTGACCTTCTCTTTTATTTTCATCTCTACTCCTTTCCAATTTCATTTTTCCTTTCTTTGTTAGGTCGAATTCTCATACTCTCTCCCTCTCAAATCTCTTTGTTCTTCTTGTTTTGGGCCGAATCTTCTTGACTGACTATTGCCTAAATACGTTTGTTTTATTGGTAAGGGAGTGTTACAACCACTTTATTATTTAGTTCTTAGTTAAATTTCTTTTGGCTCTATTAACAAGCTTCGATTTTCCCTTTTCTTTCTCTTGGGGGCCGAATGTATGGTTGTCTTCTAACAACTTTTGATCTGCCAAATCATGTTAGGAGGGGGAATCACCCTTGATCATCAGTGAGGCACTAGTATCTGTTAGTTCTAGCAAGGTGAGTGTTTTTGGTTTAGTAAATAAAGTTTATAGATTAAGAGTATGCGTTATTCTTGTGTTGTGTTGGTTATAGGTTTTGTGCTCCAGATTATTCGCACTCTTCTTTGTTGCAATCAGGTGTGTATTTGTATGCAGTATTCGATGATCGGCTAAAAAGCCGAAAGTATGGGTTGTTTACACTACTATGACTGTAGACCGACAAAATGCCAACAAGACAAAAATATGGCGTATGATGCCACACGAGCGTGCGATCGTGCGTGTGGTGAACCGAACCTACGAACATGGGCGTTAGTCTCTAGGGGCCACCACGAGCGCTCTCATGGTCTTGGGCTGTTCTAGGCCTCGTTGGGCTAAAATGGGTTGGTGGGCCTAGTAGGCTTGTGGGCCACACGGATAAAATGTATATGATGTGGTAATTGTTGTTTGGACTGTGACATTTGCATAGCTGGGGCCGTTATGGGCCTCGATGGGTCAAAATAGGCTGCGTGGGCCGAATGGGGTTGTGGGCCCACACGGGTAAAATCCTCGATAAGTGATCATTGACAGGTTGGTTTATGAGGCTCGCGAAGCCGTATGTGAATCTGGACTAAATGGGCCACACGAGCGTGTGGACCCACTTGGGCCCAATAGTGGGTTTTGGGCCCATATACACTGTTCTGGCCATGTAGGTTATCTGAGTCTCTCAAAGTAACGATAAACCTTCTTGGAGGTCGTAATAAGTACTGAGACCCTAATATTGTAAAATTACCGAAATACCTATGTAGGAAAAAAATAACTATTTTGCCCTTGTGGGTAAATGACTAACTTAGGCTATGAATTTGACTGACATGACTGTGGTCGTGTGACTAATATGCTTTAAATATATGTTTAAATGACCGTTACTGAGCATGGCCATTCCGCATACACCTATGATGGTTGAGCATGACATACACAACATTTTACATGAGGTTGGGACATTGTTACGGTGGAAGTGTACGGCTCGTTGCCATTCTGTATAAGGCTTTCAGCCTTTCTGTGATATTTATGGCTTTTAGCCGTTCTGTTAACTGGTAGTGGTTCTGCGATATTTATGGCTTTTACCCGTTCTATCTACGATCTTAGCCGATTGCTCATTGACTTAGTGCATAACTATTTTTATTTAAATTTTATATTTTAGGTTTTAATTCTATTATAAGGCTTTTGAGGGATTAAATTTTTAAATGGGCTTTAGATTTCCTTATTTAAAACTGCTAAACATGAATTTTCAAAATTAACAACTATTTTCAAAAACACTTAAAAACAGACGTTTTATATTTCAAACTTTAGTAGCTTCCGTGATTGGAATAACCTAAAGTACAATGCCAGGCATTAAGTAAACATTTTTGACGAGATGATTTGCTAAACTCGAGCAAAAGGATTTAAACATAGAAATGAACTTTTAACGACAAACTCAGTTTTTGAATGACGCTTTGATGTGACACTCCAGATTCGACCATAACGTCTATGTCGGGTTTGGGGTGTTACGTCCCTAGGAAAAAAATCCTAATTTTTGGCCTACAAGCCCGTGTAGATTCACACAGCCTAGGTGGCTGGTTCGTGTAGGACACACCCGTATGGCCCACCTCAATGTCGCACATAGACTGTCACACGGCCTAGGACACAATCTTGTGGCTCAAAATGGTAAGTGGCACGGTTTAACACACGGCCCAGCACTTGCCCGTGTGACTCAAGACCCAAAATATATCTTACACGGCCTGGACACACGCCCTTGTCTCTGGCTCGTGTGTCCCTAATTCCAAAATAGTGAGTTATACGACCTGGACATACACCCGTGTCTCTAGCCCGTGTGCCTCTAATTCAAAAATAGTGAGTTACAAGGCCTGACACACGGCCATGTGGTGTTGAAAGCCATGTTTTCAGCTTCTGTCGTTCACAAAATTTTGGGTTTTCATTACACACCTGGTATAGTTTCGATGTCGGAGCAACATAAGTGATCCCAAAACCTAAAACAACAACCAATGGTCCAATCAAACGACTTAATCAAAGTAATTCGTACAATTTAACACTTAACCAAGTATGTCGAAAGCTTCGATGCAAAACCCCCAAACAAAACTAACACTTACCGATGAATAAACGACAATTACTCGAACTTAGGCAATTGAAGGAACGTTAGGTGTCTCAAAATCTTTCTATAAAACGCACTGAAGTCACAAACGACACCAATATTGATTAAAACCACAACAACAGAACTTGAAGGAAAACCCTAATTTACAACGAGTCGATCAACAACAAATGAGTTGAAACAACAAAATCTTACCTTTTAAAGGCTAAAACAACCGTAGAATGATACAATTCAATAATTAAGACAAAAGCATAGTAGAAAGAAAGGTCACAAGAATAACAAACATAAAGAAAGGAAGAAGAAAAGCAATAACGAAGAGAAAAGAATGAGAAAAATGATAGAGGTGAATTTTTTTTTTAAAAAAGAAGAAGAAGAGAAAAAAACATATTAATTGATTAAAAAAAAAGACCAATTACCAAACAGTGTGAAAATATTTCCTCATCGCTTATGCAGAGACTCGAACTTAAGACCAAACAGAATACAAAAGCTTAACCACCAAACTAGCAGGCTCATTCTTGACACAAAATTAAACTTAAGTCGAGATTTCAAGGATAGTGGTCAAACGATAATAAACAGTAAAATTCAAGAAGGAAAACTTGAACCCCCGATCTCAAACACATAAATAGAACACTTTTACCACTGATACAGAAACTTAATTATTGATAGAATTTACCAAACAAATGTTCAAAATTTGGGGCATTACATGAGGAATTACGCAACATTGCAATGACGTGAAGATGTTCGAAGTCAAGACAAAACAGAGATGATGTCCTGACCACACGACCCATGACGTTGTGATGACGTGATGAATTCTATCTCAAAGCAGCTATGTATTTAAACTTTTAGCAGTTACTTTTCCTAGTTAAACTATAATTATTCCATATATATTTTAGTCATATTAGAACTCTAATATTAGCCTACAAAAAAAGGCCTTAGTAACACTTCTAAACATCTTTATCTTCATAACATTAAAATTTGAGAGAAGATCAAGAGAAAGTTTTGAGAAAGCTTTAAGAGTTTTTTGTGTTTTATCTAGAGAGCTTTGCTTTTAGGGTTAGGGTTTGTTTTTGAGTTTCTTCATCTTGTACTTTTCATTTGTTTGCTCATTATGTGAAGTATCTATTGTCCGTGATTTTTTATCCTCTTGCTTGGAAGAGTTTTTTACGTAAATATTTTTGTCCAATTTCTCTACACGTTCTTGTTCGTCGTTTATATGGATCGATCCCCAACAATAAATGTATCTTAGAAAAAAATAATCAAATAATAAGATAAAAACGTAATAATATAAAATAAATAAAGGACATAAGAAAAACACATTCTTTTAGAATACAAATCGATAAGAAAAATTATTAATAAGAAAAGAAAGAGATGATATGCTTAAGTCCTAGAAAATGCCGAGGTGACGATTAAAATTTTCTTTTAAAAAATTCAAATATCAAAACCATTTATATAAAATTCAAAGTTGTAATGGTAAAACATTTAAACCTATAAATATCAATACATTTAAAATGTTAAAATTAATTCAATGACAAACATCAATTCATTTGTAATCCTCCAAATTAATAAATTACTTGTAACATCTATATAATTAGGAACCACCAAATCTAACTTTTAAAAATAAAATAGTAAGGTAAAAATGAAAAAAATTATTTAAATAATGAAAACATTAGAATATGTATATGTATGTTTAGATATCAAAATAGGGTCATAAACCATAAGACTATCTACATATTCTAAAATATGAGATTTTTGGAATCTAAAACTCTACTTATTTAGAAAAATTGATATAAAAATAATATTTAAACCGATTCCAACTCAAAATTTAATTACATGCATGTTATGGAGAGTTATTGAGACATTAATGATATTAATGAGTAACAATAATTGCATTTTATTTAGTGATTTAATATTAATTCTAAATATAATTGAAAGTAAAATATAAAAATAAAAGGTCAATATTGATCTTATTTATTTCATAATTCTTCTTAAGAGTTGGAAATATATTTTATATTAGATATAGATATTGTTGGGGATATACTTGAACTAATGACGAACAAGAATGTATAAAAAAAATTGGGAATAAATATCTCTATGGAAAACTCCTCCGATGAAGAGGGTAAATGTAACGCCCCTATTTTTATTAGTTTTGGCTTTTGTAAAATTGACATAATTGTGTATCTGCTTCACTGGTTAAGTGTTTTGGGTGTGTGTGGGAGGTCCTAAGTTTAAGTCACAACTTGGGTAACTTTTGGTATTTTTATGAATAAAGCCCAAACTCTGGTTAGTAGGCTTATAAGTAAAAGTGTGTAGGTATTTAACAGAATGGGCCTGCTGGCCTGGTGGTTAGGTGGAGTGTTGAATCTTTGCATAGGCAAGGGAGATTATTTTTGTTCGGTTTGGTTATGAAGAGTTTGAATTGGTTTCAAAGTCTGGGTAGTGGAGAGAATTAAGGGGAGAGATTAGGGGATTAGCAGATTTTCTTTTGAATTTTTGGCTATCACCCTATTTCCCCAAATTCTCTTCTTTTTTCTGATGTTTTCTGCCAAACTCCCTGCCGAAATTCCTTTGTCTTCCCCTCTTCTTCGATTTTCTCAATTTGTTTCCTCCTTGTGAAACGATGGTGTGCTATTACGATAAGTCTCTCTTCGCTTAATCTATTTGCTTTGAGTTAGGCGTCTAATGAGGGGTCTGTTGCGCTCTTTTTAAGCAGGTGAAAGGCAATAAGTGATCGATGTTACCGCAGAGAGTAAGACTTGCGATTTTAGTTGTTAACGGTAAGGGTTCGTTAGATTATCGGCATTTGATTTCGATAGAATTTGATTGGAAGAAGAAACAAGTGGTTAAATAAGTGTTTCGTTGGTTGATTTTTAGGTTCTGAAGGCTTGGGGGAGCTTACATGTTAAAATCGAATCAGGTGTGTACATAAAAACACACAAAACGAGATTTTGATGAAAGCTGAAAACCTTTTTATCAATGCCACATGGGCGTGTGGTCATCCATGTGGTAGGCCGTGTGCAAGACTGTAGGTCACCACATGGCCGTGTGAGGGCCGAGCAAGGCCGTGTGCAACATACGGGCTCAACCGATTGGGCTGTGTGGGCCCACACGATTGAACCACACGAGTGTGTGGGATTCTGGGCCAGGCCATGCAGGCCACATGGGTGTTTGAGCCCATTTTTTTGAAAAACTCTATAAGGTTGCATGGGTCACCCAAGTCAACTGTGGACCTACCGTAGGGTCAATAAGTAATACTTAGACCCTTAAATGAATGATTTGTCTGTCTGATTCCCATGCTAAGCATGTATACTGATCTGAATATATGAGTTAATTGGATAATAGCATGTTATTCTTGTATGTTGCATTGCATCGGGGTGGGTTGATTATGATCGGAGGAAGTATCTGAAAGGCTCTTAAGCCTGTTATCTGGCAGCTCAGCTGCAAATTTCTGATTATGTGCCACATTCAGTACAACATGGTGTGTAAGGCTGGGTGGGTTGATTTTATCCACACATGGTGTGTAGGGTTGGATGGAATTGGTGTGTAGAGGCTGGTGGGTAGGACTCTGTTATCTGCATGTTTTGTCTAAAGTAGGCCTAGGTCCTATAATATGTCCAAATCTGTATCTGAGTGGGCTAAGGTCCACAGCATTTCTGTAATAGGCTCAGACCCGAACTATGAACTTATTTCTGTTTTCTGATATGACTGTGTGTGTGTTTTCTGTGGGGATTACACACTGAGTTTGCAAAAACTTACCCTTTTCTGTTTAATCTGTTCATGTAATCCCCAGTAGTAGATGGATCGGTGTGGCAGAGGACTTGGTGGTGAACACAGTTTTGGACTTTTAACGATTTTTCATTTATTGTTCTGATTATATTTGGGCAAGTTTTATGTAACATGGCCTTTATAGACTTTTGTTTAAAATTTGAGATTATTATTTTATAAACTGCTAGTAGTAGGATAAGACAATTTTTAGAATAAATAAATGTTTTATAAAAAATACACGAACTCACAAATTATGTTAAAAGCTTTCGCAACATATAATGTTTTGAACATGGATAATGAATAATTAAACAACACGTTTTGACGAAAGCCCAAGATATCTACAAATGGTTTTAACATAGTTAGGTTTTTCCAAAGCACTATCATGTGACGTTGCCAGATTCGCCATAACGTCTAAGCCGGGTTTGGGGTGTTACATTAAAAAACCACAAGTAAAAAAAGACTTCATTAAATGAACAAAAAATCAAAGAGTACAAGATTGAGAAATTATAAAAAAACGCTAACCTAAAATACAAAGCTTTCTGGCTAAAACACAAAATTTCCTTAAAGCTCATTCAAAACTCTCTCTTAATGTTATGATGATGAAGATGAAGATGTTATGTTAGCTCGATAAAGGATTGACAACTCAATTGAAATAGCCAGAGGGGGGTGAATTGACCTTTTAAAAGGTTGGTGGAAGAAAAGAAAGAATATAAAATAATTAACACAATGATTTATAGTGGTTTGACCTCAATTGCCTACTCCACTACCTTAGCTTTCCACAACTAAGGATTGTCCAAAATTTACTAAGTTGATCAACGTTTGAGGATAATGTTTAACCTTACAACTCCTTTAAGATTTCTACACAAATCTTAGGACTCAAACCCTCTCAAAGAGAAACAAATAAGAAAACAAAGAAATAACCTTTACTAGATCAAAGTGTTTGCCAATTAAACACAATTACTAAGAAGAACACTTGAGCTAATATAATAACAATGAAGCTCACAAGTAGTATAGAAAAATTGAGCACAAAGGTTTTTTGATTGATCTTTAAGCTTTAATAATCTCTCTTGTTGTTATAGGACCTTTAGAAGATGGTTTATATACTTTCAAATTCATTTCCAACCGTTGTGGTTGTTAGGATGTTGAATAGAGTCGTTGGGGATGAAAATACTAGTGCATTAATTTTATCTACAATAATAGGTATCAACATTTTTCTAAAAGTACCGATACCAATAGCATTTAATGCCTAATTTAGTGACCGTTGGAACCAAAACTATGGATACCAAAAGAAATTTCTCGATACCAAACGAAAAGTATCGACACCGTATTGATACTTAATGAATCCTTTGGAAGTCAAAATGTCAATTTAGTATCAATATTAAAGAAGGAATTAATAAAGGTGTACTTCTATCGATACTTAAATAAATTTAACAATACTGGATTGATACTTGGTAAACATTTTGGAAAATAGAATGTCATTTTCATATCAATACCACAAAACGTATATATAAATTTGTGAATCTATCGATACTAATTTAAGTTTATCAATACTTGACAAAAAGTATCAATATTGGATAGATACTTTTGGGCCTGGAGCAATTTTAACTTGTTTGAAAAATGTCTAAGACTTTGTTTAACTAACTTGGCTTTGAAAAAAAAAAAAAATCTAAGTATAAGTTCAATATATTTTCTTTTAGGATAAATCAACTTTTTGCCAAGTATTGTTTTAAAATTATTTTTATTCAAAACATAATATTTATTATGTAACACCACTAACTCGTGTCTATCTCCAGAATAGGGTTACGAAGCATAACCGTAAAAACATAACTTGAATCATTAATTTTTAGACAGTAGATAAATCATAGTGTAATTCATTCAAACACATGCATATTGTTCCTTTATCGAGCCCTTGAGGCATTAGATACACTTTAGAAATGATTCACGACTAAATCGAAAACATTTAAAACATTAAGGAAAAAGTTAGAAGAAATTACACTACAGGGGTCACACGGTTGAGACACACGTTCGTGTTTCAGGCCGTGTATCATTCGAAATAGGGACACACGGCCGTGTCCCATCCTATGTCTATGCCCGTGTAACTCTCTAACTTGGACCACACTGCCAAGCCACATGCTCGTGTGCCAGGCCGTGTGCTAGGCCGTGTATCTTTTGAAAAGCAAACAATAAAACCTATAGGGGACACACAGTCATGTCGCATGGCCGTGTGTCACACACGGCTGAGACACACTCCCATGTCTTAGGCCATGTGGACAAGAAATAGGCCAAATTCAAGCCATTCCTTTCATCTAATTCAAGCACACCTTTACAAGCCATTTGCACATAAGACCATGGTATCAAAACATATTCAAACATACATAAAATGACCAATTTCAAATGTCCAAATTCCAATCAACCAATATTCCATTTAGGCACCTCAAACATATACATTAAACATGCCTAAACATGTGCATATTTAACCATTTATCAACTAACTTATTTCCATACCAAAACATATCACAAGTGACACATACCAACCTTACCATATTGGATTCATGCCATATCAAAATAACTTTACCATTTAGTCCACTTTTCACATGCATCAAAACCATATAAATGTCACCAATCTAGCCATTACCAAATGATTCCAATAACCAATATATAAACATACCATATTGCAATCATGTACATCTATTCAAAACTTTTCCAAAGCATACCATAACTTGACCATGTTTTGGTCAATTTATCACCTACCATTTTAGCCATTCAAACATGCATTAATACATTGTCAAAATAAAACATATCAATAAGACATCAAAAGTACCAAGGTTACACCAACCACAATGACATATATATGCCAAACTCATCAACTAACATGAACTATAAGTCCACCTATACATGCCAATATAACCTTGATTAAGACATTAAAAATCTACCAATATAATCGATGGATAGTATGATAGATCTCTAACGAGTTTCCAAACCGATCGAGCTTCATATTATCTAAAAAGTAAGAGAAAGATGACTATGTATGCAACGAATGCTTAGTAAGCTCGTATGAACTTTAAACATAACATTCCATGAACTTTATAAGTCATGAATAACCCTATACTAATGCCTCAAGATTTATTAAACTACATAACTATCATCTCACAATTGAATATGTTCATTAACATCTCTAATACATTCCATTTAACATAATAGGGCCTTATAAGTTGAATTACATAATCATCAACCTTTTCTTAAAACAATGAACCATCTCATTTACTTACTTACTATTCCATTACTTAACAATAACTTAATTACGTTATCATTTCATGAATTAGTGTACTTATTCATGACATAGGTAACTCGCATATAGCATAAGTAAATTTCTTCCTTACAAGTAAGTTCTTTAACTCAACAGTCCCTTTTATTTCATCATATTACATCTCTACTATGAACTTACCATTTCATTACCTATTCTCACCCATTTCATTTGCATAATACGTAAGACATAAGCATGTACATCAACCATAGCCACAAGCTAATGCATTTAAACATAACTCTTTTGAAATCAACTACATGATAAACCATTTCATGAGAAATTACATACTTTGATTCTTACCGCTCTTTTATGCACGTAAGCATCTCTTCATTTGGTCACTTACCAATTTAATGCATATCTTTAAAACTAACATAATACAATCCAACCAATAGTTTGACACAAGCCCAAGCATCATCAACAACACATGTTAATGCTTCAATTCATAATTGACTTGAATAACATAAGATAAGTCATTAAACATGAATAACCTCAATTGAAATCATCAATTCCATGAACATAGTCATAATTTCATTTAACATTTCCTTTTCATTCATTTCCAAAGTTTTCATAATATAAGTCATTTGAATATTTACCATTGGTTCCCTTTTCATTCCCGTTGAACTAGTTAGAATAACATTGGATACGTGGGAAAGCTCACAGAAAGTGTGCTAATCATTTAGTCGTAGCTCACATGAGCTGTAAAATGGGCCTGTTCACACAAGCTAACGGTCAGAATGTAAGCTACACGATGCTACTCACACAAGCTGATGAGTATCTACAACTAATCCAGACCTCAGCCATTGGTAGAACATTTAGGACCAAAGACCAAACATGGTAACACAGTGCCTTTGCACAAGTCGACGGTGGAATATAGCTACACGATCTCACACACAAGTCGAGGGTACCATAACATATCTGGAACTCAACCATTGGTAGGACATTTGGGACTAGCACCAAACATGGTAACCCTAATGACATGTCATTTGTATTCTATATATTCCTAGGTTCAAACGGGGCTCGATAGTCGTTGTACATTGTTGGATTTCCATCTTTTCTTTTTATGATAAATTGCATAATAATACATAACATATATATATATATATATATATATTGATTCATTAACATTAGAACACCACATTAAACATTCAATTTAATCAACATTTAAGTGATTATAGTTCATACAAACTTACGACTAAATTGTAGAAATGTCAAAGTACATGGGCTTTTGGTAATTTTCCATTCTCCTTGATTTTCCACTCGATCTTGATCTAAATTAATAATTTCAGTCAATTTATTAATTTAGATAGAAAAAATTTATTTTATGCAAATTGTTTGACATTTTTACAAAATTACCCCTAATATTTTACTTTCATTCAATTTAGTCATTGAGCTTAAAACATGCAAATTAACCATTTTTAATGCAAACCCATGCCAAAAAAATATTCATGGCATCCAATACAACCCGCATTTGTAAAAATTTTACATAAAATCCTTATATTTTTACTATTTTAACAATTTAGTCCCTAATCGGTAAATTCATCAAAATTACTTAACAAAATACTTATAAATAATAATTAATACCTCAAATTCATCATTTAACATTTAAAATCACAAAGATTCATCAATGGCAACATTCAATATCTTTAACAGTTTCAAAATAGAAGGTATGGGTTAGCTGGACCTAGTTTCAACGATCTCAAAAACATAAAAATTATTAGAAACAGGACTAAAATGGACTTACATGCAAACATGGAAGCTTGGCCGAAGCTTCAAGGTCTAACAATGGCTTTCTTATTTTCAAATTCGGTGTATGAAGGAATTGAAAAGATGGTAAAAACTTTGTTTTATTTAATTTATCAAATTACCATTTTACCCTTGGTTAATAATTAATTAAAACACCGAATCTATGTCCATATTTGTCCACTAACTCCTTAAATGGTTTAATTACCATTTAAGTCTCTTTTCCTTTATTCATTAATCCATTTAGTTACTCAAATCAGATAGTCATCAAATTTTACATCATTTACAAATTAGTCATTTTAATTAATTAACTATCGAAACATTAAGATTTCTTAACTAAACTTTAATAAAACCTTAATAACATTCCATAAATATTTATAAAAAATATTTACGACTCGATTTATAGAAACAAGGTCTCGATACCTCATTTTCTAAAACAACTTGACTTTAGAGTCTTACCATTTGAACTTAATAAATCATTTATATAACATAAATTACCAAATCAAAAACCTTTTTAAAATCATATTTGACTTGTAAATATTAAATAATAATATTAACGAACTTACTCATTGAATTTGTGGCCCCAAAACTCACATTTACGACACCACTTTGAAAAATGGGTCATTACATGTTATATCAAAATTATTTGCCAAGTAAAGTTTAATTTAACAATCTCCCCATTTTGATATAACAAAACATTTATTTGCCAAGTAATTTGGATTAAAAATCATTTTCAATTTAAGCCTTAGAAAAAAATTTGCCTTAGAAAAAAATTTGCATTCATATAAAAATTGGTCATTCATATTTAGTTAAAGACATTTTGAAAAAAAAAAAAATCTGGTCACTAAATTTGCATTTTGTAAATTGGCACAATCATAATATCAATCATTAACCTAAATTAATTTAGCTTTCTCTTTTCCTCCTTTTTGTTATTTCAAAATAAAATAAGTAAAGCTTAAGAGAGAGATAGAAATGGTTAGTTCAATAAGATGAAGCAAATAAGAAATAAGAACTAACATAAGATAAAGCATCAAAGTATCTCAATATCCCAAAATGAACATTTACCTTAAACAGAAAAAGTCATGGAAAACAAATTAAAATGACCTAATGATGCACATGAAAATTTATGAATATGCAACACTTATCCTAATCCTCTTGAAGAGGAGGCGACAATCAAGGAAAATTAGCCATAAGCTGAGCTAAATGATCCTCTAAAGATGACAACCTTAAGCCCATGTTATCCTCCAACCTAGACAACCTAGGGCCTAAACCTCGAAAGCCTTCTTGTAAAGATACAATAGCATCAAATATAGCAAGAATATCAGTAGAGAACTATGGTGCTTGCAGTGGAGTGGATGAAAAGCAGGTGGAAGAGCTTTTTTGGGTAGAGGTACATTGTTAGGATTGCCTCCAAGGTCTTCATCATGATTGGGCTATGGCTGTCCACCTTTGATCCATTCACCAAAAATAGAGTCCAACTGATACCTAGCATGGTGAAGTTCCCTAAAACCTATAGGTTGATATTTCTTTATAGAATGGTCTCCACGAGTGTTGATATGAAGATGAGTGAAAATAAATTAAAGGTAGGTCCTATAAGGAAAAGTTAAGGAGCTAACGAGCTTCTTCCCAATAACTTTGGTTATATCATTAAACATGATATATGCAAGGTCGAGACACCTATTGGACTTAAAACAAGCGAATCCAGCAATAATCTATGGACCGAATAACATGTTTCAAAATATGCTTAATAATCCAAGTAATAATAAAGTGCACAAGACGATCATGAACATCTAAGTTAGCAGCAAGTGAGGATTCAACATACAAGGCTAGATTGAGAGGACCTTTTCATTGGAGACACCACCGAGGTAAGGTTAAAAATTTATGAAATCTTCTAGAGTGAGGAAAATAAGAGTGTTTATCAAATATGAGTTAATGGAAATAATAGACTCATCTGACTTATCATGTTTCAGCTTGGCATTAGAATAAAAGGCTCGAACAAGAATTTCAAAATTTGCAGAATAGATTTTGAAAAATTTGATCCATTGCTAATCTCGCAAAGTTTGAAGGCAACAAAAATTCATAATTTCTAAAGCACATAAGTCAAGAGGTTTAGAGGTGTTAACAAGCCTAGAAGCAAAATAGGAATTAAACTGCATTCGTTTCTCTGAAGAGCAAAAACACTTGATAAGGGATGAACTAGACCCACTAGAAGGTATGGAGGAATGAGCCTTGGCTCTAGATCGTTTCTTTAAATTCATTTTAACGAACTAAAGCTCTAGACACACTAAAATAACTCAGAAAATTCATTTGGGAATTTCTACGAACACTTGGTGGGAAGAAGGACAAAATTTTTTTTTCAAAAATGTAGGAAAGTTTAAGGCAACCTCTTGAACAAAACACAATGCATGTGTTCTAAATCAATGTAATAACTCCATAGTAAACTAATAATTTAACATAAATTGAACAAAAATCAAAGTTGAAAAGTATGAGTGTTTACATCAAAAATTGCTTTGAAAATATGAAATTCCTTAACAATCTTGTTCAATGCTTTTTAAAAATGACAATGTGGCTTGCCTTATTTGAAGATTTTAAGGAAAATATCGAAGATTTGAGAAATTTGAGAGTTAAGGTTTTAGCGGTTCTAAGAAACAAGTGGAGAGAAAAAAATGGGGAAAACTGTTTTGAATTTAAAAATGCGGTGCAAAATCTTTAAAACCCAATAGGTATCGATACTTTTTCGTAAATATCAATAAAAAATGTCCATTTTGTTTTGTCAAATGTAGAAAATTTTTCCCAACTTAGTTTCTAAGTCTTGTTAAGTTCTAAACTATCCTAAAATAATTTTTTAGCAATTTCTAATGATTTCTTATGCTTAGAAATGCCACATTTAAATATGATGCACATGAAACATAGAACATTATAACATAAGCACAAATTAAGAATTTTCATCAAAGAAAGTCTACTTTAGCATACTCAAAGGCATTAAAAAAGTACATACTAGACATAATAGGTCAAAATATATTAAACATGCAACATTAGATTCCTCTTACTATTTGCACATAAGAGCCATATAAATCATGCATGTATACATTTGAAAACAAAAAAGTGCATAAATTTATTTGAACACAAAATCAAGGCAAAGTAGTAATACCTAGTTCTCTCCTGAGTCTCCAAAATCTTTCATTCTCTAATGGATTAGTAAAAATATCAGCTAACTGGTTCAATTTGTCAAGAAATTTTAGAACTACATCTCCTTTTTGGACATGATCTCTAATGAAATGATGTCTAATTTCAATATGCTTAGTTCTAAAATGTTTGATGAGATTTTTAGTGAGACAAATAGCACTAGTATTGTCACACTTGATAGGAGTGATATCTACATCAATTCCATAGTCCATAAGTTTTTGTTTCATCCATAAAACGTAAGCACAACAACTATCGGTAGAAAAGTATCCCGCTTCAGTGGTGGACAATGCAACACTATTTTGTTTCTTTGAAAACCATGATATGAGCATGTTGCCTAGGAATTGACAAATACTAGAGGTGATTTTTCTATCTAATTTGCAACCCAAAAAATTTGCATCTGAGAAGGCGTGCAAGCTAAATTATGAGTCTCTAGGATACCAAAGGCCTAAATTAGGTGTGTCTTTAAGGTATCTAAAGATTCTCTTGATAGCTTGTAAATATGATTTCTTTAGGGTAAGATTGATATCTAACACACAAGCAAACACTAAACATAATATTGGGTCTTGTCACACCCCAAATCAAGTGGACCCAATTAGAAGACGTATAGATGTGAAATCATTTGTTTGGTGTATTGTAGTCCATCCATTTACAGTCTTCTAGCAAAGAAGAATTGGCATAAAGTATTCACCATGGAAGTAATTAAAGGTGTTATCTTAGGTTATTCTACCAATTAAGAAAAGAATGTGTCAACCGAAAGGTAAGCGTGGTGTGAGTTACCGCCAAATGTATAGTATGCCTAGTTTGCCTAAACACTATGCTAATTGGGTTTTGTAATGTGATCTAGTTAGGAGCCAACTGAATTAAATGGCCAAATAGTATTTGTATAGGATCCTCATTTATATTTCTCTCAAACTTTGTAGGTCATTTATTAGGACAAATCTGGATACAATTGACACTTGTCAAGTTCCACTAAGGGGAATTGGATATATATATTGTGAGAAGGATTCGTCTAGATGGTTTTTTTTCTTCGATAATGCTCTTTGGTTCTTCCTTTTAGAACTTATATGTTTTCTTCTCCTTTATTAAGCTGGAAACTAATGTTTTTAAATTAATGATTGGATGTTCTACCTCTTAGTAAGTTTGATAGATCTGCATGTTAAATTTTTGAAAGAATAAGGGTATTAATAAGCATATGAACAATATAGGTTGTAAATAAGAGGCATTCATGGGGGTCGTCTATATTTTAGATGTTAGCAAATTGTCTGTATATAGGTTTTAATGGTGGGTTCCATGTTATTTAAGTAGTTGTTGCTACTGATTCGAGAAGGATGTTCAAGTTTGGAACTCTAAGTTGTGATTTAGGTTAGTATCGAGTGAGTCCCTAGTCAAGATTATTATAAGCCATCCTAAGAAGTTTTTCCTATGGTTGATGTTCTAATAGTGATGCGTGAGTGCTTGAAAGACTGTTTAATGTATATGCGATACCTTTATATTATATTCGTGTGGTTAAGCGTGTGATGTGTTGTAAGTACGGGTGCATGTGATTCTTTAAAACTATTATATGTATGTAAATGGAACATATAACGTGATGCATGATCATGTCAATATGTGTGAATCATGTAAAGAAGTACAATGAAACACCCCAAACCCGGCCCACGAGCCTTGACCGGTTCTGGTATGTTCCTCGATGTAAACCGTTTCAAAATTCTTTTGTTACTTTGGAAAATCTGCGTGTTTTGAAAGAAAGATTGTTTTTGAGTTGGGCTTGAGTTGAAAACAAGTTTATCTTATATTGGAAACCCCTTTATTTTAGGTGACAAAATACTTAGAGTTTATTTTAAAATAAATTTACTTAATCTTTTAATTGATAAAAGTTTGTAAGCATAATAAATAAAAGTAAAATAAAGTAGTTCTACTATGGCCTTATTACATCAAATAAATCCCAAAATTAAATTCAAAGTACATAAAGTAAAAAAAAATAGTCTAAGACAAAGAAAAATCTAAACTTCACATGGCCACCACTAAGCTCCTGCCGACTCGGTCCATTACTGATCATCACCTGAAAAATGTTCCCACAACGGGGTGAGTCAAATAGACTCAATGTGTACACAAACACTAAGTCCAAATAGATTCAGGCATGTCAAGTCATATACATTCATATCAAAATATACAATTAATGATGCATTCCCAAGCCCAAGCCTAGTTACCAACCGCTACACATCACCCGTACCAACTTGCACACCGTGGGGACTACTAAGTCAACCCTCCATCCGCTACACATCATCAAAGGCAGTCACTGCAGTCGACGTGCTCATCGCCCTTATATATTTCGTGGCATAGCCACCAGATAATATTTTGTGTCATGAGACACCACATTCAGATAATGTGACCGAAGTCACCACATTCAGATAATGTGACCGAAGTCACCACATTCTTATATCGTGACATGAGTCACCACATTCACTTCCCCTTTTCATAATATCCCATATGCCCCCATATATCATACACATTATGCAATATCATGCCTTAATTCACATTCTTATCATATTCACATTCATGGCATAACAAACCATGTCATACTCATAGTAGGAGCAGGAAAACGTACATTAGTACTTTGTACCATTGTATGGTACCTTAGCCATACTTTCACATTCTTAATAACACATATATATATATATATATTAAACATTGCCATAAAACTTATTAAGAAATAGTGTGGGGTACACACCTGGTTAACTTAGCAAATTCTCTCCAAATCCCAGAGACTCGATCTAGCGTCCTAGACCCTTAGATTTCAAGTTCCTACATTCGGTCAACATGTAATATTTTAGCTAAAAGCCATTCGACCCATTTAATCAAATCCCGAAACTTACCTTGTTGCCGATTGGGTTATCAAACAAATCTCAAAAATGTTGTGTTGGTTCTTCTTGCAATCGACCTATACTAGATCACTTGTTTTGGTCAGTTTTCGGCTTTTAAACCTTTAAAAAATAAGTCTAGGTTACCAACTAGGCCTTTGGCTGAGTATCCAATATGACTTACCTTGATCACTTCAATCCCGAAAGACTCCTTTGATGATCCTTAACGCTAGCTACACACAAAATGCTTATTATGGCACTATGCACATTCGATCATGCCTAAAATCAAGGCCTAATCACTAGGATTTCGGAACACTTATGAAGAAGAGATCAAATCAATTACTAGCATAGGAAACACTTACCCTTACACGTTGCTTTGAAGAGACTAAAGTAAGTAGTCGACAGCACCCTCCTTTAAAGATTCGGCTTGGAGCACAACAATGGTGGTTCGGCACTTTATGGTGAAGAGAAAAACCGCAACAATGGAGAGGGTTTTATGCTTGGAGATTTTCGACAACAAAGAACAATGGTAGATGCAATATTCGGCTATCACTCTTAGCGTCAAAGGGTACACGGTTTCAAAGGTATAGAAAGGAATTTGAGGTTACAAGAGAATAAGAAAAAGAGGAGAAGAGTAGAGGAATTTCAGCAAAGAGTTGGATGCTTTTACTAAAAGAAGTTTGGCACTTAGCTCCCCTTTCCTATACATGACCGAATGCCTCAACCAAGAGTCCCTTGGCCGACCACCTTATCATTACTTATCACATTCCTCATACTTCTCCTATTATCCCTTCTTTATCACCTTAATAAAATAAATTAATCTTAATACATAATCTCTTATCTTACCTTTTAAAAAAATAAAATAAAATAATAATCACAATTATCCTAGCCGAATAAAACAAGCTTAATCCTCATCCAATTAAAAGTCCAATTGCTGTCCAACCTCTTCTCACCTTTCTTCCTTGACGCCAAAGCAAAAATAAAACCACTTAATGCTGCCAACAAGGCTTGAACATGAGACTTCTTGGAGCCCTTGTCGCAATTGCAGTAATGCCCAAGCCACTTTGCCAAGGCGCTTTTTGTGACATAATTCTCCCAGAATTTCTTTTAAGACCTACTTAGCCCAATTCCCTTTTTGACTTAAAAATATAAGTCCATTTGCTTCCCATGCAGCTCAAACCCTGGCCCCTTCCTCTTGATAATGGCGTCACTTGCTAAGGCCCTAAGTGGCCCTTTGTAGCTACTTTACCAAGCCCAACTTCATGTCTCATTTCCCTTACATTTTCTCTTAAGGCCATATCAACTTAGCTTCCTCTTAAAACTTAAAACTTAACATTTTCTAAAGTATTTTCCTATTATTCTTAAGTTTGTAAACATTCATAAATACACATTCAAACTCACAATGACATGCTATTTCACACATTTTAACAATAACACATAAGCCATAGTTTAGGATATTACAGTTCTACCCCCTTAAAATAATTTCGTCCTCGAAATTACCTGGCTGGAATAAGTGAGGGTATTGCTGTCGCATTGCCTCCTCTGGCTCCCACGAAGCTTTCTTTGATCCATGATTATGCCATAACACTTTGACTAGAGGAACTAATTTTCGTCGTAACACTTTCACATCTCGTTTTAGAATCTGAATTGGTTCTTCCTCGTATGATAAATCTGTCCTTAGCTCCACCTCTTCAACCGAAACTACATGAGATGGATCTGATCGATAACGACGTAGCATGGAAACATGAAATACGTCGTGCATCTGCTTCAACTCTGGTGGCAACTCCAACTGATATGCCACTGGTCCAATTCGCTTCAAAACCTTATAAGGTCCTATAAACCTTGGACTTAACTTCCCTTTTCGACCAAATCTCATTACGTTTTTCCAAGGCGAAACTTTAAGAAACACTCGGTTCCCACATCAAATTCTATTCCTTTCCTTTTGAGATCTGCATACGACCCCTGTCTATCAGATGCTTCCTTTAACCGTGCCTGAATCACACTAACCTTCTCTTCAGATTCTGCCACAATCTCTAGACCCAAAACTCGATGTTCTCCCAATTCCGTCCAACACATAGGAGTGCGACATTTCTGACCATACAGTGCTTCGTACGGTGCCATCCGAATACTTGCCTGATAGCTATTATTGTAGGCAAACTCCGCTAAAGGCAAATATTCCTCCCAACTTCCTCTGAAATCCATCACACAGCCCCTCAACATATCCTCTAAGATTTGGATCACCCATTTAGACTGGCCGTCAGACTGTGGATGAAAAGCCGTAGTGAAATCCAATCTGGTGCCTAAAGCTTGATGTAACGCTTTCCAGAACCGAGAAGTAAACCTCAGATCCCTATCCGAGATAATTAACATCGGTACACCGTCCACTCTTACAATCTATGCTACATACAACCTTGCTAACTTTTGTAGGGAGTAGTCAACCCGTACTGGAATAAAATGCGCGGACTTGGTCAGCCGATCCACTATCACCCATACCGAGTCCTTCTTAGTAGGCGTAAGGGAAGCCCACTAACGAAGTCCATGGTAATTCTCTCCCACTTCCATTGGGGAATCTGTATTGGCTGAAGCAATCCTGATGGTACTTGGTGTTCAACCTTAACTTGCTGACACGCCAAACACTTGCCAACAAATTCAGTAACTTCCTTCTTCAGACCAGGCCACCAAAACTGTTCCCTTAGGTCTCTATACAACTTAGTGCCTCCAGGATGCATAGCATAAGGGCTACTATGGATTCCTGAAGAATCCTTTGTCTAAGTTCTTCATTCTTCGACATACAGACCTTACCCTTGAAACATAGTACTCCTTCATCATTAAAACCATAATCCTCTAACTCTCCATTCTGCACTTGCCGTAACTTATCACTTAGATCAACATCCGCCAACTGTCCCTCTTTCACTTCATTCAACCACGCCGGCTTGACTTGCAACTCTGCCAACAAGCTTCCATCATCATACAAACTCAAGTGTGCGAACATCGCCCTCAGATCTGACACAACCTTTCGACTGAAGGCATCCGCCACTACATTTGCCTTGCCCGAATGGTACTCTATTGAACAATTGTAGTCCTTCAGTAAGTCCACCCACCTTCGCTGCCTTAAGTTTAACTCCTTCTGAGTCAACAGATACTTAAGACTCTTGTGGTCTGTGTAGATCACCGACTTTTCTCCATAAAGATAGTGCCTCCATACCTTAAGAGCGAAGACCACTACCGCCAATTCCAAGTCATGAGTCGGATAGTTAACCTCGTGTGGCCTTAATTATCGAGACACATACGCAACCGCCTTCCCGTCTTGTATCAAAACACACCCTAGTCCCATGTGGGATGCATCACAATACACTGTGAAATCCTTCCCTGCCTCCGGCTGAATCAAAACCGGAGCTTCAGTCAAAACCCTCTTAAGCTTCTCAAGGCTCTCCTGTTGCTTCTCTGTCCATACGAAAGGTACTTCCTTTCTCAGCAACTTTATCAAAGGCGCGGCTATTGACGAAAATCCTTCCACGAAACTTCTGTAATAGCCTGCCAATCCCAAGAAACTGTGAATCTCGCTCTGAGACCTGGGGGTTTCCAATCCAAAGACCGCTTCAATCTTTCTAGGATCCACCCTTATTCCTTCTGTGACACCACATGCCCTAAGAAGGCAACTACCCTAAGCCAAAATTCACACTTGTTGAATTTGGCATAAAGCTTCTTCTCCCTCAATACTTGCAGCACAATCCGGAGATGCACATCATGCTCCTCCTCAGTCTTGGAGTATACGAGGATGTCGTCGATGAACACCACGACGAACCTATCCAAGTAAGGTGAAAAACCCGGTTCATCATATCCATGAATGCGGCTGGGATGTTTGTCAACCCGAACAGCATTACTACAAACTCATAGTGGCCGTATCTTGTCCTAAAGGCTATCTTATGGATATCTGCCTCCTTCACCTTCAACTGATGATATCCCGACCTTAAGTCGATCTTTGAGAACACTGCTGCCCCCTTAAGCTGATCGAACAAGTCATCTATCCTTGGCAAGTGTTCTTGATGGTCAGCTTATTCAACTGACGATAATCTATGCACATTCGCATAGTTTCGTCCTTCTTCTTCACAAATAGGACTGGTGCTCCCCATGGAGACACACTGGGTCGAATAAACCCACGATCCAGCAAATCTTAGATTTGAGCCTTGAGCTCTACCAACTCCTTTGGTGCCATTCTGTACGGGGGAATTGACACAGGAGCTATTCCCGGCAGTAAGTCAATTCCAAACTCCACCTCCCTATCTGGGGGTATTCCTGGTAATTCTTCCGGAAACACATCCTCAAAATCCCTTACCGTTTTAACTCCACTAGCACCTTTTGAAAACACATCCTCAAAATCCTTTACCGTTCTAACTCCACTAGCACCTTCTTCCTTTCCATCTAATGCACTTACGAAGGCTAAAAATGCCTTGCACCCTTTACGAACCATCTTTTTAGCCTTTAGCGTCGAAACTACATTAGACAAGTAGTTTCTTCTTTCTCCTATCATAATTACCACCTCGTCCTCCGTGGTCTTTAACTCCATTCGCTTAGCTACACAGTCCAATATAGCCCGATGGTCCACTAGCCAGTCCATACCAAGTATGAGATCAAATTCTTCGAAGGGAAGTTCCATCAAGTCAGCAGAAAATACTACGCCTTGAATTTCTAAAGATACACTACGAAAGAGCTTATTCACCACTACAGTTTGACCTAGTGGGCTTACTACAGTCATCTCCCTATCAGAAAGCTCAGAGGCTATGTCTAGAGTTTTAACTACATGCCACATAAGAATAGGTCGAGCCCACATCAATTAAAGCAACATAAGGCTTGCCATAAATAAGGAACGTACCGGTTATAACGTCCAGTGCATCTCCATCCTCCCTCCGGTGAACCGCATAAACCAAACCTGGCTGCCTTGCCTCAGTATTAGCAGCACCTCGGCCCGGTGTTTCACGTCCTCTACCGGTACCATTTCCTCTGTTATTCAGACCACGGCCCCGCTGAGGTTGCTGTCCACCTCTACCAGTCTGATTAACATTCTGAGCTACTGGTCAATTCCCATCTGGTCTTATCGGACAGTCCTTAATCATATGGTCCTTTGACCCACACTTGAAACATCCACCTGTCTTCTTCCAGCATTAACCTAAGTGTTTCTTCCTACACTGCTCACAAGTACGATATTGCCCTCCAGTACCAGTTTGCTGACCTCGCGGCCCATCAACCCTAGGCCTTTTCTGAACACTCCTAGCTGATCCAGACGACCCAAAACCTCTCTTATTTCTATTCCGATCAGATTTCTACCTTGCAGAGTCCTTAATTCCTTCAGCTACCTTAGCTTTCTCTACTAATGCAGAAAACTCTCGCTCCTGATGTGGAGCGATTAAAAACCTCAGGTCATCCCTTAGTCCGTCCTCAAATCGGACACATCGCTCATGCTCTGTTGCCACCACTCCTCGAGCATACCGGCTCAGCCTCAGAAATTTAGCGTCGTACTCTGCTACAGACTTGTTCCCTTGAACCAGCCCCAAAAATGCCTTCTTTTGCTCATCAATATATCTGGTTCCCACATACTTCTTCTGATACGCTGCCTTAACATACTCCCAGGTTAGATCCTCAGTGGTGGCACCATCCCGAACTGTAAGCCACCATTGATACGCTTCATCACATAGCAGCGCCACCATTCCTTTTAATTTCTCCTCAAGGGTCAGATCGAGCTCATCCATAATTCGCTCATTCGCCTCCAACCAATATTCAGCTGTTCTGGGTGCCACGCCAGATACTCTACGAAATACTTCAACTCCATTGGCTCGGAGTCGCTCAGGTACAGACTTTCGAGCTCCCATATTCCCTCCAACACCAACCACCATTTCAAGAACTCACAACACAGCCTGCGATACAGCATCCTCTCCCGTCTGATCTTGCTGCTCAACACCGACAGCTGGTGGTAGTGGCAGTGGTACCTCATTCTCAGATCCTTGACCCGATCTAACTGGTTCTGACACAGTCATTCTGCCTCAACCGCATTCCCGTACATTGCGACCACGTCCCCTAGAGCTTATTTCTACTACCGCGCTTTAATCTGATTAAGAAATTTTATGCATTAGCCATTATTTCCCTGATTATTCGTGAAGAAGTTTTATGAAAAGAGTTTAGTAATAGTTCTTTCGATCAATCAAAGTTTCAAGTTTTCTATCCTAATTTACAGAAAAATACATCCATTCCATAGTATCTCCCATACACATTCACTCTTCAGACATTTCTATCCGTTCCTATCCCAGGGGTATTTTCGTAATTTATCCTACAGAGGTATTTTGGTAATAAATCGGGGTCAATTTGAAAATCACAAAAGTCATTTCAAAATTTTCCAAACTCATGGGTATCTTAAAAGAAAAATTTTCCAAATCAAATGTATGGTTAAGATTTCAGAAAGTAGGGTCATTTTGGTAAGTTTGGTAAACCAGGGGTAATTTCGTAAATTTTCAAATCAGGGCATTTTGGACTTCCGCAAAAATAGGGTTTTTGGATACTTTTACAAAGTAAGAAAATTTTATTGAAATCGAGGGTGATATGGTAATTTTAAAACTAAGGGCATTTTAGTAATTTTACCACTAGGGGTATTTTAGTAATTTTGTAAATCAAAATTATTGAAGAAAAATTTATAAAAATAGTCTTTATAAATCAAAAGGGTAATTTAGTGATTTTAAAACTAGGGTGTTTTATGAAAATACGGCTAGTCCTTTTTCGGGTTTTAATTATTGGGTTTAGCCTATGAATAAGTCCTCTTGGTTAGGGTAAACCGTAGCTACGCACTGTAGGATTCAGTGAAGAGGAGGTGAGTCACTAGGATCGCTAAGTACTGTGCTCTCACTGGATCCAATCCTGACATGCGCACAATGGTTGCCACACCCTAACTCCCACGACTTAATCATGGGTTTGTTTAGTTGGGTATTTAAAATTTTATGAAATTTGTTGGGGTAACCTAGTCCTAGGGTTCGAGTACTTATCATGCTAATCTATGTTCCATTCCATTTCTACCCTTCTACAAGTCATAATATAAATCGTACAAGAGATCAAGTACTTACAGGTGGACTTTGCCTGGAGACTTTGTGTGCCATGCTAGAAAAACCTGCTTAATTCACAAAATTCCTTTTGGGCTTAACTTTGAAACCATTTTGGGCCTTAAACCCAAGGCCGAGAGTTTAAAATTAGGCTCTGATACCAAACTGAAATACCCTAAACCCTGCCCACGAGCCTTGACCAGTTTTGGTATGTTCCTCGATGTAAACCGTTTCAAAATTCTTTTGTTACTTTAGAAAATCTACGTGTTTTGAAAGAAAGATTATTTTTGGGTTGGGCTCGAGTTGAAAACAAGTTTATCTTATATTGGAAACCCATTTATTTTAGGTGACAAAACACTTAGAGTTTATTTTAAAATAAATTTAGTTAATCTTTTAATTGATAAAAGTTTGTAAGCATAATAAATAAAAGTAAAATAAAGTAGTTCTACTATGGCCTTATTACATCAAATAAATCCCAAAATTAAATTCAAAGTACATAAAGTAAAAAAAATAGTCTAAGACAAAGAAAAATCTAAACTTTACATGGCCACCACTAAGCTCCTGCCGACTGGTCCATTAATGATCATCACCTGAAAAATGTTCCCACAACGGGTGAGTCAAACAGACTCAATGTGTACACAAACACTAAGTCCAAATAGACTCAGGCATGTCAAGTCATATACATTCATATCAAAATATACAATTAATGATGCATTCCCAAGCCCAAGCCTAGTTACCAACCGCTACACATCACCCGCACCAACACGCACACAAGTGGGGACTACTAAGTCAACCCTCCATCCACTACACATCATCGAAGGCAGTCGCTGCAGTCGACGTTCTCATCACCCTTATATATTTCATGGCATAGCCACCAAATAATATTTTGTGTCATGAGACACCACATTCAGATAATGTGACCGAAGCCACCACATTCAGATAATGTGACCGAAGTCACCACATTCTTGTATCGTGACATGAGTCACCACATTCACTTCCCCTTTTCATAATATCCCATATGCCCCCATATATCATACACATTATGCAATATCATGCCTTAATTCACATTCTTATCATATTCACATTCATGGTATAACAAACCATATCATACTCATAGTAAGAGTAGGAAGACGTACCATAGTACTTTGTACCATTGTATGGTACCTTAGCCATACTTTTCACATTCTTAATAACACATATATATATTAAAATTGCCATAAAATTATTAAGAAATAGTGTGGGGTACACACCTGGTTAACTTAGCAAATTCACTCCAAATCCCGGAGACTCGATCTAGCGTCCTAGACCCTTAGATTTCAAGTTCCTACATTCGGTCAACATGCAATATTTTAGCTAAAAGCCATTTGGCCCATTTAATCAAATCCCGAAACTTACCTTGTTGCCGATTAGGTTATCAAACAAATCTCGAAAATGTTGTGTTGGTTCTTCTTGCAATCGGCCTATACTAGATCACTTGTTTGGGTCAGTTTTCGGCTTTTAAACCTTTAAGAAATAAGTCTAGGTTGCCAACTAGGCCTTTGGCTGAGTATCCAATATGACTTACCTTGATCACTTCAATCCCAAAAGACTCCTTTGATGATCCTTAACACTAGCTACACACAAAACGCTTATTATGGCACTATACACATTCGGCCATGCCTAAAATCAAGGCCTAATCACCAGATTTTGGCACACTTATGAAGAAGAGATCAAATTGATTACTAGCATAGGAAACACTTACCCTTACACGTTGCTTTGAAGAGACTAAAGTAAGTAGTAGATAGCACCCTCCTTTAAAGATTCAGCTTGGAGCACAACAATGGTGGTTCGGCACTTTATGGTGAAGAGAAAAATCGCAACAATGGAGAGGGTTTTATGCTTGGAGATTTTCGGCAACAAAGAACAATGGTAGATGCAATATTCAACTATCACTCTTAGTGTCAAAGGGTACACGGTTTCAAAGGTATAGAAAGGAATTTAAGGTTACAAGAAAATGAGAAAAAGAGGAGAAGAGTAGAGGAATTTCAGCAAAGAGTTGGATGCTTTTACTAAAAGAAGTTCGGCACTTAGCTCCCCTTTCCTATACATGACCGAATGCCTCAACCAAGAGTCCCTTGGCCAGCCACCTTATCATTACTTATCACATTCCTCATACTTCTCCTATTATCCCTTCTTTATCACCTTAATAAAATAAATTAATCCTAATACATAATCTCTTATCTTACCTTTTAAAAAAAATAAAATAAAACAATAATCACAATTATCCTAGCGAATAAAACAAGCTTAATCCTCAACCAATTAAAAGTCCAATTGCCGTCCAACCTCTTCTCACCTTTCTTCCTTGATGCCAAAGCAAAAATAAAACCACTTAATGCTGCCAACAAGGCTCGAACATGAGACCTATCTGGAGCCCTTATCGCAAGCTGCAGGTAACGCCCTAAGCCACTTTGTCAAGGCACTTTTTGTGACATAATTCACCTGAATTTCTTTTAAGACCTACTTAACCCAGTTCCCTTTTTGACACGTAAATATAAGTCCATTTGCTTCCCACGCAGCTTGAACCCTGGCCCCTTCCCCTTGATAATGGCGTCACTTGCTAAGGCCCTAAGTGGCGTCTTGTAGCCACTTTACCAAGCCCAACTTCATGTCTCATTTCCCTTACATTTTCTCTTAAGGCCATATCAACTTAGCTTCTTCTTAAAACTTAAAACTTAACATTTTCTAAAGTATTTTCCTATTATTCTTAAGTTCACAAACATTCATAAATACACATTCAAACTCACAATGACATGCTATTTCACACATTTTATCAATAACACATAAGCCATAGTTAGGGATATTACATACGATTTGGTTAAAAAATGAGTATAGTCTACATGAATGTGTACTTATATTAAATGTATGATGTGTGATAAAAAATGTGTGAGAAATGGGGGTTCAACAGAGTGTTGGGAGATTATGTGTAATATCCTAGATTATGGCTTATGCATTATTGTTAAATTGTGTGAAATAGCATGCCTTGGTGTGTTAAGAATGTGTTGTATGAATTTTGTGAACCTTAGTGTAAAGGAGAATGCCTTAGAAATTATTTAAAAGTCTAAAAGAGGGAGTTAAGTGTAATAGGCTTTAAGAAAACAAATGGGGGAAATTAGACACAAAGATGGGTTTGTCTAAGTGGCTTGGAGGCGCCACTTAAAGCCTCTGTAAGTGACGCCACTAGCAGGTGCAAATGGGCCTAGGTTCGAGCTACAAGGGAAGCAAATTAAGGAGTTTTATTTTTGTGGCAACAAGGGGAAGTAATGGACGGCATGGGGAGTCTATGGGCTAAGGTAGGAGATAGTTGTGGCTTTATTTTATTTAGTTTAAATGGGTAGATAAGAGATATATAAGGAGAGTAAAATGGGATATGATAAGGGACATAGTAGTGGCTGAATGTAGGGTTCTTTGTGATGGTATAATCGGTCATGAAAGGGAGGCATAAGTGCCGAATTTTAATTGGAACAAAAGACATTTATCTTTTCTCTATTTTAGTGCTAGCCGAATTTCTTATCATTTTTCCTTCCTTCTCTCAAATTCTTTATTTCAACTCTTTCTCTAGCCGAATCTCCATCATCAACTTTCTTTTTCATTTCACAACTCTCCAAAAGCCGAAGGTAAGCCTTTTTCTAGGAATAGCTAATTGTTAATCAAAACACCAAAAGCTAAAACTTGATTGATCAAACACCTAGTTTATAGCCAAATACCTCTGTGGGTTCAACAAGGAGCAGTTGAATTCCTGTGATAAGGGTAAGGACCAATTGTCATTCAATTTCCATTCTTTTTCTTTTAGGCTTGTTGAAAATTTAGGAACTAATTCCTATTATTGATCTTGGTCAAACTTGGAAGGAGGCTTCGGAGTTAGGTCTTCACGACTACAAGTAGAAGGATCTTTCGGGATTTTAAAGATCTAAGGTGAGTCATATTGGATATTCGGCCAAGGGCTATTTACTTGTGATTAAATGATAGAAATTGATCTAACATGTGTCTATAGGGATTTCGACAAATACCTAGTACAAGGGATACTTTCGAGATTTGAGAATCGTAAGGTAAGTGCACATACAAATTCGGCCAAGGCCTATTTAGTGATTAGATCTATTTCGTACTTATTCAAAAACTGAAAACTAACCCGTGAAGTGATCTAGTGCTTGGCCGATTACAAGAAGGAACATAGCAAAGTTTCGGGATTTGATTTTTAATCCAATCGGCAACAAGGTAAGTTTTGGTTACAATAATCTCTCGAGATTTGGTTATAGCCGAATGGGTTTTATTAATATACCTAGTGTTGGCCGAATATAGGAACTAAAAGATCTAAAGCTTAGATCGGGATTTTCGAGATTTTAGTGAACTCACTAAGTGAATCAGGTGTGTACCCCCACACTAAGCTTCAATTGATTTATGGTTATGCGTTAATATATGTGTTAACAAAAATATGTGTGAGGTGCTAAAAGTACCATGCAATGGTACGAAATACTCAGGTACGTTTACCCACTCCTACTATGAGTATGATAAGATTTGCTATGGCATATATGTGAAACTATAAGAATGTGAATAAAGCATAAGGCATAATATTTGCATGTTTTGTATGACATGGGGCATATGGGTGATATGTAAAGGGGAAGTGAATTGGTGGTTTTATACCCCAATATCTGAATGTGGTGACTTATGTCACAATATCCGAATGTGGTGACTTATGTCACAATATATGAATGTGGTGACTTATGTCACGAATATATATCCGTGGCTATGCCACAAATTTTATAAGGCGATGAGCACGTCGATTGCAAATGACTACCTTCGATGGTGTGTAGCGAATGGAGGGTTGACTTAGTAGTCCCACGGTGTGATGGTTGGTACGGTGATGTGTAATGGTTATTTAGGCTTGGGTTGGGTTTCCATCATTAATGATATATATATGTTACTATGTATGATTTGACATGCCTGAGTTAATTGAGTTCTGTGTTGGATGTACACATTGAGTCTGTTTGACTCACCCCTTGTGGGATTATTTTTTTCAGGTGATACTCAGTAATGGACCGGGTCGGCAGGAGCTCAGTGGTGGCCATGCAAAGCTCAGAGACTGTTTTATTTTTATTAGTTGTATTTATATTTAAGTTTTGAATTATTTCGGGTTTTTATTTGATGTAATAAGTCCAAAGTATTAAATTATTTATGCATGCTTTTAAATTACTTAGGATGTTACGATTATTATCGAATTAAAGTTAAAAGTCAATTTTTATTAAGTACTAATATTAAATGTTTTGACACCTAATCAATACGGGTTTTAAAAATTCGAGCCCAACCCAAATCAACTATTTTAAAAAACAAGCAAAGTTTTAGCAAAGTTTCAAATAAGAATCGACTAGTTTTCCTAGAAGCATGCCAGATCCGGCCAGGGATTATGGGTCGGGTTTGGGGTGTTTCAACTTGGTATCAGAGCCCAATTCAAAACTCGTCCTTGAGGGCTTTTGGGCCCAAAATGTTTTCTTTCTTTTGAAATTGGATTTTTCTAAAAAAATAAGCATGTTTTCTAGCATGGCACCTGAGTCTCCGGCCCGAAGTCCACCAGGTAAGTACTCCCAACCCTTTTGTGAATTGTATGTGGGAATATATGGGGACGTAGATTAGTGGACTAGGAATTATTAAACCCTAGGACTAGTTTACCCCAACATGAGAATGACATAAAACCTTAATGCCCAATTAAACAAACCTGTGTCTAAGTCACTAAGTTAGGGTGTGGCAATCGTTGTACGCATGTCAGGATTGGTTTCAGTGGGAGCTTGGTATTTAAGCACTCCTAGTGACTCACCTCCTACCCACTTGAATCCTACCTGGTGCGTAGTGATGGTTCACCCTAACCAAGAGGACTCAAACACAGGCTAAACCCAATAACTAAAACCCAAAAGGGACTAGCCATTTTTATATAAAAATCCTAGTCTTAAAACCACCAAATTATCCCTTTAAAGTGTAGGAAAACTATTTTGAAAAATTTTCCAAAATATTCTCGATTTACTAAAATAACCCAAATACCCCTGATTGGAAAAATTACTAAAATGCCCTTGGTTTATAAAATTTCCATACCACCCACAGTTTTTTTTTCAAGATTCTCTTACCTTACAAATATCCAAAAACTTTACAAAATATCAAGACACCCTGATTTGGAAAATTTATAAAATTTACCCCCGATTTGCAAAATTATCGAAATACCCCTAGTTTGTGAATTATCGAAATACCCCCGATGTGTAAAATTATTGAAACACCCTCGATTTGTAAAATTACCGAAATACCCCGATTTGTGAAATTACTGAAATACCCCCAATTTGTGAAATTATTGAAATACCCCCAGTTTGTGAAATTATCAAAATACCCCTGATTTGTGATATTACCAAAATACCTCTGATTTGTGAAATTACCAAAATACCCCCAGTTTGCAAAATTACTGAAATACCCTAATTTGTAAAATTATAAAAATACCCCTAGTGTATAAAATTATCATTTCACCCTTGAAATTTTTCCAGCAAGAATTTTAATTTTGTAAAATATCATCAACCTCTATTTTGCAACATTTTCAAATACCCTAATTTGAAAAATTACCAAAATACCCCTATAGGACAAAATTACGAAAATACCCATGGGTAGTGGTAAACAACAAACAACGACAATTACAACATTTCTATGTAATGGACGCAAGTTTATGTGTGTGACTAAATGAATGATGTGAGACTGTATGTGTATGAATCGAAAGAACTACTTCCTAGAACTATTAAACATAAAAGCTGCTCGTGTTAAATCGGTGGAACAAAACTAATTCATAAAATTCTTTAATCGATAAGCATAAGCGAAAGTATGAATTCAAGGGACATGGTCGTAACGCGGCGTGGCCGTGGAAGAGGCCGAATGACCGTGTCGAACTCGTTAGATCGGTCAAGGATCCGATAATGAATGCCACCACCACCCCACTACCCGATGTGGAATATCGAGGATCGACGGGATGACGCAGATGTCACAGCGATCTTTGTGGGTTTTGGAAAGGTGGTGGAGTGGGTGGAGGCATGGAGCTCAAAAGTCGACCAATGGCTCGAGCCAATGGAGCCGAGGTGTTCCGTGGTGTATCTGTGTGGCACCCAGATCACCGAGTATTAGTTGGAAGCGATCGAGCGAATTATGGATAAGCTTGATTTAACTGACGAGGAAAAGCTGAAAGGGTTGGTGTCGCTTCTCCGCGATGAGTCATATCAATGGTGGCTCACGGTTCAGGATGGTGCTTCAGCTGAGGAACTCACGTGGGATTATGCTAAGGCAGCATACCAGAAGAAGTATGTTGGCACTCATTATATTAGTGCGCAGAGAAAGGCTTTTTTGGGGCTGGTTCAAGGGAACAAGTCCGTGGCGGAATATGAAGCTGAATTCCTAAGGCTGAGCCGTTATGCTCGAGGCATAGTGTCGACTGAGCATGAGTGGTGTGTCCGGTTTGAAGACAGACTAAGGGATGACCTGAGGTTATTGATAGCCCCACAACAGGAGTGGGAGTTTGCTGTGTTGGTGGAGAAGGCTAAGGTAGCCGAGGGTATCAAGGATTCTATAAGGCAGAACACTGATCGAAATAGACAGAAGAGAGGTTTTGGGTCGTCTGGATCGTCAGGGAATGTGCAAAAGAGGCCTAGAGTTTATGGGCCGCAAGGTCAGCGGGCTGTGACAGAAGGGTAGTACCGTACTTGTGATCAATGTGGAAAGAAGCAACTAGGAGAGTGTTGGAAGAAGACAGGAGGATGTTTCAAATGTGGGTCTAAGGACCATATGATTGAGGACTGTCCTATGAGATAGGATGGGAATCGACCAGTAGCTCAGGGTGTTAATCAGGCTGGAAGAGGCGGACAGTAGCCTCAGCGAGGGCGTGGTCTGAATGGTAGAGGAAACGGTACTGGAAGAGGACGTGGAATACCTGGCAAAGGTGTTGGTAATACAGAGGCAAGACAACTGGGTTTAGTGTATGCGGTTCGTCGGAGGGAGATAGAGACGCACCGGACATCATAACCGGTACATTCCTTATATCTGGCAAACCTTATGTTGCTTTGATTGATGTGGGCTCGACCCATTCTTATATTGCATGTAGAGTAGTTGAAACTCTAGAGATAGCCTCTGAACTAGCTGATAGGGAGATGACTGTAGTAAGCCCATTAGGCCAAACTGTAGTGGTGAATAAGATGTTTCGGAGAGTACCTTTGGAACTTCAAGGAGCGGTATTTCTTGCTGACTTAATGGAATTACCCTTCGGGGAATTCGATCTTATACTTGGCATGGATTGGCTAGTGGAGCATCGGGCTATATTGGATTGTGCAGCCAAACGAATGGAGTGAAGGACCCCAGAGGATGAGGTGATGGTTATGATAGGAAAAAGGAGGAACTACTTGTGTAACACCCCAAACATGGCCCAAACACTATGACCGAATTCGGTATGTTACAGATGAAAATATTTTGAAAATCCCTTGTTTAGCCGATTTTATTTAGAGTAAAAGATGCTATCTTATTTTAAAATCGCTGAGGCGATAAAGAAAACAATACTTAGTTTATTCAAAATTTAAGTCAAGTTGTTACCAATTTTGTTATTGTACCGATGGTATGAAAGAAAACATTTTACGCTTAAATTTAATAAAACTTGTATAAACATTTTAAAGTTATTAAACAATTTAAATAATTCATCCAAATAGATAAAATAATAAAATAATCTTAGGAGGCCTTATTACATCTTGAATAAATAAAACCAAAATAAAACATAAATAATTAAAAGTCCATCTAATATAAAAATCCTAGTCTTAAAACCACCAAATTATCCCTTTAAGTGTGTAGGAAAACTATTTTGAAAAATTTTCCAAAATATTCTCGATTTACTAAAATGACCCAAATAATTTCGATTGGAAAAATTACAAAATGCCCTTGGTTTATAAAATTTCCATACCACCCACCTGCTTTTTTTTCAAGATTCTCTTACCTTACAAATATCCAAAAACTTTACAAAATATCAAGACACCGATTTGGAAAATTTATGAAATTTACCCTCGATTTGCAAAATTATCAAAATACCCTAGTTTGTGAATTATCGAAATACCTCATGTGTAAAATTATTGAAACACCTCGATTTGTAAAATTATCGAAATACCCTAATTTGTGAAATTACCGAAATACCCCCAATTTGTGAAATTATTAAAATACCCCCAGTTTATGAAATTATCAAAATACCCCTGATTTGTGATATTACCAAAATACCTCTGATTTGTGAAATTACCAAAATACCCCCAGTTTACAAAATTACCGAAATACCCTAATTTGTAAAATTACAAAAATACCCCTAGTGTATAAAATTATCATTTCACCCTTGAAATTTTTCCAAAGAAGAATTTTAATTTTGTAAAATCATCAACCTCTATTTTGCAACATTTTCAAATACCCTAATTTGAAAAATAACCAAAATAATTCTATAGGAAAAATTACGAAAATACCCCGGTAGTGGTAAACAACAAACAACGACAATTACAACATTTCTATGTAATGGACGCAAGTTCATGTGTGACTAAATGAATGATGTGAGACCGTATGTGTATGAATCGAAAGAACTACTTCCTAGAACTATTAAACATAAAACCGTCGTGTTAAATCAAATGGAACAAAACTTATTCATAAAATTCTTTAATCGATAAACGCAGTTAAAGTATGAATTCAAGGGACATGGTCGTGAACGGGTGGTCGTAGAAGAGGCCGAATGATCGTGTCGTAACTCGTTAGATCAGTCAAGGATCCGATAATGAATGCTACCACCACCCTCACCACCGATATGGAATATCGTGATCGACGGATGACGCAATGTCACAGCGATGTCGCGGTTTTGGAAAGGTGGTCGGAGGGTGGAGGCATGGAAGCTCAAAAGTCGCACCAATGACTCGAGCCAATGGAGCCGAGGTGTTCCGTGGTATCTCGTGGCACCCAAGATCACCGAGTATTGGTTGAAGTGATCGAATAATTATGGATGAGCTCGATTTAATCGACGAGGAAAAGCCAGTGGTTGGTGTCGCTTATCCACAATGAGTCATATCAATGGTGGCTCACGATCTGTGATGGTGCTTCAAATTGAGGAACTCACGGGATTATGCTAAGGCAAGATACCGTAAGAAGTATGTTGGCACTCATTATATTGACGCCGCAGAGAAAGGTTTTTCTGGGCTAATTCAAGGGAACAAGTCCGTATGAATATGAAGTCAATTCCTAAGGTCGAGCCATTATGCTCGAGGCATAGTGTCGACTGAGCATGAGTGGTGTGTCCAGTTTGAAGATAGACTAAGGGATGACCTGAGGTTATTGATAACCCCACAACAGGAGCGAGAGTTTGCTGTGTTGGTGGAGAAGGCTAAGGTAGCCGAGGGTATCAAGGATTCTATAAGGCAGAACACTGATCGGAATAGACAAAAGAGAGGTTTTGGGTCACCTGGATCGTTAGGGAATGTGCAAAAGAGGCCTAGAGTTGATGGGCCGCAAAGTCGCCGGCCAAGCTATGACAGGGCGCACTGCATTTGTGATCAATGTGGAAAGAAGCATCTAGGAGAGTGTTAGAAGAAGACTGGAGGATGTTTCAAATGTGGGTCTAAGGACCATATGATTAAGGACCTGCCCTATGAGACAGATGGGAATCACCAAGAGCTCGTGGTGTTAATCTGGCCGAAGAGGCGACAAGAGCCTCAACGAGGGCGTGGTCTGAATGGTAGAGGAAACGGTGCTGGAAGAGGACGTGGAACACCTGGCAGAGGTGTTGGAATACAGAGGCAAGACAACCGGGTCTAGTGTATGCAGTTTATCGGAGGGAGGATGGAGACACACCGGACGTCATAACCCAGACGCCTTTTATATCCGTAAACCTTATGTTGCTTTGATTGATGTGGGCTCGACCCATTCTTATGTTGCATGTAGAGAAGTTGAAACTCTAGGATAGCCTCCGAACTAGCCGATAGGGAGATGATCAGAGTAAGCCCATTAGGCCAAACTGTAGTGGTGAATAAGATGTTTTGGAGAGTACCTTCTAACTTCAAGGAGCGGTATTTCTTGTCGACTTAATGAATTACCCTTCGTGAATTCGATCTTATACTTCGCATGGATTGGCTAGTGGAGCATTGGGTGTGATTGATTGTGCAACCAAACGAATGGAGTGAAGGACCTAGAGGACGAGGTGATAGTTACGATAAAGCGAAAGGAGGAATTACTTGTCTAACGTAGTTTCAAAGATTAAAGGCGATAAGATGGTTTGAAAGGGTGTAAGGCATTTTGGCCTTCATTTGTGCTTTGAATACAAATGAAGGGGAGTTAGTGGAGTTAAAACCGTAAGGAGTTTGTGGATATCTTCCCGAGGAATTACTCGAATACCCTCGCATGCAGAGGTGGAGTTTGAATTGACTTGTCGTGCCTGTACATCTCCGTGTCAATTGCCCCGCATGAATGGCACCAAAGGAGTTGGTTGAGCTCAAGGCTCAAATCCAAGAATTGTTAGACCGTAGGTTTATTCGACCCAGTGTGTCTCCATTGGGAGCACCGGTCTTGTTTGTGAAGAAGAAAGACGGAACTATGCGCATGTGCATAGATTATCGTCAGTTGAACAAGCTGACCATCAAGAACAAGTACCTTTGTTAAGGATTGACAACATGTTCGATCAGCTTAAGGGGGCCACAGTTTTCTCAAAGATAGATCTAAGGTCTGGATATCATCAACTTAAGGTGAAGGAAGTGGATATCCATAAGACAACTTTTCGGACAAGGTATGGGCATTTTGAATTCGTAGTAATGCCGTTTGGATTGACGAATGCCCCAACAGCGTTTATGGACATGATGAACCGGGTTTTCCAACCCCATCTGGATCGATTTATTGTTGTTTTCATAGACGATATTCTGGTGTATTCCAAGTCTAAAGAGGAGCATGATGAGCATCTCCAGATAGTGTTGCAAGTGTTGAGGGAGAAGAAGCTCTATGCCAAATTCAACAAGTGTGAATTTTGGCTTAAGGAGGTTGCATTTTTAGGACATGTGGTATCCGCGGAAGGAATAAGGGTAGATCCTCGGAAGATAGAGGCAGTGTTGGATTTGAAACCACCTAAGTCAGTGGCAGAAGTTTGGAGTTTCTTAGGATTAGTAGGCTATTATAGACAGTTTGTGGAAGGGTTCTCGCCGATAGCAAGGCCTCGACAAAGTTGTTAAGGAAGGAAGGGCCTTTCATATGGACCGATAAGCAACAGAGAGCTTTGAGAAGCTTAAGAAGGTCTTGACCAAAGCTCCAGCTTTGATTCACCGAAGGTGGAAGGATTTTGTAGTATCGTGATGCTTCCCATACTGTGATTGGGAGGTTTCCTTATGCAAGATGGGAAAGTAGTTGCTTATGCATCTCGACAACTAAGGCCACACGAGGTTAACTACCCAACGTACGACTTGGAATTGGCGGCAGTGGTCTTTGCCCTTAAGGTGTGAGGGCACTATCTCTATGGAGAGAAGTCAGTGATCTACACAGACCACAAGAGTCTTAAGTATCTGCTGACTCAGAAGGAGTTAAATCTGACAGCGAAGGTGGGTGGAACTATTGAAGGACTATGATTGTTCGATAGAGTATCACCCGGGCAAGGTAAATGTGGTAGCAGATGCCCTAAGCTGAAAGGTTGTGTCGGATTTGAGGGCGATGTTCACACATCTGAGCTTGTATGACGATGGAAGTCTGTTGGCAGAGCTGCAAGTTAAGCCAATGTGGTTGAGTGAAGTGAAAGAGGGACAGGTTGGTGGATGAGGATCTAAGTGTTAAGTTGCGACAAGCACAGAATAGAGAGTTAGAGGGTTATGGTGTTAATGACGAGGGAGTATTGTGCTTCAAGGGTAAGGTCTGTATGCCGAAGGATGAGGAGCTTAGGAAAAGAATTCTTCGAGAATCGCATAGTAGCCCTTATGCTATGCATCCCGGAGGTAGTAAAATGTATAGAGATCTAAGGGAACAATTTTGGTGGCCTGGTCTTAAGCGGGAGGTTACTGAATTTATTGGCAAATGCTTAATGTGTCAACAAGTTAAGGCTAAACATCAAGATCCGTCAGGATTGCTTCAGCCAATACAGATTCCGCAATGGAAGTGGGAAAGAATTACCATGGACTTCGTTAGTAGGCTTCCTTACTCCTACTAAGAAGGACTCAGTATGGGTGATAGTGGATCGGCTGACAAAGTCTGCGCATTTTATTCCAGTCGTTGACTACTCCCTACAAAAGTTAGCAAGGTTGCATGTAGCGGAGATTGTAAGGTTGCATGGAGTGCCGATGTCAATTATCTCGGATAGGGATCCGAGGTTTACATCTTGATTTTGGAAGGCACTACATCAAGCTTTGGGTACTAGATTGGACTTCAGTACGGCTTTTTATCCTCAGTCAGACGGTCAATCTAAATGAGTAATACAAGTATTGGAGATATGCTGAGAGGCTGTGTAATAGACTTCAGAGGAAGTTGGGAAGAATATTTTCCTTTAGCGAAATTTGCTTACAACAACAAATTATCGAGAAAGATACTGGATGGCAATCAGACGAGGCATTGTATGGATGGAAGTGCCACACTCCTACGTGTTGGACGAAATTGGGAAAACGTCAAATTTTGGGTCCAGAGTTAGTAGCAGAATATGAGGAGAAGGTTAGTGTAATTCGAGCTCGATTAAAGGAGGCATCTGATAGGCAGAAATCGTACGCAGATCTCAAACGAAAGGAAATAGAATTTGATGTGGGAGATCAAGTGTTCCTTAAAGTTTCGCCTTGGAAGAAGGTGATGAGATTTGGTCGAAACGGGAAGCTAAGTCCAAGGTTTATAGGGCCTTATCGAGTAATGAAGCAAGTTGGGCCAGTGGCATACCAGTTGGAGTTGCCACCAGAATTGAAGCAGATGCACGATGTATTTCACGTCTCCATGCTATGTCGATATCGATCGGATCCATCTCGTGTAGTTCCAGTTGAAGAGGTGGAGCTGAGACTAGATCTGTCTTATGAGGAAGAGCCAATTCAGATTCTGGAACGAGATGTGAAGGTGCTTCGGAAGAATTCAGTCCCTTTGGTCAAGGTGTTGTGGCGAAATCATGGATTGGAGGAAGCTTCGTGGGAGCCAGAAGAAGCAATGCGACAGCAATATCCCCACCTATTTTAGCCAGGTAATTTCGAGATCAAAATTATTTTAAGGGTGGTAGAACTGTAATATCCTGGATTATGGCTTATGCATTATTGTTAAATTGTGTGAAATAGCATGCCTTGGTGTGTTAAGAATGTGTTGTATGAATTTTGTGAACCTTAGTGTAAAGGAGAATGCCTTAGAAATTATTTAATTTTAAGTCTAAAAGAGGGAGTTAAGCCTGATAGGCCTTAAGAAAACAAATGGGGGAAATTAGACACAAAGATAGGCTTGTCTAAGTGGCTTGGAGGCGCCACTTAAAGCCTCTGAAAGTGACACCACAAGCAGGTGAAAATGGGCCTAGGTTTGAGCTGCAAGGGAAGCAAATTAAGGATTTTTATTTTTGTGGCAACAAGGGGAAGTAATGGACGGCATGGGGAGTATATGGGAGGAGTTAAGATGAGGTCCAATTCTTTTGGAAATTTTGGCTAAGGTAGGAAATAGTTGTGGCTTTATTTTATTTAGTTTAAATGGGTAGATAAGAGATAAATGAGGAGAGTAAAATGGGATATGATAAGGGACATAGTAGTGGCTGAATGTGGGGTTCTTCGTGATGGTATAATCGGTCATGAAAGGGAGGCATAAGTGCTGAATTTTAATTGGAACAAAAGACATTCATCTTTTCTCTCTTTTAGTACTTGTCGAATTTCTTATCATCTTTCCTTCCTTCTCTCAAATTCTTTCTTTCAACTCTTTCTCTAGCAGAATCTCCATCATCAACTTTCTTTTTCTTTTCACAACTCTTCAAAAGCCGAAGGTAAGCCTTTATCTAGCAATAGCCGATTGTTAATCAAAACACCAAAAGCCGAAACTTGATTGATCAAACACCTAGTTTATAGCCGAATACCTCTGTGGGTTCAACAAGGAGCAGTCGAATTCCTGTGATAAGGGTAAGGACCAATTGTCATTCGGTTTCCATTCTTTTTCTTTTAGGCTTGTCAAAAATTTAGGAACTAATTCCTATTATTGATCTTGGCCGAAACTTAGAAGGAAGCTTCGGGAGTTAGGTGCTGTCGACTACAAGTAGAAGGATCTTTCGGGATTTTAAAGATCTAAGGTGAGTCATATTGGATATTTGGCCAAGGGCTATTTACTTGTGATTAAATGTTAGAAATTGATCTAACATGTGTCTATAGGGATTTCGACAGATACCTAAGACAAGGGATACTTTCGGGATTTGAGAATCGTAAGGTAAGTGCACATACACATTCGGCCAAGGCCTATTTAGTGATTAGATCTATTTCGTACTTATTCAAAAATCCGAAAACTAACCTGTGAAGTGATCTAGTGCTTAGCCGATTACAAGAAGGAACATAGCAAAGTTTTGGGATTTGATTTTTAATCCAATCGGCAACAAGGTAAGTTTTGGTTACAATAATCTCTCGGGATTTGGTTATAGCCGAATGGGTTTTATTAATATACCTAGTGTTGGTTAATATAGAACTAAAAGATCTAAAGCTTAGATCGGATTTTTGAGATTTCAGTGAACTCACTAAGTGAATTAGGTGTGTACCCCCACACTAAGCTTCAATTGATTTATGATTATGCGTTAATATATGTGTTAATAAAAATATGTGTGAGGTGGCTAAAAGTACCATGCAATGGTACGAAATACTCAGGTATGTTTACCCACTCCTACTATGAGTATGATAAGATTTGCTATGGCATATATGTGAAACTATAAGAATGTGAATAAAGCATAAGGCATAATATTTGCATGTTTTGTATGACATGGGGCATATGGGTGATATGTAAAGGGAAGTGAATTGGTGGTTTTATACCCCAATATCTTGAATATGGTGACTTATGTCACAATATCCGAATGTGGTGACTTATGTCACAATATATGAATGTGGTGACTTATGTCATGAATATATATCTGGTGGCTATGCCACAATTTTATAAGGCGATGAGCACGCCGACCGTAGCTGATCGCCTTCGATGGTGTGTAGCGGATGGAGGGTTGACTTAGTAGTCCCCACGGTGTGATGGTTGGTACGGGTGATGTGTAGCGGATGGTTATTTAGGCTTGGGTTTGGGTTTGCATCATTAATGATATATATATGTTAATATGTATGATTTGACATGCCTGAGTTAATTGAGTTCTGTGTTGGATGTACACATTGAGTCTGTTTGACTCACCCCTTGTGAGATTATTTTTTCAGTGACACTCAAGAATGGACCGGCCTGGTAGGAGCTCAGTGGTGGCTATGCAAAGCTCAGAGACTGTTTTATTTTTATTAGCTCTATTTATATTTAAGTTTTGAATTATTTCGGGTTTTTATTTGATGTAATAAGGCCAAAGTATTAAATTATTTATGCATGCTTTTAAATTACTTAGGATGTTACGATTATTATCGAATTAAAGTTAAAAATCAATTTTTCTTAAGTACTAATATTAAATGTTTTGACACCTAATCAACACGGGTTTTAAAAATTCGAGCCCAACCCAAATCAACTATTTTAAAAAACAAGCAAAATTTTAGCAAAGTTTCAAATAAGAATCGACTAGTTTTCCTAGAAGCATGCCGATCTGTCAGGGCTTATGGGCCGGGTTTGGGGTGTTTCATTATGTGATGTGAGTTTTGACACTGTGGAGGTATGCAACGAAGTCCATAAAGTTCGAAACACGAATTTTGATATGACAATTTTGAAGAAAGACCATGGTCATGGAATATTGCGAAAATGGCAGATGAGCCGTATTTACCTACTGGGGTTTCTACGCGTCCTAGGGCGATGATAGGAAAATCTCACGTGATTGTAACACCCTAAAACCCAGCCAAGAAGTTTTGATCAAATTTTGAAGGTCACATTGGCCACCAGAATAGCCCAAAGGAAAAATGCTATTTTGACTTCATCGAAAATTTACTCACAAAACTCCTTTGTTTGTAATTTTCAAAAATCCAGTCACTTTACTTTAATAAACCTTAGTTAATCGTTGGTAGAATTAGTTTAAGATCATTTAATACTTCCTTTTTAATTTTACAAACATTCCAGGTTAGCAATTTGTTAACCAAATTTTCAAAACCAGTGTTGTAGCGGAAAGTCTGAAATTTTGCCTTTGATTGAAAATCCATAAGTTTAAAATTGGCAGTTGACCGATTATTAAAGAAAAATGGTTTAGTTGACTGATGCCTATGCATGAAACCACAAAACTACAAACCTTAAATAATCAAAACCCAAACCCAGTTCACATGAAAATACTTGTAAATCTGACTGGAAATAAATTAATAAATCTTTTAAAACATCTTGGTTGAAATTAAACTAAGATGAGAAACTCCAAAACCTCCGATTTGTTGAGTCTGAGACCTAACCTCGCAGATTACCTTAAAAGGTTAAACTAAGGGTGTGAGCTACGAAGCTCAGTGTGAGTCAAAAAAAAATGTAAGCAATGCAGTAACAATCATACAGTGAAACATACAGTATCTGTATTCTAATCATAACCAATAATTACATCAAATTTGAGCATCACAATACTTTTTCACTAAACAAATATGTAACACATGTTTAAATGTATGACGGAAAAATAATCCTACCCATTCAACCGCTACACACCATCTCCGTCCATCCAACACACACCAATTAGAGGTATACTAGACCCCTCTATTTGCTACACACCTAATAGGGTTATGGATCCATCCATCCAACACACACCAAAAAGTGGTTGTATGGCACTCAAATGTTATGCAGACAAGCTGCCCACATTGTTGTGGAATTACCACCAAATATAGTCAATGCAGTTTACCTGCCAAACCAAACTTCCTTCACTTCATGACCATGTCCCAACCACAATGCTAATACAAATAATTTAATACATCCGGATATACCAAATCAGACTTGCTCATATTCAGTTTTCAATAATCCGTAAACATACATGCAACCAATACAAATTATGAAATCAATAACATGCATGAATACTAATTAACACATCCAAACATTACCTGATACAAAATTTAGCATAATGAAATCATACTAGCAACCTATACAAATAACATAATTAAAACATATGCATACGTATATAAATATCCAGTCAATAATATACCATCCACAGTCATTCAAAAATTAGTATTAATGTCTCAACCACTCTTTTAGAAGCTTTAACATACAAGGGATCACTAAAGGAATAAAATGAATAAATTTGTAAAAAAAGAGATAAAAACTATGAATTAGAACCTCACGACTGTATGGAAGAGTTCAAACAGTGTTACAGGGGTTCACGGTCAAGTGGCCGAGGTACACGACCATGTGACTGAGGTACACAATCATGTAGGCAGATTGTGTAATTCTCTGTGCCCATGTGACAATTATCAAAATTAATATGCAGGAGAGACACAATCATGTATAGGTCCCTTGGCAGTGTGAGATCAACAAGTTTCCCAACAGTGGTCACACGACCGTGTGCCAAACCATGTGACTCATCCAAGGTCGTGAGTTCAGAAAATTAGCCTAACACCTATAGTCACACACGACCATGTGAACCGCCCGTATGGGTGATCGTGTGGTCCAAAAACCACACTCAATTTTGTTGCAAAACACAAGATTAACACAAAAAAATCCACCGATTACAAGTGTTCAAGATGCACACCTGAAACACAATTCCAAAGCACTAGCAACCGACCGGTCCACCTCTACTATACTGATCTGAAACTTGATTACAAATACAAATCAAACCTATATGGATTTCAATCATAACGGTATAAAAGAATAGAAGACATAGAATCTATAACTCAAAAAGGCAACACTTACACTTCACCCATGTCAAATCCTTGTTAAGAGAAAATAGAGAAAAGCAAACAAGACTTTAAATAGATTGCAATGTCAAAGGCTTAGGCGCAAATAAAATATGGCAAAAGATTGGTAGAATTTAGAGGATAGTAATAATGGAACAAGGAAGAGAAATTGAAGAACAAGGAACGATAGAAAAAGAATATGGTGGGAAAGAGAGAATATAGAGGCAAAAAGGATCAAAACCGAAAATGGAAGAGGGGAACGACACTAGGAGAAATTTTAGGGAATATTATTTTCAAAATTTGTGAGAGAAATAAATCATCAAAAATCCCACATAACTAAGTTAGTTTCAACATATCAAATTACCTTAGAATTTGAATCTAACCCACTTGCTAACACCTTGGATAGCACAACAAGAAGAAACAAAAAAAATCTAATTTGGGCACCACGAGGCTCGAACTTGACACTAAATGGAATATGGGAATTGTAACACCCCAAACTCGGCCTAGATGTTATGGTGGTATCTGGAAATGTCACACGATTGTGTTTTTGAAACCTCGTTGTTATGATGAAAGCATTCCATGTTATTATCTTTAGTAAAGCTTTGTTGGAACTTATGAAGTCGTCTTTATTCATTCAAAACATTTGTTTTGAAACATCCCTCGTTGCAGAAGCTTTAATAAAATAGTCTAGGTGATCATGCGTTTAGAAATTACTTTAACCTTTTGAAAACCGAATTTCCTACGACCAGCAGGTATAAATCCATAAAGTAAAATAAATAAATAAAAACCCAAATTTAAAACCAAAGTCCCAGAGGGTCCTTAAATTACAACCCAAATAATCAATAATAATCAAATCATAAATCGTAATTTGAAAACCATGAAGTCCAAAAATTATTGTGGTCACGTCTAAGTCCTCCATCGTACTGATCTATCTAAGTTTGGGGATTACCGCACAAGAACAAAAAGGATGAGTTTACATAAACTCGGTGTGTAATCTCAAAAAATAAACAAACAACCAAGATTCACAATTGCATAGTTGAATGCCTTGGGCCTAAACCCTTTTCAATAGCGATGATGTTTGAGCCTTAGCCCATCTCAAGATAGTGTCAAAATGTAGTAGGCCTTAGCCCATCACAAGATCGATGAGCAAGATTGCTTATGCAAGAGCAAAATCCTACCCAACTAGTCTCTACACACCATCTCCGTCCAACCCTACACTCTATGTGGGGATATAGTCAATCCACCCATCTTTACACTCTAAGTAGTACCGAATGCGGCACAATACAGTAGTTTGCAGCTGAGCTGCCAGTAAATTAGGCTTAAAGCCTTTCAGTACACTTCCTCCGAATAAAAACCCATAACCTAATGCAATGCAACATACAATGGTTGCCATGCTATTATGCAATTTTAGTACATGTATTCAGTTCAGATATTAACATGCCCAGTACAGATATCATTCAGTCAATTTCACACATTTAGGGGTCTAAGTAGTGCTTACCGACCCTATAGTAGGTTCACAGTTGACTTGGGCGACCTATGCAACCTTAAAAACATTTCAATAAAAATGGGCCCACACATTCATGTGATCTGTCCTGTGGGCCCACACGCCCGTGTGGTCCACTCGGCCCAAATTGGCCTTGGTCGTGTGATCCATTTTTAAAGTAACCCATGCTAGCTCAATACTCATATGTTTTCAGTATTTACTTATATGTTCATTCAAAGCTATCTACTTGCGTCATTATCACTAAATTATTTATATCTTGAGCTACTGAATTCCAAATTAAGATCCGCTTGATGTTTTTAAAACTAGACTCAAATACCTTTCTAGCATAAAATTTTTAGAATTTATAGTTTACCAAATAGGTACAGTAAAATCTTTAAAGTTATCCCTATTCTGCTGTTTGACAGCTTCATCCTTTCCTTACTAAAAATTATTTATCTCTTAGTACGGAATTTAGATGATGTTTCCATTTGTTTCTCTTGAAAATAGACTCGTTAAGAATTTAAACACATAAATTTAAGCCCCTAATTATTTTTTTTATAATTTTTGATATTTTCCTAAGTCAGAATAAGGGAACCCAAAATCATTTTGACATTGTCTCACAAAATTTATTATATCTCATGATTTACAATTACATTGCTTACACTATTTCTTCTATGAAAAACCAGACTCAATTCTCACTATTTTTGATGATTTTTCAACATTAGACTACACTTGTTGTCCAAAACTATTTTATTGCAAAATTCTTATTTCCAAGTTTATAACACCCTTATTTCCTTTTTCTACAATTTTAGCATCATTTTCTCTTATTACTCTTATTTCTCGACAGTGAGCAATTTTGGCTTTTCGGCAAATCCCGTTTTCTGCATTTAAGGTACACACCTGGTATCGTTTTTGATGTAAGCACTCCTAAGCCTCCAAAACCTAAAAATCGACCAACATAACTCTATATTAATCACTTGATTCATTTTTAATCAACCAATTTTGGGAGGAACTCGACTAAAAACCTGGCAAAACCCTTACCATGCTTGAGTAACCACGACTTCGCAGAATCACAGCGTCGATTCAAAACCACCAGCCCCTTAATTAACTCTTAAACACCGAAAAGGAATATCCCTTTTAGAGATTAACCAATAATGATTAACAATAGACAAAACCTGTTACTTACCGAACACGCGTAACCAACGATGAACAATTGAATCAATTGGAAAAAAAGAGAAAGAAAAGCATGGGGAAAAAATGGAAATTTTGGCAGCAACTAAGGGAAAGAATCGACAGAGGAGGGAAAAAAAGAAGAAGAAAAACCTCAGAAAAAAGTTTGGGAAATTGGAGAGAAAATCGAAACTCTACTTTTTTTTTTTGCAACAGAAAGATAATCAGATTATTTTCTGATAAACTCTACCCAATTATCTCCTAAAATCTCTCTCTATTAACCTACTAAAACACAACTACTCAGAATTTTCCCCAACACAACTTTTAGCCGAAATTGGAGCAAAAATACTATCTCCACACCATCACAGAGAATTGAACACAGGACCTCCAACACTCCAACACTCCACTTAACCACCAGACCAGCAAGCCCATTCTGATATAAACTTAACAACAATTAAACTTAAGCCCTTTGCACAAGGTTAAGGCTTTATTTATAAAAATACCAAAATTTGACCAAGTAAGGCTTGAACTTGGGACCTCTCACACGCACCTAGAAAGCATAACCACTGAAGCAGATAAACATTATGTGTCAGACATACACGAAATCAAAAATTAAAATTTTGGGGCTTTACAGGAATGCTTAACCATTGAACCAACAGGCTCATTCTTGTCTTTAAAATGCAAGGATAAACTTTAAAAATCTAACTGTGACCACTAACTTAACTTGCAAACCATGATTCTTTTAACCCCACTTTCAAGATGTGATAGCGATGATGAGTTTAGGCAAATACATATAGCAAAAAAAGACAGTTTATGTGCTGCCTTAATATCATCTAAAAAGATCCTTTATGGCATATTATATTCTTCCTTTGTGGCACACTCTATTTGGCCTTTGTGGCTTATTCTATTTGGCCTTTGTGGCATATTCTATTTGGCCTCTATAGTGTCATCAACAAAACCTGTGTGGCTTGATCTATTAAGCCTTAGTGGAGTGAATGATATTTGTCTTTGTATAAAATCCTGTAATGTCTATGTAGCATAATCAATGAATTATACATAGCAAAATTTGGTTATTGCCTATATGGAAGATCTGGGTAAGTGATGGTCACTAAACTAATTATAAATACGACTAAGGCAAGCGCACCTATCGAACAATAGTATAGTTATGCAGAGTAGGGAATATCGTATCCATGAGGACTAAAAGTACTAGCAATTACCATTTTTCTATTATTTAGCCGATATATTGGAGTAATTGTTTTTAATCTAAATTTACAAATCTAATCTAACTAAGAACACAACAGAGAATGAAATAGGAAAATAATTGAAGATAACCAATGAGATAGGCAATGCCCAGGAAAGAGTCCACCTAGACTTCACCTATTATTATGAATTTGAATTAAACAATTTCCACTTCTGCCTTGATCCGTAGAAATCCCTAAAGTATGTTAATATCTCTTTTGAGAGTAAGAACAACTGACTTTAGGTTGATTAATTAAAATTTCTTTCTAATTAAAACCCCCATTGTTGCATTAACTCGATCTATGGATTCCCCTATTAGATTTGACTCTAATCTGGTAGATTTATGTCATCCTATTTCTAGAATTGCATGCAACTCCACTCAATTATGCTAGATCTACTCTTAATCAGAGACTTTTGCTCCACTGAAGTAAGCGTGTTAAACATGAATTCATATCCCAAAAATATTAAAGCACGAAATAAGCATACATAATTAAGAATAAGAATCAAGTATTTATTGCTTAAAAACATTAATTAAATAATAAGATTCATCATAGGTTTCATCCTCCCTAGGTATCTAGGGAGTTTAGTTCATAATTCTGAATATAAACATCTCAAAGTTAGGATAACCACAAGACATAATAAAACTTCATAAGAAATTAAATGGAGATCTTCAATCTTGAGGGAGATCCACTTTCGAGTTGATTCTAATGGCATTCTTTGAGTGTTTTCCTCGATCTTCTCTCAGTGTCTCCATAGATCTTCTTCTGATTGGTATTTATAGACTTTAGGATGCTCAGAAAGCCTAAGAATTGGGTTTTCCGTATATTTAGGAAGTAGGTTGCGAAATCAACACGAGCTGGCACATGAGTGTGTGGCCAGCCGTATGGCTCACACAAGCGTGTGTCCAGCTTGTGTGGAAATGCCCAAGCCATGTGGATACTAAAAACAACTCTTTTTGTCTGATTTTGGCTTGTTTTTCACTCCTTTCACCTCCCTATGCTCACCTAAGTATAGAAACATGAATTTAAAAGATTAGGAGCATCAAATTCACTAATTTTTGTAATAAATTATCCAAAAATGCATCAAGAATGGGATTAAAAATATGTTACTTTTATGGCTTATCAAATATCCCCACACTTAAGCTTTTGCTTGTCCTCAAGAAAAATCCTCAACTCATAATTAAAACTAATCTTTCTGAACTTATAATTCTCATCAATAATGTTTCAACATAATTCACAAATAATCATACATTGATAATTCAAACTAAAAGAGCACTGAAGATTCAAACAATCCAAGTCAAACATTTTTAAAGCATGAAAACATAGGTATTTTCCCTTATCAAAGTAATTACCTTTAATTAAAAATCGACAAGAATCGACATCCTCACTAAAGGTTCACTCAAATCACTCGAAGTGTTTAAGGTTCAAGAATAAGCATTCAATAGTCAAACAAGAAAAGTCATTACCATAGGCTTGCATGAAAATCAAATCTCTACCACTATAAAATGATATGATACACAAATCAAAAGGTCTTTAAGAGGTCGTAATGGGGCTTAGGTTAAGGGGTGAAGGAAGGTTGAAAAAGTTGGTTAAAATCGAGATCAAATTGATAAATTACCAAACTAGAAAAATAAAAAATGCTGAATTAAAAGCAAGTGAAAAAATTAAGAACTATTCAAGAATAAGAAAACAAGTTTCTTCTTAAAATATTAATTTAACTATTCAAGCTCAATCATAGAACTAAATAATAATCAATATTTTTGTTTTTTGATTTTCTTCTTCTTCCTTTTTTTTTTTTTTTAACAATAAGAAATAATTCAGCAAATCAAACAACGAAATAATTAGGAAACTAACCAAATCAAATCTCAACAAAAAAAAGAGTCAATAAAATTAGAAAAAGTTTCAACAAAAAAAAAAAATAAGTTATAGGGTAACATTAATGGGTAAATCAAGAAACAGTGTGCTAGGCTCAACGGGGTTCACTAAGGATTAATTATGTAGGTAGGCTTTTTATGGGATAAGTGGGTTAAAACCTAAGTGCCTTTATCATCTCAGTTATATCAAATCAAAATGTATGGTATAACACCCTCACCCATATTCAATGCCAAAATAGGTTTACGGAGCATTACCAGACTTATTATACAATTAAACATACATTTCACATACATATTCAAATTTAATGTAAACATCATTCAAAATGATTCACATTGTCCCTAATACGAGCCTACGACGCCCAAAACATGCATTCGGGGTGGCTCGAGACTAAACTGATAACTTATAAAATTTCTAGAAAACATAGAAAATTTTTACAAAATATAGGGGACACACGCCCGTATGGCCTGGCCGTGTGTCTCACACAGCCAAAGACACGCCTGTGTCATAGGCCGCGTGGACATTCGAAATGGGATCACATGGTCGTGTCCTAGCCTGTGTCCAACCCCATGCCCAACCCCTATAACTCTCTGACTTGGGTCACACGGCAAACTACACGCCCGTGTGACCAGCCCGTATGCCCTTCAAAATGGCCTCACACGTCCGTCTGCCAGGCAGTGTGCTAGCTCGTGCCAAACCTGTGGGGTATATTGACTTATGCCATAAGGCCAAGTCACAGGCCCATGTGCTGGGCCATGTGGAGCATACTAACTTGATTTCTAATTACACACCAGGGGACGTACGGCCATGTGACCTAACCGTGTGTCACACACGGCTAAGACACACGTCCGTGTCTCTGCCCGTGTGGACAAAAAATAGGCTATTTACCAAGCCATTTTGCCACCTAAATTGCATACACCTACGCCAAACCAATTGGCACTAAAACATGACATAAATAGGCATTCATCCAATCTCAAATAATCTTAATTCATGCTATATCAATACCAACAATACATGGTACACAAATACCAAAATATGCCACTCAATTTCATACCAAAACTCATAATCTCAAATCATCAATAAGACCACATTCACTTAAGCATCATATTGCCTAAAATCACAACTATACCAATCTCAAATGTCAACCATTTAATACTCTAACTACCAATTCACAACAAGCATATAAATAGAAATTATACACAACATTTCAAAAGGCCTTTTTCAAATATAGACAACCATCAATGAACATACCAAAATAAACCAAATCTCATGGCTACACATAACAAACCACATAACATTTACAAGCCAATTCAAATGGCTAAATTCATTACTATCATATATACCAAAATGACCATACTCCTATACATGATCCAAGCTAGCATTGATTTTACTATAAAAGATGGAAAAATAAACAATGTAAGATACAAAGCTTAGTAAGCTCAGATGAAATAATAAGCAAAGCTCACCATTCAATAATATGAACATATGTAAACAGAAAAATATATAGGATTTTTCCTATGTAATTTATCACCTTTTACTTAAATTCATTGTTAAAACTAAGTAATTGTTTAATAAATTAATGAAATATGTGAAAATATGAAATTAGGACATAGAAATTATTAAAATGTGATTTTATGCTTTATTATATAGTTTTCATGTAATAAATGGCTTATTTTATATTAATTTAAATACATTATATTTTTAAGACATAAAGTGGGCCATGCATGATTAAATTAAATAATAAAATATAAATTATATTTAATAATTCATTTAAAATATTTCATTAATAATTTGATTTTTAATTAATTAATTAAATTGGATAAATTTTATTCTTTGGTCCTCTAACTTGTTGATTTATTTTGGACAGGTCTGATAGCTTTGCTGGATTACAAAACCATCCAAATTGGAGACCAAGTCAACCCAATATTCTGCTACAAATGACTGTCTATTTAAACCATTCTTTGGTTTAATTACACAAGGTCCTTGTAGTGTTGAAGAAATTAGAGATTTGCCCGAAGATTTATGATTGACCGAGTCTTAGTCCTAAGTTGTGCGGCATCCAAAATTGCTTAAAAATCAAGTCAAAAGCCACTAAGCATGGTCGGCCACAATTTGAGGAGATTTGAAAAGGTTAACATCCACTATTTTTAACAAACTATCCCCCTCCTCATCTATAAATAAGAGCCTCTCATTCCCTCATTCATTCCTCATTCATTCTCATTATTCATTCTCTCTTCTCTCCAAATTCTTTTAGCCTTTTCCATTCCCACGCCTAGCATCATCTCTTCATAAAGATTTTAGCAATGAAGCCTCTTAAAGAACCCTTGTTCGGCCACCTTGGAGAGCCATCAGCAAAGGAGCAAAGCAAGGAACAAAGGAGCCTCGTCAGTCAGAGTCTTGGGTGACAACCACTCTGAATTGGGTTTAATCTTTCTTTTCTTTAATTTAATCTAAAGATGTTTGCTATGTGTTATTTGTTCTTGTTTACAAAAATGTTAGCTTAATTTTATTTCAGCTAGGATGATTACTTTGATTAAATAATATTTATTTGATTCATGCGTATAATATTTGTGCCTCAATCGATCATGTTTTCAATTAAAATCAAGTTTGTATTTCGTTCATACGTGATTGAAATGCACCTGAATTAGTGAGCGATCCCGAATGCATACAACGCCTAATGGACACATAATTGAAATGTGCACCCTCAATTTAGATCCCACCCGATTAAATAGTAGGTTGCATAACAACTCGACCAAGCTCATTATCTGCATAGTTTTTAGATTTGTGTGATTAAATTGTTTCAAACTTGACACGCCCCTCGTTACTCTCACACGAATGATAAGAACCCCTTAGTAAATAAAGATCAGTAAAATGCATATTTACTAAGTAAAGGATTTCGAAAGGACCTAATAACTCATGAAAGATCGAGTTGCCATGGAATGTTTTTCCGAATGTTATTGCGCATGTTGATAATAAATTGAGTTTAATTAAAGTAATTGTCCTAGTTTATTTATGTTAGAATTGTTGCAAATTGTGTTAGTTTTACTAAAATCAATTTCATTCATATAGTTTGCATACTTAGGATAAATTGCATTAGGGATCATTGCATTTAGTTTAATATATTTTAATCACCACTTCTCAACTATATTGTGTTTTTATTTTCCAAATTGTTAATATAATTTTACAAAATACGTGACTTAGCATAAATACAATCCTTGTGAAGACGATAACTCGATACTTATTACTTGATAACGATCGTGTACACTTGCACAAACCTAGGCGCTATAAGTTTTTAGGCCGTTGTCGGGATTGTCAATTGTTGCCATAGTCATTTCTTTCGTGAAATTATTTATATTCAATTTGATTCATTTCTAACATTACTAACTTATTCTTTTTAATTTTTGTGATTTTCTTCTAAGTGTTTATGAGCATAGATCAAATTATCAATTTACTCCCTATAGACCCTAAAATTGAGCAAACTTTCAGACAAAGAAGGCGTGAACGAATAGCTCAAAGATAAGTTGAGATGGACCTTGGAAATTAGAATCAAGACCAAGGTAATGAAGCCAATCATGTACGAAAACCCATCCTTATTGTCGATGATAGGGATCGGTGCATTAGACAATATGCTGTGCCACTTTTCAGTGAGTTAAATCCAAGAATTAGAAGGCCAGATATTGAGGCAACTCAATATGAATTGAAACTAGTGATGTTTGAAATGCTACAAATGGTGGGCCAATTTAGTGGTATGCCCACGAAAGATCCACATCTCCACCTTCGATTGTTTATGGAGGTGAGTGATTCATCTAAGATAGCGGTGTATTGAAGATAGCCGTACTCGTTGTGAGTTCGAGCACGAGCTTGGCTCAATTCATTGCCACCAAGTTCCATATCTACATCGAAAGAATTAACAGAGAGATTTTTGGTTAAGTATTTCCCACCTAGAAAAACGCTAAGTGTGATGTAACACCCCAAACCCTACCCAAACATTACGAAGACGACTTGGCGATATCTACATCGGTTGAAGATTGGTTTCCCACCTAGTAAAAACATCATACACAATTTATAACTAAATTTAACATGCTAAGTTGAGGAAAACGCACAACTTTCCAGGATGAGTTCGAGAGGCACAAGGAGTTACTTCAAAAGCCATCTTCTTAGCTTGGCTCAATTCATTGCCACCAAGTTCCATATCTACATCGAAAGAATTAAAGAAAAGAAGAAAAGACTTTGCAAAATTTGGCACTTGAAGACTAAGGAGAATTAACAAACAACCAAGAGGAAAAGAAAGAAATCTTGAAGAGAGATTTTTGGTTAAGTATTTCCCACCTAGAAAAAATGCTAAGTTGAGGAACGAGATCACAACTTTCCAACAATTGGATGACGATTCTTTGTATGAGGCTTGGGAGTGATTCAAGGAGTTACTTCGTAAGTGTCCTCATCATGGGATTCTCATTGTATGCAGCTTGGAGACATTCTATAATGGTCTCAATGCACATACAAGATTGATGGTTGATGCTTCACATACAAGATTGAATGGTGTAATTTTGTCTAAGTCTTATAATGAAGCTTATGAGATCATCGAGAAGATTACGAGTAATAACTATCAATGGCCAACAAATCGAATGGCTTCAGAAAGACGTGTAGCCAGAGTTCATGAAGTTGATGTCCTCACTTCGTTATTAGCTTAGGTATCGCCTATTTCCTATATGTTAAAATAATTTACCACTAATATGGTAATAATTTTACAGCTCAGCCACCAAGTCCGTTTGAAGTAGTTTCTTGCGTGTACTGTGGGGAAGGTCATTATTTTGAGAATTGTCTACCAAATACGGAGTTAGTGTACTATGTAGGGAACCAATATCAAAATAGGAGTGGACAAGGACCCCAGTCCAACTTCCACAATCCTTTATGGTGTAATCATCCTAACTTTTCTTGGAGCAACCAAGGAAATAGACCGAACAATAACTTATTGCAGAAAAGACCCAACCAATCTCAAGGGTTAAATCAGTAAGCTCTAAAACCACCTCAAGATGAGGCATCAAATAGTTTGGAGAACTTGTTGAAAGTGTACATGGAAAAGAATGATGCTTTGATCCAAAGCCAAGAGCACCACTGAAAAATTTGGAAAACCAAATGGGTCTGTTAGCTACAGAGCTTCATAATAGACCACAAGGAACCTTGCCAAGCGATACCGAGAATCTAAGAAATTTGGATAAAGAACATATCAAGGCAGTGGCATTGCAAAGTGGTAAAATTATGGAGCCTTGACTGATTGATGTCGAAGGTAAGCCTATTGAGAAGAATCAACCAGCTGCTGAAATTCATACACCAAAGGAATTAAAATCTGCAAAGTCTGACAAGGTAAACCCTGACTTAGTGAATTCAGATATTTTAACATCTTTTTTGGATGCAGATTTACCTACTAATAAAAGTTGTATGGTTAAACCAAAAGTTCCATCACCTTTATATCCACAAAGATTGTAGCAACAAAAGTAGAAATCGGAGGTGCAACTCAAGAAGTTTTTGGATGTTTTGAAGCAGTTACACATCAATATTCCATTAGTGGAGGCTTTAGAAAAAATGTCAAATTATGTGAAGTTTATGAAGGATATACTGTCCAAGATGAAACGACTGAGTGAGTATGAGACTATTGCCTTGACAAAGGAGTGCAGTACGTTCCTGCAGAACAAATTGCCACCAAAATTGAAAGACCCAAGAAGCTTTACTATATCCTGTAACATTGGTGAATCCTACTGTGGTAAAGCTTTGTGTGACTTAGGAGCGAGTATCAACTTGATGCCTAAGTCTATTTTCAAGATGTTAGGGATAGGTGAAGTAAGACCTACAACTGTGACGCTTTAGCTAGCGGATCGATCTTTAGCATATCCCAAGGAAAGATCGAGGATGTATTGTAGGCTTCTCCTCATTTCTCTCATGGTTTTCACAGACAAGACCCTCAATATCACTATTGTAAATTATGGTCCTCAGGGTTCCTTCTAGTCATAAACTAGAGGTACCTACTAGGAAAAGAAAAATAAAATTAGAAAAGTAAAAATAAAATTTAATTGCAAAAATAAAATATGGCTAAAGTAATAAAAATTGAGCCTTCTTAATATTTCAGTTCCCCGGCAATGGCGCCAAAAACTTAATGGTGGTGGAAAAAGTCTTAAAAATTTATATAATGAATAATCGATCTTAGAAACTAACTATCACCACAATTGAGGCAAGCACACCTATCGAACAATAGTATAGTTTAGTGGCAAGATCGGATTGTCGAACCCAAAGGAACGGAAAGTACTAATAGTAAATTTCTTTTTATTATTTAGCCTAAGAATTAAGAGAATTGTCATTTTTAATCTAAAATTAACTAACTACTAAGCTAAAGATGCTAAGGCACAGAGAAGGAATTGGGGAAATACTTGTGGGAAAACCAATTAATTAAGACAATACCCAAGGAAGAATCCACCTTGTAACATCCTAAAAAAAAATTTAGAATTGATATGTTGCATAATTTTGGTGCTTAGCTAGTGAATGACACAATTCGTGTGTTTAATATATTCTTGAGAAGGCTCGAGATTTATTCAGAATTAGAACAAATTTTAGTAATGGGTACTTTATTGAAGTGGAACCGGTAATCTTGATGTTTAAGGAAATTAAGTGACAAAAGTTAGCATAATATTAGCTAGTAGTAAAGTGGAGTTGGCGCCATGAGTGTTGCTTGAGGGAAGAGGTTCGAATCCCATGGTTTGCATTTTGTGACTTTAATTTTTGCACTATTCTAGTATGTGTCAGCCAAGCTCTATTTTTGGTAGGTTGGACTTTATTTTTTTTATGGCAAGGTGGCTAATGGCTTAAGGTAAGAATTGAAGATAGGGAAAGGAATCATGAGCTTATGGTATGTAGGGGGGAACACAAGGCACTTTTTAAGGGGTGTGTTTTAGAAAGTTTGGAATGGCCAAAATTTATCCATGAACTTGGACGGTTTTGGGGACTAGGGGGTGGCTGAATTTTTTGAAGGCTTTTGGGTAAGGATAGGTGTTGTTGTGCACTTTTCATTTTGGTCATTTTCGTTTCTCCCAAAACACTTTTTCTTTTCATCTTTTCTCTCATAGCCGAATGCACTTTGGGGCATTGGTGAACATCTTTGTTTTTCTTCTTTTGGTCACTTCATTTTGACCATTTGGTTTTATTTTGCCTAAACCTCTCAAGTCTTTTTCCCATAGTGCCGAAAACACCAAAACTTGAAGGCCATTTCATCTTTTTCTTCTTACAAAATCCATTCAACATTTTCTCCTTCCCTTTTCCCCCTATGGTTGAATGGTGCTAACACCATTTTCTTCAATTTTCTTCATAGCCTAATCTCCTTTTACATATATTTTCTTATCAATCATTCTTTCTACTTTCATTTTAATCAATCGGTAAGAACCTTATTCGATTATTTATTCTATCCTTTTTCTTTAGCCGAATATACATTTTGGTTTGGGAGGTCTTTTGACCGAAAATAGCATCCTCTATCTCTTTCTCTTAGACAATTATTTTTCGCCTTTATAGTGTTATAGAGAGGTCAAACTTTGAAGTGCTCAGAATCATCGTGAATCGCTAGGATTCGATCCAAAGTGTTAAGGTAAGGGTTTCTATCAAGGACTTCCATACTACTCGTTATTTCACAAAGATGGAGTTACTAATCGATTTTATCTTAGGGACATTATCGCTCGATTTTCATCCCTTGAATGTAAAGGTTTCGTGGTAAGCCGATTTTACCCTTAAAACCAATAGTCTTAATTTCTGAAATATTAGTTGGACTAATATTCTTTTGTCAATGGAGGCAAACAATATAGGGTCAAAAAGGGTAGTGAATAGTGTTCAAAAGAGGGGCGGATTCGCTATTCCCTTTAGATTCAAGCGAAGGGCTATTTTGGCAATCCTAGACATTCCACCGGGTTGTGGACCCTCATCCGGAGAGAGCCAATTATTTGAAGTTGTTCGTAGGTCGGAGCCTTTAACTGTCTGAGATTTTCCACCGGGTTATGAACCGTCAACCGGGGAGAACCGTCAAATAGTTGTTGTTTGAGATTCTGAGGGTAAAGATCTAGATCGCTTATCTTTAGCATAGATTTATTTTAAGTATTAGTGTTCTAATCGAATGTGATACGTATTTAGGTATCGACGATCGGGAAAGTATAGTTCTCACCGTAATTAGGTGTGTAATCTCACACTATATCTCATGGGTTAGATGACTATGCCGTTATTAAGCATTGGATTAAAAATCGCAAAGTTGGTGAAATTGGAAAAAATATGGTATAATTAATACTTTAGTGTTAAGATCATGAAATCGGTATTATAATTGTGAAAATTTCAAAATCGCCCTTAATGGGCTAAAATGATGAAAAGTGATATTTTGGGCCACATGTGATAAATAGGCCATATGAGTTATTTGATAAAATTTGCCAAGTGTGATATGAGATGTGAAATGGGCCAATTTGTAATATGGGCCAGATTGTAATAATTCTTGTATGGGCTTTGTGTTGAAATTATAATATGTATGAATTATTATGCATGTTGTTTACATGATTGCATGGGTTGGGATATTTTACGAAGAGAAGTTCTGGTAGCTTTGCTACAAAATTCTGATGGCTTCATGCCCAGTTTGATATATGGCTTCGTGCCCAATTTGATATATGGCTAAATGCATGTGATTATAAATGGCCACTGGCCTGCGACTTATTGTTATAAATGGCTTAATGCCTGCGATTGGTGTGTTGGCAGGGTGGGTTGACTGATGATCCCCACAAGTGTGTTGGTTGGTACGGGTGGTTTGTAGCTGATGGATTACTAGGTTTGGTTTGGGAATTGCATACCACATGGATGCTATACATGTTAAATTGTTATATTTGTATATGGGCTCCAGCCCAAATATATGCTTAAATGGTTTTGGCCCAAAGGACTATAGTAAGTGGGTTACACACTAAGTTCTAAGCAACTCACCCCGCTTTTACCCTTCTCGTGTAATAATCAAGAATGAAGGCTTGGACCCATGATGACTTTGTGGAAGCCATACTACTAATGATGGTTTATATGAACTTTGAACTTCTTTTAAGTATTTTTATTTAATTTCTATTTCAATGGTGATGTAATAAGGCCTTTGATATTATTTTTATGGATGTTTTACTCGTGGATGGATTTTAATTATGTTTAGGTACTTAAGTGGGTTTATTTAATTTTAAAATAAAATCAAATGTTTTCCTCAAATTTAAATGCAAAAGAAAAAGGGGTTTTTCTTAAAAATCATTATTTCGTAAATTTTTCTATAAGAATTCCTTTAAGAATCTTGTTTTCAAATTTCTTTTGAGCTCTTTTAGACTGCTTGTAAAATTTAAACCAATTATTTTCTAAGTTTCAGTTTATAAATTCTTATGTCTTAAATCATATATTTTAAATTAACCTCAGTTTTTAATAAACTCCATTTCCAAAATAGTTTTGAGGATCTATTTTCTTAAATCATTAGATGGCTAGATGCATGTTCATTTTGTGTGGCATACCAAATCTGGTCTTAAACGCATGGACCGGGTTTAGGGTGTTACACACCTAGACTTTACGTGTTATCTAACTCTGAACCAGACAATTTATTCACTTGACTTGATCTGTAGGATTCCCTAATTTATATTAATACCTCTCTCGAGGCTACTAACGTCTAACCCTAGGTTGATTAATTGAAATCTCTTTCTAATTAAAACCCCTAGAATTGCATTAACCCAATCTATGGACTCCCATATTAGGTTTGACCCTAATCCGGTAGATTTTCGTCATCCTATCTCTAGGGTTGCGATCAACTCCGCCTAACTATGCTAGATCTACTCTTACACAGGGAATATTCCTCCTCTGCCTGAGCACATCAATACTTGAATCAATATCCTAAAATATCAAAACAAGAATTAAGAACACATAGCTAAGAACATGTATCACCCCAAAGCCGGCCTAGACGTTACGATCGAATCTGGCATGTCACACGAAAGGAATGTCTAAAAAACTGTATGCTCGTTAAAGAGTTCGTATTCATTTTGAAACTCCGCGTTTCGTGGTTTGTTTATAAAAGCCGATTCATTTAATGCCCATTTTACAAAATTGTTATTAATTTGAATAAAATTGTATTTGTTGTGAAAATCGAGTTTAAGCAAATTTGAATAAGAAACGGTTTATTCTCATTTTAGGAAAATCCCATATTGATCTTTTAATAATAAGCAGTAACCAAATTTGAAAGCTAAAACCAAATAAAATACGAAAGGTCGGATTACATAACAAAAACCCAAATAAAATAAGTCCAGATAAAAGAAACGAGTTTACGAGAAAACATTGCAGGGCCACCACAAGTCTGCCTCGGCTCCCCAAATCCACGATCTAATGATTACTTGAAACATTTAAAAAAAGGGGGTGAGTTTACGAAAACTCAGTGTCTAATTCCCCTTACGAGTGATAATTGGGCCTAAGCCCACAGAAGCAGATTGGGCCATAGCCCTCACAATAACATACTTGGTCGAAGCCCACATAAATCGAATCGGACGTAGCCCTAACATCACAGTATAGTAGATAACACATGCCAAATGATGCAAAACCCAATCCCAGCCTAAGTTTCCAACCTCTACACACCACCTGTACCTGCCAATCACACAAGTGGGGATTACTAAATCAACCCTCCATCCGCTACACACCCTCGGAGGCAGTCGTTGCAGTCAACTGCTCATCACCCTTAATATGTGGCATAGCCACCGGATAATGTGACAACGTCACCGAATCATAATATTGTGACATGAGTCACCAAATAATATGGTAAAACCATCGGAACACTTCCCCTTTACAATCATATCCCATTCCCATGCAATTTGACATAATAATTCGTGTATGCAGTATGTCATGTATCCAAAACATATATCAGATAACGTTTGGAACGAATTATCATCATAGTCGAAATAACATAATATAACATAATCAAGCTAGCCAACCCCTAAGAGTATAACAGTAATTTTACCTACCAAGGGTATTTTCATAATTTACCCACCAAGGGTATTTTCATAAATTCGTACCTGCAATGGCCTTTCCGAAGGCCTAATGTCACCCCGAGCGACTCAGCTACCATTTCCGGTCCTTACCAGACTATTGGGCCTAAAACTCAATTTTGGCCCATTCGGGCCCACGTATATAAGTTCCACCTAGTCTAGTTTAACATATACTAAACAATCATACAATTTACTCATTTGGGCCCACGGGCCCATTGGGCCCACTTTAGCCCATCGTGGCCCAAGTAACCCAACCCACAAGGATACTACTGATGGCCTCAACTATCGCGTCGAAGGCCCACACGTGCGCTCGCACGCTCTTGTGGCTACTATTGCCATGATCGGCACTTCGGCATTTGCCGCTCTACAACTAGAGTAAAGAGAGTTACACACCGACAGACTCGGTGTTAATCAAGGCCCGACCACTCCTGTGCCCAAACGCCCTCCAAGATGTGTTTACTCTCCTCCTAGGATGCTTTTTATATAGCTAGCTCTTCACCTTCATTCCTTGTGTCTTTCCGGTGTGGGATCCCTTCGCCAGTAGAGTTTAAATTCAACTAAAACTCTTGCCGTCCAATCCGCAAAATAAATACTCCTTTGCTTCTCATGAGATTCGAACCCAAGCTCCCTTGTAACATAATCCACACCGCTAACCACTTGGCCACAAGCTCCTCTTGTGTTTTAAACCATGCGCAACTAAATATAAACTATGGCCCAAATTCTAAGATCCAAGTAAAAGAAACTAAAGTGCAAAAGCCAAGACTTGAACCTTGGACCTCCTTCCTTCCTTGTGGCGTCACCCCCTTGTCTCTTATGTGGCGTCACTATGCCACTACACCATACACTCCACTTGTGTCATTTTCCTCCACTTTTTATTCTTAAGGCCTACCTGCCAACTTCCAGGGTTTTTTCCACCTAAAACCAAAATTTCTCTAAATCCAAAGTTTGATCCTGGGACTTCATAGAAGCCTTCTAACCTTCCAAAATCACTTACCTAATAAGTCTAACTTGCATTTAAGCCGATCTCAAAAATTTTAAACGCTACTACTCCTAAGGCCCATTGGGCTCAATCTTACTAGGCCCAATTTATGGATGTTACAGAACAAATCAAGTATTTATCATATAGTTCAGAAAACAATAACAAGATCCATCTTAGGTTTCATCCCCCTCAGGTATTTGAGGGGTTTAGGTCATAATCATAAAAGAATACATCTCAGAAGAAAATATAAAACAAAACATAAGAAAAACCCTAAAACCCCCTGAAGGAATTGAAGGAGAGATCCTCAGTCTTGAGTATGATTCTGACTTTTTGAGATGAATCAACTGGCTTTCTTCGAGTGAATTGCACACTTCGACCTCTCTGCCTTGGCCCTTGGCCTAGCCGAACTCCCCTGAAGGTTGGCCTCTAAGGTGTTTATATAGGCTTTGGAATTTTTTTTCTTTGCCGCTAAGTACCCTAATCCGAATGAAACTCTTCTTTGTTACGGTAGGGCACGCCTGCGGTGGCACGGCTCAGGATTCGAGCTGCACTGCGGTCGGATCTGCTAAGGAGGCACTACTGCAGTGTCTCGTGCTCAGTCCGGTTGATTTCAGTATTTTGGCCCATTTTCTTCTGCTTTTGGCCCGCTTCGTTTTTTTCATCCTCCGGTGTCAGCCCTAAGTATAAAACATGAAATTATAGGATTAGAGCACCAAATTTCACAATTCGTGGATAAATCATCAAAAGTATGCTAAATGTGGAATTAAAATATATATATTATTGTTTATCAAATACCCCTACACTTAAGCATTTGCTTGTCCTCAAGCAAAAATCTTAACTCACAATTAGAACTAAATTCCCTCGATTCATAATTCTCATCAACAATGCCTCATCCTAATTCATAGATAATTTACACATGGATAATTTAACTCAAAGAGTCCTAAAGATTCAAACAATCAAAGTCATAAGTTTGTAGCACGAAAACATAGGTGTTTCCCCTAATTCGAACAATGACTTTTGATTCAAAACTGACAAGGATTGACATCCTCACTAAAGATTCACTCAAATCACTCAAGGTGTTTAAGGTTCAAAATAAAGCACTCATCACCAATCATGAAAAGTTAATCCCATAGGCTTGCCTAAAAATCAAATCTCCACCACTATAAAATGAAATGATACACAGATAAAAACGTCTTTAAAAAAGTGTTGTAACGAGGCTTAGGTTAAAGGTGTGGATAAAGGATGAATTAAAGGGCTAGAATCGAGATTGAATTGACAATTTACCTAACTAGAAAAATGAAACTAATCCCGAATAATTACATCAATTGAAAACTTGTAATACTAATAATTCAAGCTTCTTCTTTAAGATGTTGAATTTAAATGTATAAGCTCACTTAATTATAGAACTAATAATGAATATATTTCAATTTTTTTAAAACAAATCAACAATAATAAGAAAGAACTTTAACAACTCAAATATAGAACATAGTTAGACAATTACTCGTAATTAAATCTCACAAAAAGGTAGTCAAGAGGAATGGTGATAACAAATACAAGATGGGTTTTGGGTTAATATTAGTGGGTGAGTCAATAAAAGGGTCAAGTAGGATCAAAGGGTTTACTAGGATTAATTGTGAGGGTAGGCTTTTAGTGGAGTAAGTGGGTTAAATCCTCAGTGCCTTTATCATCTTAGCATATCAAATCAAAAGTGTGGTCTTGACATGTATAATCGAAGAAAGTTCTAGAATAACAAATCAATGCTGACACACTCATAATCAATAAAGTGAGCACGAAAAAATATATGCTCTAAAAGGCTCAAAATCTCACAAAAATTATGGTTTTTGATGACAACCTTGCAAATTTCAAACTTCAAGGTAATATTCAAATTTAGGTCAACAACCTAGCAAATTTTTAATTCTGAAAAATAAACTTATCATGCTTGATTCTCTAGTATCTTAGAGTTTAAATCATCAATGCACAATTAACTATGACTTAATTCAAAACATATTAATAAAAATTATAAATCAATAGAAGTTTCATTCTAAAAATTTACTTAAGAGCAAGACATAATTGTGGATTTGCAAAAGTTAGAACTTTTCAAAATAAAATTCACCCCATTTTTAAGATGTACATTGCCTCAATGTACAAAGATAAATATTCACAATATAGTAAGAAAATAAAAGAGAGGGAGAGAAGTGAAACTTCCTAAATTTTTAGATGGATTCCTTAAGTTGGAGGTGTGGAAACTTGATTCAGAGGTGAAAGACAAGTTGGAGGGTGCGTCTTTAGTAGGGGTGTGGTAGATGCCAACAATCTTTGTGGTAGATGAAAAAATTGGGAAGCTCTTGAAGAATTAGCTAGGAAATAATAAGAATAATTCTAGATATACTAATTATATATTTAAAGACAAGAAAATAAAAGAAAGAGTGTAAAAGTAAAATAAAAAAAGAAAAGATTAATGGATTGAAAAGTCTTTATCATTAGATGGTTCATGAGGTGGGTGTGATTTCTAAGGCCATGGTGTGTGATTCCCAAGCAACCAAGAATTTAAAACCAAGAAAATAAAATAAAATAAACAAAATTTAGTATAAGAGAAATAAAGATAAGGAAAATAAAGGAGAAGAGAAAAGAAAAGGAAAGATTAAATGGACTTAAAGGTCCTTTTTCCTGTCGAGTTAGTGAAGCGAATTTAATGGACTTATGTAGACGGCCTCGATAGGAGACTGTTAGGATCCTTCCACTTCTTTGACATTGATATGGTGAAGATAAAAAAGATTGAATAATGAAGAAGGAGGAAAATGAAAAGGGAGGGGAGTGTAGAGGTTATGGAAGAAGGGGAGTGGGGAGTAGGAGAGAAGGGGAGAGAGTGTTTTAAATAAAAATTTTAGCTCTAGTACATCCCCGCACCCGTGTATCATGGGCGTGTCAGGTCACATGGCTGTATCGCACGGTCGTGCGACAATTCATTCATTTCTTCCACGCCTATGTGCAGGTCGCCACGCCCGTGTTGTTAAAGCAATGTCGGCAACGATTGCATTGCACGGCCATGGTGTTTAGTCGAGCCCGTGGTTTGAAGATATTTTTGTCCCGCTTTTGTACCATCTCTACCATGCCAAGATTAAAATTCAGTAGTGTTCACACGCCGGCCACGCCACACCGTGGTGGTATGGAAATCTACACTTTGATTAGTTTATAGTTCTATAAAAGAAAGAAGATAACAATAAAATAAATGTAAAATTTAATTCTTGTTAGTGCTCAAGTTACGTCCTAGAAAAGCGCCGCTTAAAGTCTTAAGCTTGACTTGATGGTGGTGGAAAAGTCTTAAAAAGTGAACGTTGAAGTGTGGATCAACTACATATTCCTATCAGTGTGTATTTACGCACTCTCTAGCCAAAGGGAAAATCTTTGAAATCTGGTCACGTGATGGTAGCCACCACAGCATCACGGCGCGTGTGGGGGCTTCCACCAGCGATAGTTGAGGCCATCATGGAGTATTCTTGTGGGTTTAGGCTATTTGGGCCACGATGGGCCAAATGGGCCTAATGGGCCCATGGGTCCATGTGAATAAGTTGCATGATTGTGTAGTAAATATTAGATTGGTCAATGTAGATCTCATAACTGTGGCTAGATTTGGGATAAATGGGCCACGCGAGCGTGTGGGCTCATTTGGGTAAAGGATGGGCCCTAGGCCCATTCCATCATTATCTCGTTTCTCCTTGGGGTGATCTGTTACTTTGTGGTTGTAGTTTAAGCATTTTTGTTGACTCGGATGCATAGATCGTGTTCTTGATGAGCAGGGATTCTAGCCATAAGGTGCGGTGTTAAGTGGCTATCTAGTACTCTACGTGATAAGGTGTGTATCCATATTGCGTTACGATTGATTAATCGGTTGAAAAGCCAAAGGTGTGTATTGTAAATATCTTGTTGATCGATGTTATGTCGAAAGAAGCAATCTGGGTGAGCGATATCATCTGATGTCTGCGATGGCGTGTGGTGAACCAAGCTCACGGGCGTGGCGTGTGAAGAAAAAGGCCACCATCAGTAATTCATGGACTTAGACCTAGTGGGTCACTTGGGTTGGAGTGGGCCCAATGGGCCATAAAAGCTTCGAATGCAAGTCACACTATTAAATGGGAAATGAATGAGGCTTATCATATGTGCGCATATGACTTAGGTGCTTTAGTAGTGTAAGGTCGAGAGGTGAGTGTGGGCCCGATGATGAAGGTAGGCGCCTACGGACAAAATGTTGGTGATGTAATAAGTTATTGATTTGGGTTTGTCACGGTTGCTTAGTAGTGGTTGTTTCTAAGGTAAATGTGCACGAGATGTGGGCCCCTTGGCGGGGTAATGGGCTTTGTTTCACCGATAAGTCAAATTAGATTTCTAAATCGCTCAAGCGACGATGGACCTTTGTTGGTCGTTAATACCTTGGTTTAAAAATCTTGAAATACCCACAGTTATGAAATTATTAAAATACCCTCGATTTGCAAAATTGCTAAAATACCCTGGTTTACAAAATTATGAAATACCCTTAGTTTACAAAATTCAAAATACCACTTGGTTTGCAAATTCTTTGAAATACCACAATTTAAAATTTCTAAAATACCGATTTGAAAAATTCTTGAAATACACTTTCGTTGTAAAGTCATTAAAATACCTCGATTTGTGAAATTATCGAAGACCCGTGATTTATGAAATTCTTTGAAATACCTTAGTTTTCAAATTACTAAATTACCGCATAATTAGATCATTGAATTACCCATAGGGTAAAATTACCAAAATACCCTAAGGTACAAATTCTTGAATTACCTGTGGGTAAATTCTTGGAATACCACTTGAAGAGGTAAGATTACAAAATATACTATCTGTTAAAATGACTATTTTACCTTATGAATAAATATTTGGTTGGTGGGGTTGATACTAGCGAAAATTTCATTTGCATTATTGTGTGAAATTTGGGTGGGTCGACTTTGTCCCACGTGTGTAAATTAAATATGGGTGGTGTGTTGCACTGGATTGGGTGGGGTATCCTCAGTACTATTGCATATCATTTTATTAGATACATCATTGTACTAGGCTTGAGCCACTTGTTTTGCTATTGGTTAGGCTAGGCCCGATTGATTCTATTGAAATGTGACCCAAATGATATGTAGTGGGCTTTGACCCACGTATACCTTGGGCTGGACTCTTATATTAGTGTTAAAGGCTTTGTGGGGCCATTTGATTCTTTTATTATGATTGCTACTCTAGTAAGGGATTACATACTAATTTTTCATAAACTCACCATGTTTTTAAGCTGTGCAGGTGTCATCGACCTTAGAAGGATCAAGCTATGGGACTCGGAGAAGACCACACCTTATGTTTTCGTTTTGATTATCTACTTTTAAATATTTGATTTGGGGTTGTAATAAGGCCTCTTAAAGTTTTAGGACTTGAAATTTGATTGGTTTTATTTTGATTTATATATGTTAGAAGTAAATGTGATTTTCCAAAATGTTAAGCTGTTTTTAAAACAACACTACGTTTTATAACATTTCAAAATGGTTTCGACTTAATCTTTTAAATAAATCAAATACTTTTAAACTTAGCTTCCTGTGAAAAAGATGTTTTGGGAATAAAGCTAATAGTTTTAATGTACCGTTTTAAAAATAAACTAATGTGGTGGGATTTTATTTAAGCTTTCTCTAAAGGTTTTCAATGAAAACATAGCATTGAAAAACACTTTAATGTGACCTGCTTGATTAGGGCCTAATTTCTAGGCAGCTTTGAATGTTACATTTAATAGTATCGAGCAGGTTGCCTTCAAATATAGATTGGGCTTTCAAATTTGAATTTCTTAAAGTGTTTATCGAAACCATTTTTAAAATCAGCGATAAAAAGGGAATCAACTTAAAAAATAATAATGATAGGTCATATGATCTTTTATTCGAGGTGTGATTGGATCATTGAATAGATTATTTTAATAAAATATTTTAATTTATTAATAATAATTTTGATCTCTGAAATCCGAAGAAAACAAGCTACATGAGTCGGTTATAATTAACTCACCACCCAAAATTGGTACCAAATTGATTAATGAATGATCTTAATCTGAAAATTTAAAAAATTTAATTACGATCCATTTATTTAATATATATATATTTGGACAAAAATAAGTATTGGATGCCAAAGCTCCTATTTGGAGAAATAAAATGTCTACTTTCAAGTAAGTTAGACATCTTATATTCTGAAGTTGGATTTATCATGACATTTTTGTATAAAAAAAAAAGAAGGATATTCTCTTATTTGGGTCAAATAAAAGAATAGCAACTTGATAATTAAGGCCTATTTCTCAAAATTCTAGAATCGGAATATTGCCTTTGTTCTTTTGAAAATTTTATCTCGAGATAATTTATATAAGTTAGTTGCGATATCTCCAAAATCGCGAGAATTGAATTTTAATTTGAAATATTATGTATTTTGATTTGAGAGAGAGGATACTCGATTAGCTAGGTTTTAAGCAGAGAGAATCAGACTTCGTAAGTTAGAAACATGATTTTTGAAATATATAACCACGAGCATTGCCTTATTTTAATTTTATGCAAAAATGATTTTAAAACCGGATGGTGTTAAAATAAAATGTGATGGCATATTAACATTGAAGCAATTATTTATAAATGAAATATCTATTGAACATCAAGTATGAATAAATAAAAAGCGAGGATTAAATGGTACATGATAGCAATAATTATCATTAGATCAATAATAAGGAAAATCAATTAACATACATGCAAATATAACATGGGTAAGGCATATTAAATACACAAAATCGATTTTAAATAAATTACGACAACAAGATAAAACTTTTGTGCATAATAATGCATGCAAAATGTTTAGAATCTATATAAAATAAAAAACAAATCATTTATGAATTCATTAAGGACTATATTGAAATTAGCACAAAATCGGAAATAAAACAATAAAATAAAGAAAACAAAAAGGATAATTAAAGAGGACTAAACAAGTAAATATTTAGAAAAACAAAAGCGCTTCATTTGGATTAAATTGAAAATGGCGTGAATTATTAGGCTAATTTAAGATGGAATAAAATTTAATTAAAAAGAAGTAAAATCTGGAGGGACTAAGATAATAAATAACCCCTCAGGACCCCAACGGATCTGTAATGCCAAAGTAAATCAGTCATGGTCAATTGGTTGATACGATCTTAATTTTATTAAAGGACTACCTTAAAAGCATATCATTAATGGTCATTAGCCCAAAAAAGCATCTTAAGCTCACTGTAACCTTTAACAAACCTAGCCCCTATTTTTTAAAACAAATAGAACCTAAATTTTTCCTCTCTCCCCACGGCCGAAATAAAACTTTAAAGCAATTTTCAAAATTTTCTTAAAACCTCGGACTCTCACCGCCTTCCGATTGATGCAAGGGCTTCACGTGTAACTCCACCAAGTAGCAATTTGACTAGATCTGAGATCCATCCACTTTTAAATAGGAAGACAACCTTGGTTAGATCGACACCCACTAGGTGAAACCCCTCCCTTTTGTATTCCCCCTTTTTTAAAAAAAAAAGCGGAAATCCTTTTTTTCTTAAGTGTTATATTTAGTTCGTAACCCACATCTAACTCCAGGTTAACACAGTATATGAAGATTAAGCGTTAAATCCGATACATCAACTTCCCTCTCTTATTATTATACTAAGGTAAAGCAAAGAAAACCCAAAGCGGAATCTGAAAGAAAAGCGGTTAAAAGGGAGTCAAAAAGTAACCTTTTCTTTGAATATCTGCTATTCTTTGTATTGCTCTATTATCTGTCGTATAAAAAAAGTGGTTGTGGCTTCGGCCTTTTTATAATGATCCAAAAAATAAAAAATACAAGCTTTTTGTATGCTTTCTATTCTCTATTTACTTCTCTTTTCGTTCTTTTTTTTTGTTTGAGGTCCAAATGTGTATGGTGCAGATCGTTATGACTTGAGGCACTAAGTCATACGTCTTGTCATTGGTAAGCGTCTTACGCAGCGTGGAAACTGGGAATAAATAGTGCATGGCGTAGAAGCGCGTCTGAGGGAAAACGAGGTCTTATTTGGAACATCCTGGAAGCCCTCTATGCCAGGTTTGGGCGTCAACCGCATTATTGGGCGACTCTAAAAGTGGGTTGGGACTACTATTATAAATGGGTTGTAAGCAGGACATTAATGGACTTTGTTTTATTGATTTTTGTTTTATTAGTTTATAGAAACGAGCCGGGCATAATTGGGTCCTCTGGCTACCCTCTTTGCTCATTATCGGTATGAGAATAGAGTAAAACTTCAGAAAGATCAATTTTTCGGTCTTGCCAAATTGACCTCTTTTAATGCTTTTCTTCTTGAGTATCTTGATTCATCCTCTCTGCATCTTCAAGGAGATGAGAATTGGAGAGAAAGAGATTAGTAACGATCTTCCTCTTGAACCTTGAAAATGAAGTTGATCCTCTCAATACACTTAGGAATGAGGATTTGTAACTGACACTTCCTTAGGACTCGGTGATAGAATCCGGAGAAAAGATTTGTAGTTTCGATCTTCTCACTAAAACCAAAATAAAGTTGATCCTCATTTTTCAGGAGAGGAGGTTTGTAACCGACACGCTCCATTTGGGACTTTGAGGTGATAAGACTTGTATAAGCCGATCTGCTCCTACAACTTCAAGATTGCGGATCTGCTGTCTTGATCGCTTATTTCCGGGAAAGATCGATGTCTTTCGATTGCTCCTATAACCAAGATTGCCAAATCTAATATCTTCATCTGCTCCTACAAACTTCGGGGATGCTAGACTAATATCTTCAATCGCACCGCTTGAGTTACAGTTATCTTGATCTGCAACTTAGGAAGTGAAGACGATATCTTGTTTACTCACTGCAACAGTGCCAAATCTAATATCTTCAATCACTCACTTTGTAAACTCGGAAATAGGATCTCTGTCTTGATCTGCTCTACAACCAGTTCGGATCTGTTATCTTGATTTGCTCCATTGTAAACTTCGAGGAGATCATTGGATTACGCCATGTTGTGACACATCCTTTGGGGACTGTCTTGTAAAATCAATTTATATGTTTATGCTTATACAAAATGGATTTAGAGATGCAATGATGAATAAATTTAATGCTCTAACTAAATGTTTTATGAACGACATTTGTATGAATCGAGAATATCATGAAGATGGTCTTTTACAAAGATTAGGGTGTGATCAGAATAAATCGAATGCCTAAATAGATGTGTCTTATGGATGACATTTGTATGAATGTGGGAATGTCAAAGAATGATTTACAATGATTATGATGCAATGATCGGAATGAATCATGTGCTCTAAATGTATTTTGCATGAATGTAGAATTTCATGAGAATGATCCACTTAAGTGTGTCCTTAATTGTTCATTAGTGTAATATCTTGCCCTCTTGTTGGTAGTATTGGAGACTCAGAAAACCAATATCTTGCTCAACAGACTTGCCTTTGTAACTTGAGGTTCATCTCTTTGTGACTTATGGGTATAGGATGAATCTCTTCCGTCTATCCTCTACGACTGGGTATAGACTGTAAGCATTCCATCAGCGATCACTCTTGGTGACTCAATGAGATGTGCATGATGCTTTCGTGATACAGAGTATCAATTTTCTTGAGAATGATCCTATTTTGCACTTGGGTTAACGATGCCCACTAACATATCTTGTTGCTTGCTCAATCACCATTTTAACAAAATCCAATGGATAACCTTAATTTAGACATTCCTTAAACTTGGTGAGTTTTAAACAATAGTCCTGTTTCAAGTTCTTGTATTATTGAAGCTTCGGGAGTATTATCGAAACTTCTTTTATGAAAATATTAGTCCATTAATCGTTATTTCAATGCAAATGCGAAAAAGATCCTAACCATGGATAAGGAGGAAATTGATTAGGAGCATGGCTGAAACAAATAAGCTAAGAAAAAATAGGAATAGCAATTAGAAGGAAATTCATTGTGAACATATTTTAACAAGAATCACAAATAACAAATTTAAAATGGGTAAGCGGAAACTAGGTGCCCCAGGATATGCAGTCTAAAACCTGCATTTAACTTCTTGGGGACCATTTAAAGCTCAATATGTGTTTAGGAAGTATGGAGTACTTTAATCGATGCCCAATCGTAGCATACTTCTTTATTATTAATGCGACATGGCAAGGCTAACATTGTATGCCTCCCTTGATCAAAATTTGAGCATCCTTTTGGGTTTCCAACTCAATTTTGATCTCAAAGCGCCCTTCTGGGTTTAGCCTTGTAGCCTCTCCTTTTTCTCTTCTTTTTTCATTTCTATTTTTCTTTTTCTCTCTTTTTGATTTTTTGAAGGTGCCTTTTACATGTTTTCACCTTGACTTCTCATTTTCAGAAATACTTCTTGTTGAATTCACCGGATTGGGCATATCTGCTTTTATCTTGGGTCAATGTTTCCGAACAGTTTTCACTGTAAAGTCTTTTCTAGTTTAACCTCCATTTTCTCTGAAATCCTTTTTGTATTATGAGGATCTTCTTCAATGTCGAGTCCCCAAGGAATTGTCTAGGATGAATCTCTTTATATGAAACCCGCATCATCGACTATAGCGGATGGCTATTAACTTTTCCTCATGAATTTGATTGATCACATCAGTTGACCATTGTGCCTCATCCAACTTGATTCGATAAAACTTGAAAAAAAGAATTTGACTTCAATAAACAAAACCAATAAGAATGTATTTTTTAGATGATAGTCACAGCTAGCGTTTGATAAGTATAGAGGGTAAGTAGTAACTTACATACCAATCTTTACAAGTCTAGGTCCCTTTTAATCTTTTTTTTTGTGGTGCCTTTTGCGGCCTTTGTGATATTTTTTGATCTTTGAATAGACATGAGACTTTTGACAATGTCTTGATTAAATATGATCTTTGACATTTTCTTTTTGTCGATATTTTCTTTCTTTCTTTCTTTCTTTCTTTTTGGTTCTATTAAGATGATTATTGACTTTATAATGTTATACTTACAAAACAACTTTTGCCATCTCGGTGAAGTGACATCCATGAAAATGAATGCGACATTGGCGAAGCTTTTGATGGCGGCTTGACATCCATGTACCTATAGGAAGTCTTATTTACGCATTGAGCTGAGCTTTGATCTTCTCTCTCTCCTTGGCTCAGACGTAGGATCTATTTTTCATCCGGTATTAACAAATTAGAAGATATGTTACAACACATCATCTTCGAGTTCCATGATCCCATAAACTCATATTTCATTCAAAGCGGGAATCGATGTGATACGCCCATGTCGTTGATATATAGGGACAATTGTGGGTACGAAGTGAAATTTGAGACAAAAGTTCCAGAGCGATTATTTATGGTATGGTTACAAATAAAATGAAGAATATTCTAAAACCAAAGATGCATAGCATGAAATGTAAAGAATAAAAGATATTTACAAAAGATGCATCTCATTGAAATAAATTCGGACACAAGCCTATTTCAAAAAAGGTCTTGTTGCTCCCAGGCTTAAAACAAGTGCATTTTGTACATTACTCAAGGTAAGCTCTAAATACTCTGAGTTTTTGGGTCAATTATTGAGAACACTTCCAAGTTAAATGAGGCGGGATATCGATCAAGGTCCCTTTAGGTGATTTCTTCATGCATGGGATTGATGTGTACATTTCCCGGCATTCTTCAATCGCATTTACTCCAACATCGGTGAGATTTGGTAGCGGATTATCGATATTTAACATATCGATACGCTATAAATGCCCGACAATAGAGTCTTTCCACAACTTTCTTAAAAGTAAGGCAATTTTCTATTGAATGCTTGAAACTCGCATAATAGTCACATTGGAATTTTCATACGTACCCTTAGGAGTCGAGGAACATAAATAATTACTTGAAGTAGAAAGGGGACACTATGTCTCTTCAATATTTCTAATATATTTCTCGGTATGTTATTGGAATAGAAGCTTAAGCCAGCTTTTTCTGTATGCATCATTTGCCTAGATTCATACTTTGAAAGAGTCTAAAGATGCGTAATTGTCAGCCTTGGTGATCCTGATGCTTGCTTTGAATAACCCTTGTATGTGCTCTCACATTATTTACCTGGTCTTTTCTTTCTCAAAGGTTGACCTTTTGGCACTTTCCCCTTGTCTATTTTACCTTCTCTGACATTTTGATCATTTCACCTATCATTACTATCAAGAAACTCTTCGTGGCAATTCCGACATATGGTTGATAAATAGGGCTTTCAAGTGTTGATGAAGACATAGTGGCCTGTCTCAAAAGAGGTGGTGAACACATGGTGACCTCTCTCCATCTTTGTGCATATTTTGAAAACTCTCATTGTTTCTTCTCCATATTTTGGGAGGTGAATTACAGGTCATTTACGTAATGTATTTGTCTTTGTATAAATATATGCTAAATCCTCAAGAACTAATTTGATGCGACTCAAATTTGATTGTACCATTTAGATTTACTCCTTAGAAGCTCTTGAAAGCAATGAATTACAGTTGGTCATTATTAACGTACCAGTCATTTCTAAAACAAAACATAGTAACGTGAGCCTCGGGCAAGTAGTCCCATAGTATTTTCAAATTACGGCACCTTGAATTTGTGAAATGTCGTCGGCACCAAACTTAGATCTTTGAGTGTCGATTCATATTGAATATCAGTAACTTTCCAGCCCTAAATTTGTCTTTTAATATTTGCATCTCTCTTCTAGTTGCCTTTGGGATTAGTCATTACTTCTTCTCTACCATTTCATCTGGTTAGGGACCAATTGGGTTGTTTAAATTAGGACCAAGGTTGAAACTGAGCCGACTTGGGGATTGGCCGGTGTTGAGACTCTGTCCAAAATCTGTTGTGGCCTAATAGGGCAGATGGCTTTTGTGGATTTATTTTGGTGGTGCATGTACCGTGTTGGAGTAAAGCCGGAGGTATTATAACTTTCCGTCATAGGGATTTTCCTTTTATCGCCAATAAGCGGAGTGATTGGACATCATGTTCTTTTCTGGATTCTATCATCGATCCATCATATCCTGCTGGATCTCTTAACAAAGCTCCTGCATTTGCATTGAAGTTTTTCTGCATTTCCTCTTGGGTTGTTCAATCTTCTCTAATCTCGATCCATTACTTTAGTCTTTCTCCTGTCTAGTAAAGTGCATGCTTAGTTGATTTTGTTGGTTTCGAATTCTTGAAATAGGTTTTACTTGTGAGGGGTCTTCTCATGAAATCTAGCAGGATGTGATGCATGACATGAATGTAAAGAAATTATAGATTCTAACTCAATTTCCTTTAGAAAACTTTACTGAGGACAAAGCTCTTTTACATGAAGCGGACTACAAATATCGAACATCCATATTGTCTTCTATTTTATCAAGAATTAGTTCTCATATGGCTCTCTAATTTGGCAATCGAACGGAATGAACATCTCTCTAATATGAAAATGCATGCTAAGTAAAAATATACAACACAAAAGTGGTACAATATGAATAACAATCAAAGCATATAAAACATTGAGGCACCTATCTAAGAGACCACTAGGGTTTATCACAACTTCATATTGGGTAGGCTCTTGGGTCCTTTACATATAGTTTGAGTTCTAAAGTTAAAGTACCTCAACCAGATCCTCGACCTTCACCAATTCACGGGCTCATGCAGATGAGAGTTAGATTGAGAGGGACACATTTCCCACATGGTGCATGGAAGAAAAATCTCACGAAGACATAGGTATGGATGTATCAGTGATTCACTATCACTGCAGTGAAAACCTCACGAAGGAGTAACTTCGGCTCCCACTTAGGGGTGTGACGATGGTCATGCAATATGATCTGGTACACAGACTTCGAGACCATAACAATCAAATAAGATAACACAATGAATGCAAATAAAAGATCTTAATTTTTCAAATCAAATTTTCAATTTTGATGAAAGGACATAAATTAATCAATTTCTTGCAACTCTTTACAAATCCTAGCGAATTGCAATTTATAAAACCATTTTAAAATCAACGATAAAAGGGAATCGACATTAAAAATGTATGGCAAATGGATCGCCACCAATCTTTTATCGGTGTCGGATCAACTTAAGATAGATTATTTTAATAAAACATTTTGATTTATTAAAACAATAATTTTATCTACGAAATCAAAAAATAGGCTGGGTCGGTTAAGCGAGGAAGGATTAGCACCTCGCGCCCCAAAATTGGTACCAAATTGATTAATGAATGTCTTAATCTGAAAATTTGAAAAGATTTTAGATTCGATCCATTTATTTAATATATATATATATATTTGAATGAAAATCGTTATTGGATGCCAAAGCTCCGGAGAAATAAAATGCCATACTCGATGAGTTAGGGCATAATATCTTATATTCTTGAAGTTGGATTTATCCTTGATTTCAACACTTGTATATTTAAAAAATAAGAAGGATATTCTTTTATTTGGGTCAAATGAAAAGAATAGCAACCCGATAAAGTTAAGAACTATTTCTCAAAATTCCAGAATACGGAATATTGCCTTTGTTCTTTTGAAAATTTTATCTCGAGATAATAAAATATCACACCCGATGAAGTTAGTCATGATATCTCCAAAATCCGAGAATAAGTTTTTCATTTGAATTGAAATATTATGTATTTTGATTTGAGAGAGAGAGAGGATACTAGGTATTTAGTTTTAAGCGAGGAGAATAGGAACTTCGATGAAGTTAGAGCGATTTTCCCACGAAACCTATAACACGAGCATTGCCTTATTTTAATTTCGTAAAATAAATTGAAAGCCGAGATGGTGTTAAAATAAAATGTGATGGCATATTAACATGCGAAGCAATTATTTATAAATGAAATATAACTATTGAACATCAAATGTGAATAAATAAAAATGATGATTAAATGTCGTACATGATAGCAATAATTATCAAACATTAGATCAATAATAAGGAAAATAAATTAACATACATGCAAATATAATGGGTAAGGCATATTCTAAATAGACAAAATGGAATTTGAAATAAATTAACAACAGATAAGAACTTTTTGTACATAATAATGCAAAATGTTTAGAATCTATATAAAATAAAAACAAATCATTTATGAATTCATTCAAAGGTATATATTAAATCAGCTAAAAATTAGAAACTAAAACAATAAAATAAAGAAAATAAAAAAGGATTGAAATGCAATGCGTGTGAATTAAAGAGGACTAAGCTAGTAAATTAAAGAGGTAGAGGCGAGATGCGTATCGTCTTTGGTGAAAAACTTAAGTAGCATCTTGTGATAGAATACAAGCGGTCGGTGTGAAAGCACCTTGTGAGGTCTTGTTGGAACATCTGGAAGCCCTCATTAGGTTTACGGAGGCGTCAATAAGTATTAGGCCATTTATGACTCTAAAATGGGTTGGGCTTTATATTATAAATGGGCCTTATGTGGACTTGTTAATGGACTTTATTTTATTGATTTTTGTTTTATTGGTTATAGAAGCGAGCCGAGGCATAAATTGGGTCTCTGATGTTTAGGGAAGGCTTGAAAATCAAAAAGGCTTGAAAAATTTGATGTTACGAAATGTTGTATTGTTAGTTTCTAAAAGTATAGTACCCAGGTCTGGTAATAGAATCCGTAAGTTCTCCAAATACTTGTCTAGAAATTTAAATCAGTAAGTTAGAAATCGTTGGTTTTTTAGGATATTAGTGAATTTTTGGTATTTACTCATGTGTTTTGTTTGGATGTGATGTTCTTGATATAGAATTATTGCCATATTTCTTTGTTAGGAAAATGCTTTGGATGTGTTAAAGATATTTGGGATCGAGTGCTGCGTGTGATGATAGCGTAGTGATGAATTTTACATGACTACCTAGTTAGCTGAAAATTTGGGGTTGAAATTTCTTTAAGGAGGTAGAATTATGGCAATTTTGAGCTACTAGTAGATTGGGCACTATGGGCCTTAGCCATGGGGCGTTTAAAATTTTTGAGAATAGAAGCAACTGCAAGTTGGACCTATTAGGTGAGTGATTTTGGAAGGTAGGGGGCTTTTATGAGTCCGGAGGTTCAAACTTAAACTTTAGGAAAATTTGGTTTAGGTGAATAAAACCACAGGAGTTAGTAAGTGAGGCTTTAAGAATAAAATATGGAGAAATATGATACAAAGGTTGTGGTCTAGTGGCAAATGGTGCCACATGGAGACAAAGAGTAGCGCCATAGAGAGCAAGGGGTCTCAAGTTCAAGTCTTGGCTTGCAATTCATTTGATTTCTTTTTAATGATCTTGGACTTTGAGCATGACTATGATGCATGCTTTAAGACACAAAAGGAGCTTGTGTTGTGGTGGCATGCATCTGGAGCATAGGAGAGGCAGGGTTAAATCCTACAAGCAAAAGGGATATTTATTTTGATAAGTTGGGAAACAAGTGTTTTGTGGAATTAAACTCTGCTGAAGAAGGATCCATATCGACTAACATGAGGAAGGTGAAAATGGCTTTAAATAAACAATCTATGAAAAGATGCACACCTTGAGGTGTTGGTTGGAGTGTTAGGGCCTTGGTTATAGGTGTGTATTTCGGTTCTTCATTATACGGTGGCAAATCTGAAATACGGTCCCGATGATAGCCACATGAGTGCGAGCACGTGTAGAGAACTTCGACCTTGACGATTGAGGCCATCATGAGTGTTCTTGTGGATTTAATTTATTTGGGCCACGATGGTGAAAAGAGGCCAAGTGGGCCAATAAGCCCATGGGCATATGAATAAATGCATGATTGTGTAGTAGATATTGGGTGGTCAATGTGAATCTCATGTTTGTGGCTACATTTGGGCTAAATGGGCCACACGAGCATTCTCGTTATCTCGTTTCTTCTTGTTAGGGTGATGGTTACTTTGTTGTTGTAGTTTAAGCATTACGTATTGACTCAGGTTACATATGATCGTGTTCTTTATTAGCAAAGGGATTCTAGCCATAAGGTGGCGACATTCATTCATCTAGTACTCTCGTGATAAGGTGTGTATCCGTATACTATTACGATTGATGTCATTGAAAACCGAAGGTGCGTATATTGTAATATGTTGAGTGTTGATGGGCATTATGCCAAAAAGCCAAAAATCAAGGGAATGATGTCATATAAGCGTGCTATCATGCGTGTTGTGAATCGAGCTCACGAAGCATGGCTGTGAAGAGAAAGGCCACCATGAGCAAATTCATGGGCTTGAGCCGTGGTGGGTCACTTAGGTTTGATTGGCCCGATGGGTGCGTAGGGCCACTTAAATAAAATCTGCTTTATTAAATGGGTGTAATATCTCAGGATTAGGGCTTATGCAATATTGCTAAATTATATAAAATAGCATGTCTATGTGTTATGAATGTGTTGTGAATTTTAGAATCTTGAAACATAAGGAAAATGCTTTAGAAAATATGAGTTTTAAGTCTAAAAGAGGAAGCAAGGTGGCATGAAAATAAATAAAATATATGACATATAATTGGGCTCGAGTTTGGACTTTAAAACACAGGTTAAGTGGTGATAAATAAGTGTCGGTAGTAATTGAAGTTGGATTATTAAATTAGTACAAGTTGGGCTTGCGACCCAAAAATTTAGTAATGCTAATTTGGGCATGAGGGTGGCGTTACTTAGGGGGATGACTTGGGCCTAGTATGGCCACATGAAGTCCAAAATAATGGAGTTAAATTTGGCACCTATTAACGTAAAAGTTGGGCCAGCACCAGTAGACTTTGGAGTTTAAGTTGAGATCAAATTCTTTTTGGAATTTGGCTAAAGTAGGAAAACTAAGTGTTGGTAGATAGAGACTCTCTAGGCCTAGTAATTTGACAAGGAAAACTAAGGCCATCCAACATTCTTTCTTCTCCTTTTCTCTATTGGAATTCTCTCTTATTATTCTTCTCTTTCTTTTCAACTCTCCTAAGCAAAAACACAAGTAGTCATATTTGAATTTCCCTCTACCTCTCAAAATCTTCTTTTTTTTATCTGTTCTAATGGAGTTAATTAAAACCACATGGCAAGATTTCTAAAGCCTCAAAATCGACTCTACAAAATTGGATTAGTTTCCCAAAAGTGCTGCATAGGCGCATGCTCCTTAGTGATTACCTTAAGTTTAGGGATTTCTTTTCTTTGGATTCTTCCTTTCTTTTCATTAAGATCTAATCAGAATCAATTGTATAAACCAATCAACATCTCTCTCTTTGTACTAGAAGCGAATCTTCTATTATCATCTGAAACCTTGTGGAATTCAAGCAAGGTGTGTGGGCTTCAAGAAAAGATCTTCCGGGATTTTAAGATTCAAGGTAAGATGATATTCCCATATAGCCATTCTTAATGTGTTTAAATGTTAGAAATCAAAGAAAAATTATTTTATTTCACCCTGTAACATTTCGAGATTTGGTCGTAACGTTTAGGCTAGATTTGGGGTGTTACAGCATAAATACAAGTTGGACCTATTAGGTGAGTGATTTTAGAAGGTTAGGGGGCTTCTATGAAGTCCCAGGGTCAAACTTGGGCATTAGGAAAATTTTGGTTTTAGGTGAATAAAACCATGGGAGTTAGTAAGTAGGCTTTAAGAATAAAATGTGGAGAAATATGACACAAAAGGAGTTGTGGTCTAGTGGTAAATGGTGCCCCATGGGAGACAAGGAAGTGACGCCATAGAGGAAGCAAGGGGTCCAAGGTTCAAGCCTTGGTGCTTGCAATTCATTTTGATTTCTTTTTAAATGAACTTGGACTTTGGGCCAAAAGCTTATATTTAGTTGTGCATGCTTTAAGACACAAAATGAGCTTGTGTTGTGGTGGCATGTAGTGTCTGGAGCATAGGAGAGGGCAAGGGTTCAAATCCCATTGCAAGCAAAAAGGGATATCTATTTTGCTAAGTTGGGGCGGCAAGTGTTTGTGATGGAATTAAACTCTGCTGAAGGAGGGATCCCACATCGGGAAGCTAGCATGAGGGAAGGTGAGAAGCTGACTTTAAATAAAGTAATCTCGGAGAAAGTAAGCACACCTTGTTTGGCGTTTGGGCATAGGAGTGTTCGAAGTGTGGATCAACTCTATATTCCTATCAGGTGTGTATTTCACACTACTCTAGCTGTAGAGCGGAAAATGCTAAAATACCGGTCACACAGTGATGGTAGCCACACGAGCATGTGAGCGCACGTGTGGGGGCTTCCACACGATAGTTGAGGCCATCATGAGTGTTCTTGTGGGTTTGGGCTATTTGGGCCACGATGGGCCAAATGGGCCTAATAGGCCCGTGGGCCCATGTGAATAAGTTGCATGATTGTGTAGTAGATATTAGATTGGTCAATTTGAATCTCATAACTGTGGCTAGATTTGGGCTAAATGGGCCACGCGAGCGTGTGGGCTCATTTGGGCAGAGGATGGGCCCTAGGCCCATTCACATCGTTATCTCGTTTCTCCTTGTTAAGGTGATCTGTTACTTTGTGGTTGTAGTTTAAGCATTTGTGTTGACTCCGGATCTGTAAGATCATGTTCTTGATAAGAAAAGGGGATTCTAGCCATAAGGTGACAGTGTTCGTGGTTATCTAGTACTCTACGTGATAAGGTGTGTATCCATATACACTGTTCTGATTGTTAATCGGTTGAAAATTTGAAGGTGTGTATACTATAATATCTTGACTGTTGATCAGTATTATGTCGAAAAGCCAAAATACGGGTGAATGATATCATACGAGTGTGCGATCGCGCGTGTGGTGAACCAAGCTCACGGGCGTGAGCGTGTGAAGAGAAAGGCCACCATCAGCGAATTCATGGACTTGGACCCTCTGGGTCACTTGGGTTGGAGTGGGCCCAATGGGCCATAAGGCTTGCGAATGCAAGTCACACTATTAAATGGGAAATAGATAGGCTTATCATGTCGCGCATATGACTTAGGTGCTTTGGGCCGTGTAAGGTCGAGAGGGGGCCGTGTGGGCCCAATGGGCTTGTGGGCGCACACAGACGAAATGATCGTGATGTAATAAGTTATTGATTTGGGCTGTATAGTTGCTTAGCCGTGGTTGTTTCTAAGGTAAATGGGCCACATGTGTGTGTGGGCCCACTTGGGCAGGGTAATGGGCTTTAGGCCCATTTTACCATTAAGTCAAATTAGATTTCCTAAGTCGCTCAAGGCGACAGTGGACCTTCTGTTGGGTCGTTAATACCTTGGTTTACAAAATTACTGAAATACCCCTGATTTATTAAATTATTAAAATACCCTCGGTTTGCAAAATTACTAAAATACCCTTGGTTTACAAAATTATTGAAATACCCTTAGTTTACAAAATTACTGAAATACCCTTAGTTTGCAAAATTACTGAAATACCCTAGATTTGTAAAATTTCTAAAATACCCTCGATTTGAAAAATTACTAAAATACACTCGATTTGTAAAGTCATTAAAATACCTCTGATTTGTGAAATTATCGAAAGACCCGTGATTTATGAAATTACTGAAATACCCTTAGTTTTCAAATTACTAAATTACCCCTGTAGGGTAGAATCATTGAATTACCCCATAGGGTAAAATTACCAAAATACCCCTGTAAGGTACAAATTACTGAATTACCCCTGTAGAGTAGAATTACTGGAATACCACTGAAGGGTAAGATTACAAAATACCCTTATACGGTAAAATGACTATTTTGCCCTTGCGGGTAAATATTTGGTTGAAATGGGTTGATACTAGCATTTCATTTGCATTATTGGTGTGTAGAAATTTGGGTGGGTCGACTTTGTCCCCACATGGTGTGTAGGGTTCGTATGGGTGGTGTGTTGGCTGGATTGGGTGGGGTGCATCCTCGTACTATTGCATATCTGTTTGTTAGATCTGTCATTGTACTGGGCTTAGGCCACTTGTTTTGCTATTGGTTTGGGCTAGGCCCAATTGATTCTATTATGGGCTGTGACCCAAATGATATTGTAGTGGGCTTTGACCCACGTATGCTCTGAACTGGACTATGCTATTAGTGTTAAAGGGCTTTGGCCCAGACTGTTTCAGTTTCTGTATACTGATTGCTACTCTAGTAAGGGGATTACATACTAATTTTTCATAAACTCACCATGTTTTTAACTGTGCAGGTAATTGTCAGCCTTAGAAGGATCGAAGCTATGAGGGACTCAGAAAAGACCACACACTGCTTATGTTTTTCATTTTGATTATCTACTTTTAAATATTTTGATTTGGGGTTGTAATAAGGCCTCTTAAAGTTTTCGAACTTGAAATTTCAGATTGGTTTTATTTTGATTTATATATGTTAGAAGTAAATCGCAGTTTTTCCAAAATGTTAACTATTTTTAAAACAACACTACGTTTTTGCAACATTTTCAAAATGGTTTCACGACTTAATCTTTTTCGTAAATCAAATACTTTTAAACTTAGCTTCCACAACTGAAAAGATGTTTTGGGAATAAAGCTAATAGTTTTCAATGTACCACGTTTTAAAAAAATAAACTAATGTAATTGGGATTTTATTTAAGCTTTCTCTACAAAGGGTTTTCAATGAAAACATGGCATTCGAAAAACACTTTAATGTGACACGCCAGATTCAGGCCTAATTTCTAGGCCGGCTTTGGGGTGTTACATTTAATAGTATCAGAGCCAGGTTGCAAAACTCGGCCGTGGATTGGGCTTTCAAATTTGAATTTCTTAAAGTGTTTGTCGAAACCATTTTTAAAATCAACGATAAAAAGGGGAATCGACCTTAAAAATGTGGCAAATGGAGTCGCCACTGATCTTTTATTCGAGGTGTGATTGGATCACCTTAAGATAGATTATTTTAATAAAATATTTTAATTTATTAAAATAATAATTTTGGTCTACGAAATCCAGAAAACAAGCTCGGGAGTCGGTTACGCAATTAGCACCCTCACAACACCCAAAATTGGTACCAAATTGATTAATGAATGTCTTAATGCTGAAAATTTAAAAAAAAATTTAGATTACGATCCATTTATTTAATATATATATATTTGGACAAAAATCGTATTGGATGCCAAAGCTCCCTATTTCGGAGAAATAAAATGTCATACTCAGTAAGTTAGGGCATAACATCTTATATTCTCGAAGTTGGATTTATCCTTCGACATTCAACACTTGTATATTTAAAAAAAAAAGAAGGATATTCTCTTATTTGGGTCAAATGAAAAGAATAGCAACCCAATAAGTTAGGGCACTATTTCTCAAAATTCCCGAATACGGAATATTGCCTTTGTTCTTTTGAAAATTTTATCTCGAGATAATAAAATATCACACCTAGTAAGTTAGTGCGCGATATCTCCAAAAATCGCAGGAATAAGTTTTTTCATTTGATTTGAAATATTATGTATTTTGATTTGAGAGAGAGAGGATACTCGGTCGCTAGGTTTTAAACGAGGAGAATCGGAACTCAGTAAGTTAGAGCATGATTTTTTCAAAACCTATAACACGAGCATTGCCTTATTTTAATTTTGCGTAAAATGATTTTAAAACCCAGATGGTGTTAAAATAAAATGTGATGGCATATTAACATTCGAAGCAATTATTTATAAATGAAATATAACTCTATTGAACATCAAGTAACGAATAAATAAAAAACGAGGATTAAATCGTACATGATAGCAATAATTATCAAACATTAGATCAATAATAAGGAAAATCAATTAACATACATGCAAATATAACATGGGTAAGGCATATTCTAAATACACAAAATCGATTTTAAATAAATTACGACAACAAGATAAAACTTTTGTGCATAATAATGCATGCAAAATGTTTAGAATCTATATAAAATAAAAAACAAATCATTTATGAATTCATTAAAGGACTATATTGAAATTAGCACAAAATCGAGAGCTAAAACAATAAAATAAAGAAAACAAAAAAAGGATAATTAAAGAGGACTAAACAAGTAAATATTTAGAAAACAAAACGCAGCGCCCCAACTGGATTAAATTGAAAATACGCGTGAATTATTGAGGCTAATTTAAGATGGAATAAAATTTAATTAAAAAGAAGTAAAATGCGGAGGGACTAAGATAATAAATAACCCCTCAGACCCCAAAAAGCACGGATCTGTGCCAAAGTCGGGTCAGGTCATCGGGTCGGTGGTTGATACGATGCCGTTTTAGTCATTAAAGGACTCTACAAAAACGATGGCATATCATTAATGGTCATTAGCCCCTTTAAAAAACTTTCTTAAGCTCACTAATAACCTTTAACAAACCTAGCCCCCCCTATTTTTTTAAAACAAATAGAACCTAAATTCCTTTCACCTCTCTCCCCACAGCCGAAATAAAACTTTAAAGCAATTTTCAAAATATTTTCTTAAAACCCTCAGACTCTTTGCCATCTCAGTCGATGCAAGGGCTTCACCGGTGCTTAACACCTCCACCACCGTGGCAATTTTGACTAGATCCACAAGGATCCATCCACTTTTAGACCGGAGAAGACAACCTTGGTTAGATCGACACCCACTACAGGTAAGAACCCCTCCCCCTTTTGTATATTCCCCCCCTTTTTTAAAAAAAATTGGACCCAAATCCTTTTTTCTTCGTATTCAGTATATTTCGTTCATAACCCACATCTAACTCCGGTTGCGACAGAGTATATGAAGATTAAACGTTCGTCCACAGTACACTCGCTTCCCTCTCTTATTTATTATACTAAAGGTAAAGCAAAGAAAACCCAAAAGCGAATCTGAAAAAGAAAAGCGCTTAAAAGGGAGTCCAAAAGTAACCTTTTTCTTTGAATATCTCTGCTATTCTTTGTATTGCTCTATTATCTGTCTGTGTAAAAAAACAGTGGTTGTGGCTCGGCCCTTTTTATAGCCGATCCAAAAAAATAAAAAATACAAGCTTTTTTATGCTTTTTCTATTCTCTATTTGCTCTCTTTGCGTCATTCTTTTTTTGTTTTGCAGGTCCAAAATGTGGCCTTGGTGCAGAGAGATCGTATGACTTGAGGGCACTAGAGGCGATGCGTATCGTCTTTGGTGAAGGCTCGCCCGATGGCGTCTTGGCGTGGGCGTGCGTGGGAATACAAATGGTCGCACGCGTGAAGGCACATGTGAGGGAAGCTGAGGTGCGCTAGAACATCCTGGAAGCCCTCCTTAGGTTTGTGGAGCGTCAACCGCATTAGGCCATTTGGGCCAGCTCTAAAATTGGGTTGGGACTACTATTATAAATGGGCCTTGTAAACAGACTTGTTAATGGACTTTGTTTTATTGATTTTTTGTTTTATTGGTTATAGAACAAGCCCGAGCATAAATTGGGTCCTATAGCTACCCCTCTTTGCTCATTGTCGTGTAACGAGAATAGAGTAAAGACTTCAAGAAGGTCCAATTTTGCCCGGTCTTGCCAAATCTTGACCCCTTTTAATGCTTTTCTTCTTCGAGTATCTTCGTTCTATCCTACTGCATCTTCAAGGAGATGAGAATTCAGAGAGAAGAGATTCGTAGCTTCGATCTTCCTACTGAACCTTCAAGAAAATGAAAGTTGATCCTCAATACACTTAGGAATGAGGGATTTGTAGCTTTGACCTGCTTCACTGGGACTACGAGGTGATAAGAATCTAGAGAAAAGAGATTTGTAGTTTCGATCTTCTCACTAAAACTTCTCGAAAATAAAGGTTGATCCTCAATACACTTAGAGAGGAGGGATTTGTAACTTCGACTTGCTCCACTGGGACTTTGAGGTGATAAGACTTGTATGGCTTCGATCTGCTCCTACAACTTCAAGATTGCCAGATCTGCTGTCTTCGATCCGCTTCGCTCAGGAAGGCAAGATCTGATGTCTTTGATTTGCTCCTATAACTTCAAGATTGCCAAATCTAATATCTTCAATCTGCTCCACTACAAACTCAGGGATGCTAGACTAATATCTTCAATCTACCCCTGCAACTTCAGGATTGCCAGATTTGCTATCTTCGATCTGCTTCGCTTAGGAAGGTAAGATCTGATGTCTTCGATTTGCTCCTGCAACTTTAGAATTGCCAAATCTAATATCTTCAATTTGCTCATTTGTAAACTTAGGGAAATAGGATCTCATCTTTGATCTGCTCCTACAACTTCGAGGATTTCGGATCTGTTATCTTGATTTGCTCCATTGTAAACTCGGGGAGGCGAGATCATTGATTCACCAATGTTGTGACACCATCCTCTGGGGAACCTGTCTTGTAAAATCAATTTTATGTGTTTATGCTTATGCAAAATGGTTAGGATGCAATAATCAGAATGAATTTAATGCTCCTAACTAAATGTTTTATGGACGACATTTGTATGAATGCAGAATGTCATGAGAATGGTCTTTTTACAAAGATTATGACGTAATGATCGGAATAAATCGAATGCCCCTAAATAGATGTGTCTTATGGATGACATTTGTATGAATGTGGAATGTCAAAAGAATAATTTCTTACAATGATTATGATGCAATGATCGGAATGAATCATGTGCTCCTAAATGTATTTTGCATGAATGTAGAATTTCATGAGAATGATCCCTGCTTAAGGTGTCATCCTTCATTGTTCATTAGTGTAATATGATGCCCTCTCGTTCGGCTGGTATTCTTGATAGAAAACTCGAGAAAACCAATATCTTGCTCAACAGACTTGCCCCACTGTAACTTCAGGGTTCATCTCTTTATGACTTATGGGTATAGGATCTGAATCTCTTCCCATCTATCCTACTACGACTCGGGTATAGAGCCTATAGCTTGTTCCATCAACTGATCACTCTTCGGGTGACTCAATCAGATGTGTATGCATGATGCTCGCGTGAATGCAGAATATCAATTTTTTCTTGAGAATGATCCTTATTTTGCACTTGGGTTAACGATGCCCATTGACGCAATATCTTGTTGCTTGCTCAATCACCATTTTTAACAAAAATCCAAATAGATAACCTTAATTTAGACATTCCTTAAACTTGGTGAGTTTTAAACAATAGTCTGTTTCAAGTTCTTGTATTATTGAAGCTTCGGAGTAATATCTGAAACTTCTTTTATGAAAGTATTATTAGTCCATTAATCGTTATTTCAATGCAAAATGCGAAAAAGATCATAACCATGGATAAGGAGGAAATTGATTAGCGCATGGCTCGAAACAAATAAGCTAAGAAAATATAGCAATAGCAATTAAGAAGGAAATTCATTGTGAACATATTTTAACAAGAATCACAAATAACAAATTTAAAATGGGTAAAACGGAAACTAGGTGCCCCGGATATCGATCTAAGCTTCTGTTCCAACTTCTTGAGGACCATTTTAAGCTCAATATGTGTTTAGGAGATATGGAGTACTTTGTCGATGCCCCAATACGTAGCATACTTCTTTATTATTAATGCAGCATGGCAAGACTGCTGTATGCCTCCCTTTGATCAAAATTTGAGCCGCCCTTTTTGGGTTTTCAACTCAAACCCCCTTTGGTCTCAAAGCGCCCTTTACGGGTTTTCGCCTTGGCCTCTCCTTTTTCTTTCTTCTTTTTTTTGCTGAAAATTTCTATTTTTTCTTCTCTCTTTTTTTGATTTTTTTGAAAGGTGCCTTTTACATGTTTTCACCTTGACTTCTCATTTTTAAGCGAAATACTTCTTGGTGAATTCACGGATTGGGCATATCCACCTATCCCTTTTGGTCAATGTTTCGAGCAGACTTTTCACTATGTAAAGTCTTTTCTAGTTTAGCCTCCATTTTTCTCTGAAATCCTTTTGTATTATGAAGGATCTTCTTCAATGTCAGGTCCCCCTTTAGGAATTGTCTAGGATGAATCTCTTTGTCGCAAACCCGCATCATCTGACTATAACGGATAGCTATTAACTTTTCCTCATGAATTTGATTGATCACATCGAGATTGGAGCCATTGTGCCTCATCCAACTTCAGTTCTGATAAAACTTGAAAAAAAGAATTTCGACTTCAATGAGCAAAACCAATAAGGAATGTGTTGCCCCGATGATAGTCCTGGCCAACGTTTGATAAGTATAGAGGTAAGTAGTAACCACGTATACCAATCTTTACAAGTCTCGGTCCCTTTTAATCTTTTTTTTTTTGGTACGCCTTTGCGACCTTTGTGATGTATTTTGATCTTTGAATAGACCGCAGACTTTTGACAATGTGCGGTTAAATATGATCTTTTTGACATTTTCTTTTTGTCGATATTTTTCTTTCTTTCTTTCTTTCTTTCTTTTTTTGGTTCTATTCTGATGATTATTGACTTTATAATATTATCATACAAAACAACTTTTGCCATCTCAGTGAAGTAACCGACATCCATGAAAATGAATCGACATTGGCCAGAAGCTTTTGATGAAACTGGCTTGACAACATCCATGCCCCACCTATAGGAAGTCTTATTTCTGCATTGAGCTAGGCTTTGATCTTCATCTCCTCCCTTGGCTCACGACGTAGGATCTATTTTTCATCCGGTATTAACAAATTAGAAGATATGTTACAACTTCTGTCATCTTCAAAGTTCCGCGATCCCATAAACTCATATTTCATTCAAAACGGGAGTCAGTAACAGCGTCGCCCATGTCATTGATATATAGGGACAATTGTGGGTACGAAGGTAAATTTCAGACAAAGGATTCCAAGAACGATTATTTATGGTATGGTTACAAATAAAAATGAAAGAATATTCTAAAAACCAAAGAATGCATAGCATGAAATGTAAAGAATAAAAGATATTTACTTAAAAGATGCATCTCATTGAAATAAGAATTACGGACACAAGCCTATTTCAAAAATGATTCTTGTTGCTTCTAGGCTTAAAGAAACAAGTGCATTTTGTACATTACTCAGAGTAAGCTCTAAATACTACAGGGAACTTTTTAGGATCAATTATTGAACACTTCCAAGTTAAGTAAGGCAAATATTGATCAAGGTCCCCTTTCGGTGATTTCTTCATGCATGGGATTGATGTGTACATTTCCCAGCATTTCTTCAATCGCATTTACTCCAACATCAGTGAGATTTGGTAGCGGATTATCGATATTTAACATATCAGCCACTTTAACAATGCCCAGCTTAATGAGTCTTTCCACAACTTTCTTAAAAGTAAGGCAATTTTCTATTGAATGCCCCGAAACTCCCGCATAATAGTCACATTTGGAATTTTCATCGTACCACTTGGGGTACGAGGGCTGCAATGGTGCCAAGTAGAAAGGGGACACTATGTGCTCATTAAACAATTTCTAATATAGCTATCAGTATGTTATTGGAATAGGAGTGAACTGAAGCTTTTCTGTATGCATCATTTGCCTAGATTCATACTTTGAAAGAGTCTAAAGGTCTGTAATTGTCAACCTTGGTGATCCCACAGTAACTTGCTTTGAATAACCCTTACTGTGTGCTCTCACATTATTTACCTCGTCTTCTTTCTTTCTCAAGGCTGACCTTTTGGCACTTTCCCCCGCATCTATTTTACCGCTTCTCACAGCATTTTTGATCATTTCACCTATCATTACTATGTCCGAGAAACTCTTCGTGGCAATTCCCAGCATATGGTTGATAAATAGGGCTTTCAAGGTGTTGATGAAGAGCATAGTGGTTTACATCTCCAAAAGAGGTGGTGAACACGTATGGTGACCTCTCTCCATCTTTGTGCATATTTTCAAAACTCTCACTTGGTTTCTTCTCCATATTTTGCGGGGTAATTCATCAAGGTCATTTACGTAATGTGACCGTACTACTTCATAAATATACATGCTAAATCCTCCAAGAACTAATTTGATACGACTCATTGATTGTACCATTTAGATGCCACTCATAAACTGTCTTGAAAGCAATGAATTAACAGTTGGTCATTATTAACGTACCCAGTCATTCTCCGGCAAAACATAGTAACGTGAGCCTCTGGGCAAGTAGTCCCATAGTATTTTTCAAATTCTGGCACCTTGAATTTGTGGGGAAGTATTAAATCTGGCACCAAACTTAGATCTTTAGTGTCGATTCCATATTGAATATCAGCGCTTTCCATGGCCCTAAATTTGTCTTTTAACCATTTGCATCTCTCTTCTAGTTGCCTTTGGGATTCCGTCATTACTTCTTCTCCTACCATTTCATCTAGGTCAGGACCAATTGGGTTGTTTAAATTAGGACCAAGGTTAGAGCCTGAGCCAGCTTGGAGATTGACCGGTGTTGAGACTCTGTCCAAAATCTGTTGTGGCCTAATAGAGACAGATGGCTTTTGTGGATTTATTTTTGGTGGTGCATGTACACGTGTTGGAGTAAAGCCAGGAGGGTATTGATAACTTTCCGTCATAGGGATTTTCCTTTTGTCATGTAATAAGAGTCGGTTGGGACATCATGTTCTTTTGCGATTCTATCATCTGATCCATCATGTCCTGCTGGATCTTAACAAGCTACTCTGCATTTGCAAATGAAGTTTTCTGCATTTCCTCTTGGAGTTGTTCAATCTTCTCTAATCTACGATCCATTACTTTAGTCTTTCTCCTTGTCTTGTAAGGGTGCATGCTTGGTTGATTTTGTTGGTTTCGAGTTCTTGAAATGAGTTTTACTTAATCGGGGTCTTCTCATGAAATCTAGCACATGGGATGTGATGCATGACATGAATGTAAAGAGGTGTCGATTCTAACTCAATTTCCTTTAGAAAACTTTACTAGAGGACAAAGCTCTTTACATGAAATGGACTACAAATATACGAACATCCATATTGTCTTCTATTTTATCAAGAAATTCATTCTCCATGTCGAGCTCTCTAATTTGGCAATCGAACCCGAATCGACATCTCTCTCTAATATGAAAATGCATGCTAAGTAAAAATTATACAACACAAAAGTCAGTACAATATATATGAATAACAATCAAAGCATATAAAACATTCAAACACCTATCTAAGAGACCACTAGGGTTTATCACAACTTCATATTGGGTAGGCTCTTGGGTCCTTTACATATGGTTTGAGTTCTAAAGTTGAGGGTACCTCAACCAGCAGATTCCTCGACCTTCACCAATTATAGGCTCATACGGACCGACTTCGATTCAGGGGGACACATTTCCCTATGGCTGCATGGAGAAGAAAATCTCACGAAGACATAGGTATGGATGTATCCCAGAAGTGATTCACTATCCTGCACAGAGGTGAAAACCTCACGAAGGAGTAGCTTCTCGCTCCCACTTAGGGGTGTGACCCAGTGGTCATGCAATATGATGCAGAAGTATTTTACAAGACTCGAACCATAACAATCAAATAAGATAACACAAGCGAATGCAAATAAAAAGATCTTAATTTTTCAAATCAAATTTTCAATTTTCGATGAAAGGACATAAATTAATCAATTTTACTGCTTCACTCCTTACAAATCCCTAGCGGAGTCGCCAAGCTATCGAAACCATTTTTAAAATCAACGATAAAAATAGGAATCGACATTAAAAATGTGGCAAATGGAGTCGCCACCAATCTTTTATTCGAGGTGTGATCGGATCAACTTAAGATAGATTATTTTAATAAAACATTTTGATTTATTAAAACAATAATTTTGGTCTACGAAAACCAAAAAATAGGCTCTGGAGTCGGTTAAGCACGAGGAAGGATTAGCACCCTCACAACGCCCCAAATTGGTACCAAATTGATTAATGAATGTCTTAATGCTGAAAATTTGAAAAGATTTTAGATTACGATCCATTTATTTAATATATATATATATTTGGACGAAAATCGTATTGGATGCCAAAGCTCCCTATTTCGGAGAAATAAAATGCCATACTCAGTAAGTTAGGGCATAATATCTTATATTCTTGAAGTTGGATTTATCCTTCGACATTCAACACTTGTATATTTAAAAAAATAAGAAGGATATTCTTTTATTTGGGTCAAATGAAAAGAATAGCAACCCAGTAAGTTAGGGCACTATTTCTCAAAATTCCCGAATACGGAATATTGCCTTTGTTCTTTTGAAAATTTTATCTCGAGATAATAAAATATCACACCCAGTAAGTTAGTGCGCGATATCTCCAAAAATCCCAGGAATAAGTTTTTTTCATTTGAATTGAAATATTATGTATTTTGATTTGAGAGAGAGAGGATACTCGGTCGCTAGGTTTTAAACGAGGAGAATAGGAACTCAGTAAGTTAGAGCACGATTTTCCCGAAACCTATAACACGAGCATTGCCTTATTTTAATTTTGCGTAAAATAAATTGAAAGCCCAGATGGTGTTAAAATAAAATGTGATGGCATATTAACATGCGAAGCAATTATTTATAAATGAAATATAATGCTATTGAACATCAAGTAACGAATAAATAAAAATGAGGATTAAATCGTACATGATAGCAATAATTATCAAACATTAGATCAATAATAAGGAAAATAAATTAACATACATGCAAATATAACATGGGTATGGCATATTCTAAATAGACAAAATCGATTTGAAATAAATTACGACAACAAGATAAAACTTTTGTACATAATAATGCATGCAAAATGTTTAGAATCTATAAAATAAAAACAAATCATTTATGAATTCATTCAAGGACTATATTGAAATCGGCACAAAATTAGAGAGCTAAAACAATAAAATAAAGAAAATAAAAAAGTTGAAATGCAATGCGTGTAAATTAAAGAGGACTAAGCTAGTAAATTAAAGAGGCGCTAGAAGCGATGCGTATGCGTCTTTGGTGAAGGCTCGCCCGTAACATCTGTGATGGAGGTGGCGTGGGAATACAAGCAGTCGGTAGCGTGAAGGCACGCGTGAGGAAGCGAGGTGCCTTTGGAACATCTAGAAGCCCTCATTAGGTTTACGGGCGTCAACCGCATTGTGCCATTTCGGCCAGCTCTAAAATTGGGTTGGGACTGCTATTATAAATGGGCCTTGTAAACAGACTTGTTAATGGACTTTATTTTATTGATTTTTTGTTTTATTGGTTATAGAACAGGCCTGGGCATAAATTGGGTCCTACAGTGTTGTTTCAGGAAGGCTTGAAAATCAAAAAGGCTTGAAAAATTTTGATGTTCTGAAATGTTGTATTGATCATTTTCTAAAGGTATGGTACACCGAGTCTCCGGCGCTGAATCCGTAAGTTCTCCAAATACTTTTGTCTATTTAGAAATTTAAATACAGTAAGTTAGAAATACGTTGGTTTTTTTCAGATATTAGACTGAATTTTTGGTATTTACTCTATGTGTGTTTTGTTTGGATGTGATGTTCTTGATATAGAAATTGTAACCTATCTGCTACGTTAGGAAAATGCTTTGGATGTGTGTTAAAGATGTTGGGATCAGAGTGCGTAGTGATAGCGTAGTAGGGTAGTTGCTACATGACTACCTAGTTAGCTGAAAATTTTGGGGTTGAAATTTCTTTAAGGGAGGTAGAATTGTAACGCCCCGAATTTGGGCCTAGTAGAATTGGGCCTATTGGGCCTTGGCCATGGGAGCGTTTAAAATTTTTGAGAATAAGAGAACGGCACAAATGCAAGTTGGACCTATTAGGTGAGTGATTTTGGAAGGGTAGGGGGCTTTTATGAAGTCCGGGTTCAAACTTGGGCTTTAGGAAAATTTTGGTTTTAGGTGAATAAAACCCTGGGAGTTAGTAAGTAGGCTTTAAGAATAAAATATGGAGAAATATGATACAAAAGGAGTTGTGGTCTAGTGGCAAATGGTGCCACATGGGAGACAAGGAAGTGACGCCATAGAGGAAGCAAAGGGTCTCAAGGTTCAAGTCTTGGCGCTTGCAATTCATTTTGATTTCTTTTTAATGATCTTGGACTTTGAGCCATAGGCTTATATTTAGTTGCGCATGCTTTAAGACACAAAAGGAGCTTGTGTTGTGGTGGCATGTAGCATCTGGAGCATAGGAGAGGGCAAGGGTTAAATCCTATTACAAGCAAAAAGGGATATTTATTTTGATAAGTTGGGGCGACAAGTGTTTGTAATGGAATTAAACTCTGCTGAAGGACGGATCCCATATCGAGAAGCTAGCATGAGGGAAGGTGAGAAGCTGGCTTTAAATAGAGCAATCTATGAAAAGAGTAAGCACACCTTGGTTGGTGTTTGGGCGTGGGAGTGTTCAGAGCGCGGATTTATTAGGTGTGTATTTCGGACTATTCTAGCTGTACAGTGGCAAATGCCGAAATACCGGTCACACGGTGATGGTAGCCACATGAGTGTGCGAGCACACGTGTGGGGGCTTCGACGCGACAGTTGAGGCCATCATGAGTGTTCTTGTGGATTTGGGCTGTTTGGGCCACGATGGGCCGAAAGAGGCCAAGTGGGCCCAATAAGCCCATGGGCCCATATGAATAAATTGCATGATTGTGTAGTAGATATTGGACTGGTCAATGTGAATCTCATAACTGTGGCTACATTTGGGCTAAATGGGCCACACGAGCATTCATATCGTTATCTCGTTTCTTCTTGTTAGGGTGATCGGTTACTTTGTTGTTGTAGTTTAAGCATTCGTGTTGACTCCGGTTCTGTAAGATCGTGTTCTTTATTAGCAAAGGGGATTCTAGCCATAAGGTGACGACATTCATTGTTATCTAGTACTCTACGTGATAAGGTGTGTATCCGTATACACTGTTCTGATTGTTAATCGATTGAAAAGCCGAAGGTGCGTATATTGTAATATGTTGAGTGTTGATCGACATTATGCCAAAAAGCCAAAAATACCGGGGAATGATGTCATATAAGCGTGCTATCATGCGTGTTGTGAATCGAGCTCACGAAGCATGAGCGTGTGAAGAGAAAGGCCACCATGAGCAAATTCATGGGCTTGGGCCGTAGTGGGTCACTTGGGTTTGAATTGGCCCAATGGGTCGTAGGGCCCACAAATGCAAGTCACACTGTTAAATGGGTGTAATATCCTGGATTAGGGCTTATGCAATATTGCTAAATTATATGAAATAGCATGTCCTATGTGTTATGAATGTGTTATGTGAATTTTAGAATCTTGAAACATAAGGAAAATGCTTTAGAAAAATATCGAGTTTTAAGTCTAAAAGAGGGAACTGAAGCAAGGTGGCCTTAAGAAAATAAATAAGGGAAATATGACATATAATTGGGCTCAAGTTTGGACTTTAAAACCTGGGTTAAGTGGCTGATAAATAAGTGTTAGTAGTAATTGAAGTTGGATTATTAAATTAGTACCAAGTTGGGCTTGCGACCCAAAAATTTAGTAATGCTAATTTGGGCATGAGGGTGGCATTACTTAGGGGGGATGACTTGGGCCTAGTATGGCCACATGAAGTCCAAAATAATGGGTTAAAATTTGGCACCCCTAACGTAAAGAGTTGGACGGCACCAAGGCTAGACTTTAGGAGTTTAAGTTGAGATCAAATTCTTTTGGAATTTCGGCTAAAGTAGGAAAACTAAGTGTTGGCCGAATAGGGGACTCTCTAGGCCTAGTAATTTTGGCAAAAGGAGGAAAACTAAGGCCATCCAACATTCTTTCTTCTCCTTTTCTCTCTGTGGAATTCTCTCTGCCATTATTCTTCTTTTCTTTTCAACTCTCCACAAAGCCGAAAACACAAGTAGTCATAGTGAATTTCCCCTCTACCTCTCTCAAAATCTTCTTTTTCTTTTATCTTTTCTAGCCGATTGTTAATTAAAAACCACCATAGCCGAATTTCTCTAAGCCTCAAAATCGACTCTACAAAGGTGGATTAGTTTCCCAAAGGTGCACCATAGGCCGCATGCTCCTTAGTGATTCTGTAAGTTTCAGGATTTCTTTTCTTTGCGATTTCTTCCTTTCTTTTCATTAAGATCTAATCCGAATCAATTGTCTAAACCAATCAACATCTCCTCTTTAGCACTAGAAGCCGAATCTTCCTATTATCATCTAGCCGAAACCTTGTGGAATTCAAGCAAAGGTGTGTCGACTTCAAGAAAAGATCTTTCGAGATTTTTAAGATTCAAGGTAAGATGATATTCAGCCATAGGCCATTCTTAATGTGTTTAAATGTTAGAAATTGATTTAACATGTAACCATAGGGATTTCGACAAACGCCTAAGGCAAGGGATACTTTTCGAGATTTGAAAATTGTAAGGTAAGTGCATAAGTACAATCGGCCAAGGCCATATTTGATGTTTTAAGTCTATTCCTTATTTGTTTAGAAAGTGAAACTAATCCTTTAGGTGATCTAATGTTGGCCAAATACAAGGTAGAAGGATTTCAAAGTTTGGGATTTGATTTTAATCAATCGGCACCAAGGTAAGAATTTGATTACAACAATCCTACTAGGATTTGGATTTATAGCCGAATGGCTTTTACTAACATGTTAGGGTTGGTGAATATAGGAATTAAAGATCTAAAGTGATAGAGCGAGTTTTGAGATTTGATAAATTCGATAAGTATATCAGGTGTGTACCCCACACTAAATCTTGATAGATTTACTGCTTTAATTTTTTATATGTGCTAATATAAAAGTGTAAGATTATGGCTAAGGTACCATGTAATGGTACAAAGTACTCAGGTACATTTTCCTACTCCTACTATGAGTATGACAAGTTTTGCTATGGCATATACATGAAATTATAAGCATGTGAATAAGGAATATGGTATGGTTAATGCATAATTGTATGACATGGGCATATAGGTGATATGTAAAGGGGAAGTGAATTGGTGGTTTTATACCCCCATATAAGTATGTGGTGACTTATGTCACAATATAAGAATGTGGTGACTTTTGTCACAATATAAGTATGTGGTGACTTATGTCACGAATTTATATATGGTGGCTATGCCACGAAATCATAAGGGCGATGAGCATGTCGACTGCAGCGACTGCCTTCGATGGTGTGTAGCGGATGGAGGGTTGACTTAGTAGTCCCCACGGTGTCCGTGTAGCGGATGGCATTTAGGTTTGGGTTCGGGATTGCATCATTTTATATAAATGTTATGTGAATATGTATGATTTGTTATGCCTTATCTATTGTTACTTAGTGTTGTGGTTACACATTGAGTCTGTTTGACTCACCCCTTGTGGGACTATTTTTTAGGTGATGATCAGTAATGGACCGGGTCGGGAGAAGCTCATTGGTGGCCATGCTCAATTCAACGATTATTATATTTTGTTTTTATAGTTTTAAAATTTCCAAGTTTTGAATTATTTCGGGTTTTCATTTGATGTAATAAGGCCATCAGTACTAAATTGATTATGCATGCTATTAAAGTTCTTAGTATGATATAATTTTTGTCATATTAAAGTTATAAGTAAAATTTTTCTTAAGTATAAATATCAAATTATTTTTAACACCTTATCGATATGAGTTCTTAATTCGAGCCCAACCCAAATCAAGTGTTTTCAAATATACACAAGTTTTAGCAAAGTTTCAAACAAGATTCGAATGGATTTTCTTTAGAAGCATGCCAGATCCGATCAGGGCTTATGGGCCGGGTTTGGGGTGTTTCAATGGGAAATAGATAAGCTGATCATGTCACGCACATGACTTAGGTGCTTTGGGCCGTGTAAGGCCGAGAGGGGGCCGTGTGGGCCCAATTGGCTTGTGGGCGCACATAGACAAAATGTTCGTGATGTGATAAGTTATTGATTTGGGTTGTAAAGTTGCATAGCCGTAGTTGTTTCTAGGCTAAATGGGCCACACAAGTGTGTGGGCCTACTTGGATAGGGTAATGGACCTTAGGCCCATTTTTACTATTAAGTTAAATTAGATTTCCTAAGTCACTCGAGGCGACGGTGGACCTTCTGTTGGGTTGTTAATACCTTGGTTTATAAAATTACTGAAATACCCCGATTTATGAAATTATTGAAATACCCTCGGTTTGCAAAATTACTAAAATACCATCGGTTTGCAAAATTATTGAAATACCCTTAGTTTACAAAATTACTAAAACACCATTAGTTTGTAAAATTACTAAAATACCCTCGATTTATAAAATTTCTAAAATACTCTCGATTTGTAAAATTACTGAAATACACTCGATTTGTAAAGTCATTGAAATAACTTTGATTTGTGAAATTATCGAAAGACTCGTGATTTATGAAATTACTCAAATACCCTTGGTTTTCAAATTACCGAATTACCCTTGTAGAGTAGAATTACTAGAATACCACTGAAGGGTAAGATTACGAAATACCCTTATACGGTAAAATAACTATTTTGCCTTTGCGGGTAAATGACTAGTAAGGACTATGGCTGAACTAACTGTGAATGTAAGGCGTGTTTTAAGCGATTTGGTGTGGTCGTGTGGTGATGTGTTTTTAATATGTGTGTAAATGATTATTCTTGAGCATGGCCATTTTACATACGTGTAATGATTAAGAATGACATGACATATTGCATGGGGTTGGGAAATTGATACGGAGGAAATCTTGTCTTGGTGGCTAAGCCACGTTTTATTGATTTAGTGGCTTTGCCACATATCTGATTCTAGTGGCTCGATCCGTATCGTATTATTAGCGACATTCTTTGCGTTGATACTAACAACTCGGTTTGCGTTATTGGTGTGTAGAAATTTGGGTGGGTCGACTTTGTCCCTACATGGTGTGTAGGTCGGTATGGGTGGTGTGTTGGTTTGGATTGGGTGGGGTGCATCCTCGTCTTTGTTGCATATCATTTACGAGATCTGTTATTGTCTTGGGCTTAGGCCACTTGTTTTGCTATTGGTTTGGGCTAGGCCCAATTGATTCTATGGGCTATGACCCAAATGATATTGTAGTGGGCTTTGACCCACGTATGCTCTGGCTCGGTAAGTACTATTAGTGTTAAAGGACTTTGGCCCAGATTGTTTCAGTTTCTGTATACTGATTGTTACTCTAGTAAGGGGATTACACACTAAGTTTTTCATAAACTCACCCCATTTTTAACTGTGCAGGTAATCCTCAGCCTTAGAAGGATCGGAGCTGCGAGGGACTCGGAGAAGACCACACACTACTTATGCTTTTTGTTTTGATTATCTACTTTTAAATATTTTCATTTGGGGTTGTAATAAGGCCCCTTAAAGTTTTCAGACTTTAAATTTTAGATTGGTTTTATTTTGATTTATATCTGTTAGAAGTAAATCGCAGTTTTTCCAAAATGTTAACTGTTTTGAAAACAACACTACGTTTTCGCAACATTTTCGAAATGGTTTCACGACTTAATCTTTTTCGTAAATCAATTACTTTCAAAATTAGCTTTCACAACTGAAAAGATGTTTTGAGAATAAAGCTAATAGTTTTCAATGTACCACATTTTGAAAAAAATAAACTAACATAATTGGGATTTTATTTAAGCTTTCTATAGGAAATGATTTCAATGAAAACATGGTTTTTGAAAAACACTTCAATGTGACAAGCCAGATTCGGGCGTAACTTCTATGCCGAGTTTTGGGTGTTACATTTAATGGTATCAAAGCCAGGTTGCAAAATTCGACCGTGTCTTGGCCTTTCAAAATTGAATTTCTTAAATTGTTGTTTCAGGAAGGCTTGAAAATCAAAAAGGCTTGAAAAGATTTGATGTTCTGAAATGTTGTATTGACCATTTTCTGAAAGTGTGGTACACCGAGTCTCCAGCGCCGAATCCGTAAGTTTTCTGAATTCTTTTACCTGTTTAGAAATTTAAATACAGTAAGTTAGAAATACGCTGGTTTTTTTAAGATATTGGACTGTATTTTTGGTATTTACTCTATGTGTGTTTTGTTTGGATGTAAAGTTCTGGATATAGAAATTGTAACCTATCTGCTACAATAGGCGAATGTTTTGGATGTTTGTTAAAGACGTTGGGATCAGAGTGCGCAGTGATAGCGTAGTGGGGTAGTTGTTACACGACTACCCTGTTAGCTAAAAATTTTGGGGTTGAAATTTCTTTAAGGGAGGTAGAATTGTAACGCCCCGAATTTGGGCCTAGTAGAATTGGGCCTTGCCCATGGGAGCGTTTAAAATTTTTGAGAATAAGAGAACGGTACAAATGCAAGTTGGACCTATTAGGTGAGTGATTTTGGAAGGTTAGGGGGCTTCTATGAAGTCCCGGGTTCAAACTTGGGGTTTAGGAAAATTTTGATTTTAGGTGAATAAAACCCTGGGAGCTAGTAAGTATGTTTTAAGAATAAAATATGGAGAAATATGACACAAAAGGAGTTGTGGTCTAGTGGAAAATGGTGCCACATGGAAGACAAGGAAGTGACACCATAGAGGAAGCAAAGGGTTCAAGGTTCAAGTTTTGGCACTTGCAATTCATTTTGATTTCTTATTAAATGAACTTAGACTTTGGGCCATATGCTTATATTTAGTTGCGCATGCTTTAAGACACAAAATGAGCTTGTGTTGTGATGGCTTGTAGCATTTGGAGCATAGAATATGGCAAGGGTTCGAATCCTATTGCAAGCAAAAAGGGATATTTATTTTGCTAAGTTGGGGCGACAAGTGTTTGTGATGTTATTAAACTCTGCTGAAGGACGGATCCCACATTGAGAAGCTAGCATGAGGAAAGGTGAGAAACTGGCTTTAAATAAAGCAATCTGTGAGGAGAGTAAGCACACCTTGGTTGGTGTTTGGGCGTAGGAGTGTTCGGAGTGCGGATTAACTCCAAATTCTTATCAGGTGTGTATTTCGGACTATTCTAGGCATCTGTGACAAATCTTAGAAATGCTGGGTCCACGATGATGGTAGCCACACGGCGTCTGAGCATGCGTGTGGGGGCTTCGACCACGATAGTTGAGGCCATCATGAGTGTTCTTGTGGGTTTAAATTTGTTTGGGCCACGATGGGCCGAAAAGGGGCCAAGTGGGCCAAATAAGCCCATGGGCCCAATAAGCCCATGGGCCCATATGAATAAATTGCATGATTGTGTAGTAGATATTGGACTGGTCAATGTGAATCTCATAACTGTGGTTAGCTTTGGGCTAAATGGGCCACACGAGCATGTGGGCTTATTTGGGCCGAGAATGGGCCCTAGGCTCATTCGCATCGTTATCTCGTTTCTTCCTGTTAGGGTGATCGGTTACTTTGTGGTTGTAGTTTAATCATTCATGCTGACTCGGTTCTATAAGATCGTGTTCTTGATGAGCAAAGGGGATTCTAACCATAAGGTGACGGCGTTCGTGGTTATCTAGTACTCTACGTGATAAGGTGTGTATCTGTATACACTATTCTGATTGTTAATCGATTGAAAAGCCAAAGGTGCGTATATTGTAATATCTTGATTGTTGATCGGCATTATGTTGAAAAGCCAAAATACGGGAGAATGATGTCATACAAGCGTTCGATTGTGCATGTGGTGAACCGAGCTCACGAGCATGAGCATGTGAAGAGAAAGACCGCTATGAGCTAATTCATGGGCTTGGGCCATAGTGGGTCACTTGGGCTAAAATGGGCCCAATGGGTCGTAGGGCCTACGAATGCAAGTCACACTGTTAAATGTTAAATAGATAGGCTTATCATGTCGCGCACATGACTTAGGTGCTTTGGGTCGCGTAAGGCCGAAAGGGGGCCATGTGTGCCCAATGGGCTTGTAGGCCCACACAGATGAAATGTTCGTGATGTGATAAGTTATTGATTTGGGTTGTCTTGTTGTATAGCGATGGTTGTTTCTAGGCTAAATGGGTCACACGATTTGTGTGATCCCACTTGAAGCGAGGTAATGGGCCTTAGGCCCATTTTCACCATTAAGTCAAATTAGATTTCCTAAGTCTCTCGAGGCAACGGTGGACCTTCTGTTGGGTCGTTAATACCTTGGTTTACAAAATTACTGAAATACCCCCAATTTATGAAATTACTAAAATACCCTTAGTTTACAAAATTATTAAAATGCCCTCGGTTTGCAAAATTATTGAAATACCCTTAGTTTGTAAAATTACTGAAATACCCTTAGTTTGTAAAATTATTGAAATACCCTCGATTTGTAAAATTATTAAAATACCCTTAGTTTGTAAAATTACTAAAACACCCTCGATTTGTAAAGTTATTGAAATACCTCTAATTTGTGAAATTACCAAAAAGACCCGTGATTTATGAAATTACTAAAATACCTTGGTTTACAAATTATTGAATTACCCTTGTAAGGTAGAATCACCAATTACCCGTAGGGTAGAATTATCGAAATACCCCTATAGGGTAAAATTACTGAATTACCCCTGTAGAGTAGAACTACTGAAATACCACTTTGAAGGGTAAGATTATGAAATACCCTATAGGATAAAATAACTATTTTTCTTTGGGTAAATGGTAGTTAGGACTATGGTGAACTAACTGTGAATGTAAGATTGTGTTTTAACTTATTTGGTGTGGTCGTGTGACCACTCTGACAAAACAGTACTTTTAGCGGCGTTTTTTTAGGCTTTTAGCGGCGTTTTTAAGCGCCACTAACGAAGCTTCTTGCGCTTTGAAAAACGGCACAAAAAACGCCGCTAAAAGAGGCGCAAGAATTTAACGCGTTTTTGTGAGAAAAACGCCTAAACCATGACTTTTAGCGCGTTTTAAAAACGCCGCTAAAAACATGACTTTTAGCGCGCTCCACACAAACGCCGCTAAAAACATGACTTTTAAGCGCGTTTTCTAAAGCGCCGCTAAAAACATGACTTTTAGCGCTTTTTTTAAACGCCGCTAAAAACATGACTTTTAGCGCGCTTTTCTAAAACGCCGCTAAAACATGACTTTTAGCGCGCTTTTTTCTAAAACACCGCTAAAAACATGACTTTTAGCGCTTTTTTTCTAAAACGCCGCTAAAACAATAACTTTTACTGGCGCTTTTTCTAAAAACGCTAAAAGTCGTGAAAAATAAAAAATTACAAAAAAGAATAAGATTAAAATATTAAAAAATTAAGGAAAAATTAGTAAAATTAAACATTTTTCATTATAACATTTAAACCGAAAAAAAATTAAGCCAATCAATACTAAAATTTTAATTAACAAATTAAGCCACACCAGTAAACCAATAATAAAAGAAGCGGGAAAAGAAACTAATTCTGATACCGTTCTAGATTACTCTCATTTTTTGGGCGCAAGTATCAAAGAACATTTCACTAATTACGAATATATACATAGTTTAAAATGTAAAATCCAATATGAATAACACAAGGTGAGTGTGTTTGTAATGAGACATTAAAGGTTATCATAATTTAATGCATAAAATGACATAACCTTATCCTAAAACCAATAGTAACAAATCAATATGTAAAATATATTTACTTTCAAATAGTAAAGTGTTAAAATAAGGCATCAAACAATTATTAATTCATGTATCTAAAAGCTTTGCCACGCAATACTCTATCCCCAAACAGATGCTCTTCTATGTTACTTGGATTTGGGAGCAAATGTCATCTACCACTTTACTTGATTCATGTACATATCTAAGTGATAAAAGAAAGCTACATCAGTGCATGATAAGCAGATATCAATGAAACGAAATGCCAACGTAGTAGTATAAAAGGAATACTGTGTTTCATTGCATAAAGACTCAAATTAGATCACGCAACATTGAAGAGGAAATACAAGAAATAAGACATACTATATAATGGTTAAGAGAAGTAAGTGAGGCACCAAATAAAATTAACAAAATCCTCAACCGGACACCTAAGATGGTCATATACGAAAAGTAGTGACTTAAGCACTACCTAAATTAACAATCGAAAGTGGCACCAACTTTGATACTGGATATAATTGCTCCTACTATCGCTCCCATTACATTATATTATCATTTTATTCACTAATCAACTTAGTTCCATATGGCCAAAACCTTCCATTAAATTAACATTATCCAAACAAAGCGTGAGTTGAAAGCGATGCTTTATGTGTAAAACATCACTAGCCGAGAGTGAATGTGGTGACTAAATTATAGAAATTAAAGGGACAGTTACATTACAACACCGCAAAATAATAATCAAAAAAGAAGGCATGATAATCGAAAGACAATGCATACCTCTATATTCCCATGTAAAGAGGTAATGACCGAAAATTTGCCATAAATTAGCACCAAGATTAGTATCGATTAAAAGTAGTCCTTAAAAGCTCTACACCCAAAATCAATGTAAAGCTAAGCCAGATAATCTTTGAAACACAAAAGGGTAGATCATAACATGTCATTTTATTTCCCAATGAATCTCTTAACACATTGCAATTCATTCGGAAAAAGAATTTGATACCATATAGTAAGGCATATTATCAACATTATTGACAAAAGGGAATGACATGCATAAGAAATTTATAACATAATTTTAAATAAAGTGAAAAAAAGTTATTGGCACATCGGATAACAAACTCATCCCACATGGGGTCTCTTGAGAATGAAGTTAAATTCTTGATGGAAACAGATCCGCATTTGAAAATTTCTATTCAATACAACGCAATTTTATAAATCTCAACGCAATTGAAAAACTATTCAATACACTCTCTTAAAAAGAACTTTGCAAGAAAAATATCCTTCGTAAAGTAACTCCCTTTGTTCAAGATACGATTTAAGAATTTGAAGCTATGTTTTAGCCTCTGCAACTGAAACAAGTTATTCTTAGCTTATTGTAACTATTTATGTATCATTTTTATTTTAATATGAGTATGTGTTATTGTGTTTTAGTATATAGTTTCGAATTTATCATTTTCAAAATATTATATATATAATATACTTGCAAATATTTCTTAATTATAATATGTAAAATAAATTTTAAAATTATTAATTAAGTTCAATAATTTAATGAATGGTTATAAATTAATACACATTGGTATAAGTGATATTAATCTGAAACATATGTGTTATAAATTAAATAAAATTGGATGTGAATCATACGGTGTCATCAGACTATAGTATACAAGTGAGTGAATATTTGGCTTTCAATCATACGAAAATAAAATAGCAAACAAACAAAAATGTTTACTTGTGTGTTAATCCAAAGACAAAGGGAATCGACATCTAGTCTCCGTGTGTGTGTTTGTCTCAGGGGTCAAACGCTTTCCAAACTTCTTTGTAAAATCATTGGGGCGACTTCAAAGGGTTTGATGAGATTCAATAAACAATGAATTTAGCATTGAGCCAAACTAGTTTGCAATACCTTTAGTCAAGCAATCGAAACATCTTTCATCGAATTTGCATGATACCAAATCAAGATGTGAAAGCGAGAGCGTAATATGCACCATCAAATGTAAACATTAAGAGAACAACCTTGGTATAAAAGAAATGCAAAATCAGATGAAACAAAAGCAAGCAAAATAAACCTTCTCTGAACATTTAAAAATGGGGCTTGAGACATTTAACCAATGCCAAGCAGTTGTATTAGTCACTTTGTCCACAAGGCAGCCATATTTGATTTTTAACTTTTTTTAACTTTTTAGTTTCTAGCACTAGAAAGATCATAAGTGGTCGAAAGATTTTTTTAATATTTTTTATGTTAAAAAAATGGTTCTCTAGTGTTTAGGGGTCGAAAGATCATAACTTTTTAGTGCCAGATACTAGCAAGATTGTTTAGGGTTTTTTTTGACAAAAAAGGAGCTCGAAAGCCACTACCTCGATTAACTTGAATAAAAAATTACAAAGTTATGGATTTCACTCGGATAATCCATTTCAAAAAAATAAATTACATTTTTAGCTAATGCAGGGCAAAATCAACACAGATTTAAACGACTGCGAAGGTACAAATTCAACAAAGAAGAACGTTCAACAAGAACCAACAAGAGCATAGAACAAAAATTAAAAATCAAACCTTCAGATGAAGATAACCTTGTTGGAGAACAGCGCCTATATTGTCGGTTAGATGAGTCGATGAAAGGCTTACTGAAATCTTGTTTTGCATCGAATCTGTTAGGCGAAGTCTCAGAAATTGGCAACATTTAGTCAAAGGAGAAAAGAAATAATAAGTCAAAAATCAAACAAAGACAAAGATTGTTACCGCATACCACAAGAGGGAAAATCAAGTATTGGTAATGACCTATAAACGTCCTATGGCCTATTAGGACATTACACTGCCGATAAGTGGTGACTGGAACTTAAAGTCCATAAGAATCACAACTAAGTATGTTATGACACATGGCATTTTAATTAAAAATTTACATTTAATATAAAATAAAACAAATTAAATTAAAGAAAAAGTATATTTTTTTACGTTCTTTCTTTCATCTTCATCTCCTCTTTCACTTTTCCAACAAAACCATAAATTGTAATGCCAACCAAGAAGGCACAACATATATTCCTAAGGCTAAAATAAGCAGGTGGTTAGAGACAAAGAACCTAGAAAAATCTTAGAGATGAATATAAATTTAGGGTGGGGATCTTTGGATTTTTGCCACGGTGTCAAACCAACATCTCGGCACATGGAGGTAGCCGCATTGAGAAACTCAGCTCCAGATTTGATCTTTGATGGAATCACAGGTAAAAATGCAAAGCAAATAGCTTTTGAAGGAATTGCAATTATCCAAGGGAGAAACAAGGAATCGCTATCTCAAGTGCAACTCACACCTTTGTTGTTGTGTAAAGCATGGCGAATGCAATGAACACCGGCGGAAAAAGAGAATCACAACTAGGATTTGGAATGTGAATGAAAACCCATTGTCGGCAGAGGAAATTCGGAAGATTGAAGAAATGGTTGTTGAAGCCACAAACTACAAGCATAAATGGCAAGAGAAGAACCACCTTTTGATGTTTCAACTCTCAATGGAAAGGCAATAACATAATTTACCCTTGTTCACTTTTATAATCATAAGGTCTACAAGAATGGGTGTATAAACAAAATAATTTTGAAATTTTGTATTCACTAAATGTATAAATTTTGTATTCACTTTTATAAATTTGTATAAACAAAATAATCATAAGTTGGTGATTTGAACGTAAAAACATGTCTTTCTTCCAATGGCTTCATTCCGGTTTGGTGAGGTTATGTTCAAAACATTAAGTGTCATATCTCAATCATGCCAGTTCACCTAATCCAAAATTTGGCATCCGAATCCCCTAAATGCATTGCATAGAGTTCACATAAGTTGCCTCGAAACATTCTCGAGACGAGCAACCAATCTACATCAAGAACTACTCTATTAAAGTAAATATATAGGACAATGAAGGCTTTAACGGTTTGCAAGTAGCATATCCAGAGAAAGACAATAGCATGCTCAATGTAAATGTTGTCACTTATCTTCAATTTCATGAAATGGCAAAGCATGCAAAAAATTTACACTAAACAGTATTGAATATCAACTCCATTCTCAAAGTATCTACCGGATAAAATGTGTTGTATTTAGCATATCGCAATATTTTCAAGCATCAAATATCAATATCTCAATACAATAGACATCGCTAAGTAGATATCATCACTTACGAACACATAAAAGCCAAGCGAAGAAAGCGGCGATTTTAAATATAAGGGTGAAATTCATCGCTATTACCTTTACAAACTTTGGCTGCTTAATTCTACATGAGAAACATAACTCTCAACGAAATTTAAAACCAATCTCTAATTCAGCATCAAGCGATCCATCCGGGTAGTGTTTAATTACGTCGCACACGGCGACACCAAGGAGCAAATCAAGTGATACAAATCAACAATTGCGACCACATCAAATAATTGTTCGCGAATACCTAATTATCAACAAAATCATCTTAATCCAATAAGAAATCTTATGCTAATACTAACTTAAATCTCTTAACGGAAGTAAAACAAGTTTTATTCAAGAAGATTTTTATAAAATTACCCATGACGATCCTTTCCTCGTAAACTTTAGATAAAAGCAGCCTTCTTCGGGCCACCACATTTACTAAAAATTGTCTCCTTTGGAAGTATAATGATTGAAAAAATAGTTTAATGGAACAATGGAATCCACCTTGCGTGAACCAAGTACGGGTGAACCGAGCGGCATTTGGATACTGGAAATACTAGTAACCCATCGATTTGATCGAAGTTCGGTTAGCCCTCAGTTCTTTGCGTGCCTAACAAAGCCGGTTAATCGCATTTCTACGGGATATTACCAACCCCACCGCCTTTGAGGTCGATAAAATGGCGGCATTGCAAGTTTCTGAAATTAGGCACAATTGAAGCTGTTAGGTATAAAAGATTGGGGGTTAAAATCAATGATGAAGACCAATGTGAAGAAGGCAAGAGGAAATCTTTAAAAAAGGAAAAAAGGAAGCCCGGTTGGCGGGGAAAGAGGGAGTTCCTTCTCGTTTGGCTCGATAGATGGCGGTGGCTAATGTAAAACGGTGACATCTTTTAGAGTTTAAAATATATTTGTGGGGTTTTTTAAAAAAAAAACGCCGCTATAAATTTTTTTTGCGTTTTCATATAAACGCCACTAATTCGATGGAAATATTTTTGGTGTTTTATAAAATCCCATTGCTTCTCAATTTCAATTTTTTTTCTTGTTTAATATATTTTTCTTTCAAAAACTTTTTTGAAATTTTTAATTTTGAATATTAATCTTTTTAATTGAAATATTGACTAAAATATTAAAATTTAAAGTTTTAAGTTTTAAGTTTTAAATTTTATAATTTTTATTTTAACATTTTAAATTTTTTCAATATTTTATAATTTTAAATTAACACATAAAAAATAACATTTAATTATATGTATACACCTAAATTTTGATAGCGATACATCTCGAATTATATATATATATGAATTTCGATTTAATGTATAATTGTAGACGTGAAATTCTATTTTTGGTTTAAATGTATAGTTGAAACTTTAATTTTAATTTAATCATACACAATTTTAAAAAGTAAATACATCATATATATTTATATATTGAATAAATATAAATATTATGCAATATATAAATATACACATTAAACCATTGTTGATCATGTATGCTTTTGAGATTTAACCCATTTTGATTTATATTTTAAAATAATAATTTATATTTATCTTATTTTCATTTATATTCTAAAAATCCAAGATTAATCCTAAAACATAAACCCTAGACCCTAAATATTATACCCAAACCACAAACACCAACCTTAATCCATAAACTCAAAACCCCAAACAATAAATCCTAGACCATAAAACTCGAACCCCAAACTTTAAACCGCAAACCTTAAACCATAATCCGAGACCAAATATTTGGGAATTCATGTGGCCAATGTTAGTGTAGTACAAACATATATTTTAGTATCTAACACATTAACCATAAATCCCTTATGAGAGATTTAGGTTTGGGATTTTAGGTCATATAGCTAATACCCCAAATCTTAAACCCTAAAACCTTAAACTTAAACTATAAACCCTAAACTGAAAACTAAAACATTCACCATTCTTTTTAAACCCCTAACCCTAAACCTATAAACCATAAACCATAAACCCTAAACCCAAAACCATAACCCATTAACCATTTCCTCCTAAACCCTTAACCCTAAACCTTAACCCCTAACCACTAACACTTAAACCTTAATACCGGTAAACACTAAGATATTAAACACTATACAATAAACCCAAACAACAAACTTTAAAGCACTAAACCCATACACCAAAATGACAAACCCTAAATCAATTTTAATAACTTAATTTGTAACTTAAATGAAAACTTCTAAATTGTTTAGTTAGCAATTTGTAACTTTTCATAATTAAGTAACTAAAATGAAACTTTCTCATTGCTTATAAGTGAATGTATCAAAATAAAATATAATTCAAAGCGAGAAAAAGGAAAAAATATGAAAAACTTTTAGCGGCGTTTGTGAAAAAGCGCTTAAAGCTCGAACTTTAATGGCGTTTTCCCAAAAGCGCCGCTTAAAGCTCGAACTTTGTAGCGTTTTTCAAAAGCGTCGCTAAAGCTCGAACTTTAGCGGCGTTTTTCAAAAGCGCCGCTAAAGCTCAACTTTAGCGGCGTTTTCCCAAAAGCGCCGCTTAAAGTCAATTTTAGCGTTTTTCAAAAGCGCGCTTAAAGCTCAGACTTTAATGGCGTTTGTGAAAAGCGCTAAAGCTCGAATTTTGGCGTTTTCCAAAAGCGCTAAAGCTCGACTTTTAGCGTTTTCCCAAAGCGCTAAAGTCAGACTTTTAGCGTTTTCCCAAAAGCGCCGCTTAAAGCTCAGATTTTAAGCGGCGTTTTATAAATAAACGCATACAATATATCCTTTTAGCGGCGTTTTGCTAATAAACGCCGCTATTATCTTTTTTTACTGCGTTTTCCTTCAAGCGCCACTAATGTATAATATTTGCGGCATTTTTCTTTAAAACGCCACTAAAAACGCCGCTAAAAATCTATTTTGGTGTAGTGGACTGATGTGTTTTTAATATGTGTGTAAATGATTGTTACTGAACATGGTCATTTTGCATACACGTGTAATGATTAAGCATGACATGACATATTACATCAAGTTGGGACATTGATATGGAGGAAGTACTGTACTGGTGGCTATGCCACATTTTACTGATTTAGTGGCTTCTCCGCGTATACTGATTCTAGTGGATTAGCCACGTATACTATTATTAGCAGCATTGGTGCGTTGATACTAGTAGCTCGGCTACGTTATTGGTGTGTAGGGTTGGGTGGGTCGACTTTGTCCCCACATGGTGTGTAGGGTTGAGTGCAATGGTGTGTTCTTTGGATTGGGAGGGTGCATCCTCGTCTTGTTGCAATTACATCATTTGTCTTGGGCTTAAACCACTTGTTACGCTATTGGTTTGGGCTAAGCCCAATTGATTCTGTTATGGGCTGTGACCCAAATAATATTTTAGTGGGCTTTAACCCACGTATGCTCTGAACTGGACTATACTATTACTGTTAAAGGGCTTTGGCCCAGATTGTTTCAGTTTCTGTATACTGATTGTTACTCTAGTAAGGGAATTATACACTGAGTTTTTCATAAAATCACCCCATTTTTAACTGTGCAGGTAATCCTCAGCCTTAGACGAATCGGAGCTGCGAGGGACTCGGAGAAGACCACAGACTGCTTATGTTTTCTGTTTTGATTATCTACTTTTAAATATTTTGATTTGGGGTTGTAATAAGTCCTCTTAAAGTTTTCAGACTTTAAATTTTAGATTGGTTTTATTTTGATTTATATTTGTTAGAAGTAAATCGCAGTTTTTCTAAAATGTTATCCGTGTTTAAAACAACACTACATTTTCGCAACATTTTTGAAATGGTTTCGCGACTTAATCTTTTTCATAAATCAATTACTTTCAAAATTAGCTTTTACAACTGAAAATCTGTTTTGGGAATAAAGCTAATAATTTTCAATGTACCACGTTTTAAAAAAATAAACTAACATAACTGAGATTTTATTTAAGCTTTCTCTAAGAAGGGTGTTCAATGAAAACATGGTTTTCGAAAAACACTTCAATGTGACATGCTAGATTCGGGCCTAACTTCTAGGTCGGGTTTAGAGTGCTACAGGGATTGAATCTTGTGAATGTGGAATTTGGACCTTGCAAGTGGTCTGTTTTGCCTACACGGCCGTGGCACACGGGCGTGCCTAGTGGTCGTAGGTGAAAGTCAGTAGCCAGCCTATGTGTGCACGGTCTTGGCACATGAACGTGCGTGGTAGCCATGTGATTTAGTCAGTATATAGCTTATGAGCACACGGCCATGGTGCATGGTCGTGTCTAGTGGCCATGTAGGTTAGTCACTATACTTACGTTGATTTAGCATGGCCGAGACACATGGTTGTGTCTAGTAGCCATGGATGGTACACGGCATGCCCACACGGGCATGTGATCTCGATAGTATAGAAAAGTTTTAAATTTTAAGAACTTTCATATGTGTTCGATTTAGTCCCTACCCTATTCTGAAGCATGATTAAGGTCTCGTTGCCCTATAAAAAGGGGCACTTGTTTATGAATGATGATTTGTATTATTAAAATGTCTGTAAAAGTTTCTGATCTACTCGGTAACGCCTTTAATCCTATTTTAGTGATGGATACGGGTTAGGGGTGTTACATTTAGTTGGTATTAGAGCTACGGTTTAGTCGATTCTTGGACTAACGTAGCGTGTCAGAGTCTAGCTATATATGCCATATATCTGAACTGTGATAATGTGATGGATCCTGATGTGTAAAATGTAATTTTTGTATAGTAATGGATCCTAAAAGATCTATAGCTAACGATGTAGAAAGTAATGCGCCTACTCCGCAAGAGGCAGTATTATCGATCCGAGACCAAGCCAAGCGGTCAAGAGGGAAAAGCTAAGCAAGCCTTCTTTCGTATGATGAGTGACTGGTTCTCAGAGTTTGTTCAAATGAATCCGGCTGTACAACAACCTCCACCCCCGAATAATTCATCTCTGATACTTGTGGTACCTCCGATGATTGATCTGATGAGATTTAACAGGCCTCTTGTAGATAAAATCAGAAAATATGGGGCCGGAGAATTTAAAGCTAATGATGATGATGATGCTAAACGAGCTAAGTGGCGGCTTGATAATACTATCCGTGTGTTTGACAAGCTATCTTGTACTCCGGATGAATGTTTAAAGTGTGTCATATCTTTATTACGAGACACCGCATATCATTGGTGGAATACACTAGTATCGGTGGTCCCAAAGAGATAGTGACATGGGAATTCTTTCGGACTAAGTTCCTTAAGAAATCTGACCAAAGATTTATCGACCGAAGCATAAAGAATTTTAGAATTGAAGCAGAATTAGTATGACCGTAACCGAGTATGAGCGAAAATTTGTGAGACTTAATAGATATGCTCGTAAATGTGTTTCAACCGAAGCTATCATGTATAAAATATTTGAAGATGGTTTAAATGAATACATTAAATTATTGGTTGGTATACTTGAAATTAAAGAGTTCGTGGTACTTGTTGAACGAGCTTGCAAAGTTGAAGTACTTGGGAAAGAGAAAAGAAAAGCTAATTTTGAAGCCAGAGATTTCTGTAAGAGATCAACAAGTAAGAATTTTCACTTAACATTGAATAAGTTCAGAGATGGTTCTAGTCAATTTAAAGCTACTTCAGACTTTTCTAGATGAGATCGAGACCGACCTCTTATGAGTTCATGAGCCACTTCGATTGCTAGTGTTGGTAATGATTGGTAGAATAGATTTGCGTGTAAGCATTGTGGTAAATGGCATTTTGGAAATTGTAGATTGCATGATTGGTATTGTTTTAAATGTGGATCGATGGATCATTTTATCTGAGATTGTCTGATGTTAGTCGAGCAAAAAACTGTTCATAACGCAAGACCGAGTAATATGTCAATACGAGGCAGACCACCTAGACATTCGAGTAATGTAAGTGGCAGTCAGAGAGGGACGAAAGATACAACGAAATGATCCGAGGCTCGTGCACCTGCCAGAGCATATGCTATATGCACTCGTGAGGATGCTTCTTCTCCAGATGTTATTACCGGTACTTTTACTCTTTATGATAATAGTGTTATTGCATTGATTGATCCTGGTTCGACTCATTCATATGTGTGTGAAACATTAGCATCCAGTAATACTTTGCCTGTTGAGTCTACTGAGTTTGTGATTCGAGTGTCAAACCCCTTGGGCCAGTGTGTTCTGGTTGACAAAGTGTGTAAAAATTGCCCGTTGATGATTCGAGATTCATGCTTTCCAGTCGATTTGATGTTATTACCTTTCGACGAGTTTGATATTATTTTGGATATGGATTGGTTGACTTTGCACGATGCCGTTGTTAATTGTAAAAGAAAGGCCATTGATTTGAGATGTCAGAACAATAAGATTATTCGAATAGAATCTAATGATCTGAATGGTTTACCAGCAGTAATATCTTCAATGTTAGCTCGGAAGTATGTGAGAAAAGGTTATGAAGCTTACTTTTCTTATGTTCTTGATAGTAATGTAACATCCCAAAAGTGGGGTCATTTGGAATTTAATTATTTTTACTTATGTAAGAACTGTTGAGATATTATTCATGGAATAATAGAGTTTAATTTAAGGTTTTGTGTTGGCTCGATTTGGTAGGAAATTTTAGTTTTAATTTTTAAGGTAGGGAGCCTTGGCAAGAGGGTGTTATAAGAATAAATGGGGATAATTTGGACATAAAATGAGCTTAGACCAAGTGGCAAAGCAAGCCCACTTGAGAGCTACATGTGGCGCCACCAAGGGAGCAAGGAGAGCTTGTGTTCGAGTCATGGAAATCCTCTTTTGGCACTATGTTGGGCCGGCATAGGAAGGAGAGTTTCTTCTCTTTTAAACTCTTTATTTTATGAGATAATTAAGGATTTTATTTAATATTAATTTCCAAGGATAATTAGGATGATATTAATTCATTTTGATAAACAAAATAAAAGGGTGATAAAGGAGATATTAGTTGATTTACTTGGGATTAATTCAAATTAGTTTGAATTTAATTAAACAAGGGGCTAGGAGTGATTCAAGGAAAATTTATGGATGTTGGACTCTTGGGAGAAGAGGTGGACGGCAAGGACACTAGGGGGAGTTGCCGAATGCTTATAAATAGCATCAGCTTAGCATTTGTTTTGCTCTTTTCTCCATCTTTGCAACTGACGAAACTCTCAAACCTCTCATCTTATATTTTCTTTCTTTTACAACCTCTCCAAAACCTTGGCGAATCCTCCACATCTCCAAAGCCCTCTATTTCTTTTCTTCATAAAACCCTATTGTCCCACCTCTAAATAGCGAATCTAATATTCTCTTGAAGTCTTGAAACCTCATCCCTCCTTGATTGCACTTTGGTAGAATAGTGTAGTGGTTCGGATTTCTACTATATTTGATTGTTACAAAGGTGAGTGATGGCGAATACTATTTTCTTTCTTTTTCCTTCATACATGCCTCAATCGACATCCATAAGGGAGAGTAAGTGCCGATTTCAATAGTGTATTAACACCCTTGTGAAACCGACTTCTTTTAGGAAACTCAGGGATCTCAAAGCGTAAAGGCGGATCTTCCATTCCTTAGTCAATCGATTGGTAAGTAGGTGGTAAGGATTTATGTTAAATAGAGTGCTATTCTAGTAAGTCGATTAATGATTAAAAGCGAAGGCTATTGGTATTATTACTAATCGATGGTGGTTGGCGAGCGAAATTGGGAATTGAGTCTTTGTGATTAGGAACCGAAGGATAAAGGTAAGATTCGGGTTCACAAGGTTACCCTTTAAATTGTTTAATTTGGCGAATAGGCCATAGGACTAATCCATGGATTTGGCGAATATAGGTCAAGTGAATCTGGTGACCAACGCTTTCTTTGGGATTTAAGACTATCGTAGTAACAGTGTGTACATACACACTATATAGTATATAAAATATGCTTAACTTTGTGAATGCTCATTTTCATGAATGTAGCATTGGAATGAATACCAAATCGGTATAAGTGGTGATTCGAGTAAGTACGTAATGTGATTTATTATTAATGCTTTTGGTAAGCATGATGTGTTGACACATGAAATTTAAGAATGTGATGGCATGAAATATATGTATGTTTATCTGCTGTGGGATTGATGAGTGGAGGCGTTGATATTGTGCCGACGGGCACCAAGTGCTTTAGTAGCACACCGTGACTATATGTCACCGAGGTTTGGTACCTCCAGGAGGTTTGGTACCTCAATAGCGACTTGTCCCCGTGGTTAACACCACCGTGGGTTGGCCCCACTTGAGATATGGGATCGCCCCGCCAGTGATTTGGTATCACACGATGGGTTGGCCCCATCACCCGATTTGTGTCTCTGGACACCGTGTTTTAGTAACACATTGTGACTATATGTCACCAGTGGTTTAGCACCACCATGGTTTGGTACCACAACAGGGTGAGCAATGGCGTATGGTTGGCTAGGTTGGGTACACATTATTTTGCATATTGATTATTATATCTTGTGTATGAAAATATTTTTTAAAAGCGGGGAAGGGTTACATCTTGAGTCTTGGTGACTCACCTTCTCCATTAATTTTTCAGTGATGCTTAGATCGCGGACATGGGCCGGAGGGACTTGAGGAGGCCATGCGGTGGATTTAAAACTAAATAGACTTTAATTTTAGTTATTTTAAATTTGGTTATTGGGTTGTTTATTTCGGTTGTAATAAGGCCTCATATTACTTTACTTTGGTTTTTTTTTATATGTTGGATATTTTATTTGTACTATGAAATTTGAATAACGCGTTTTATAAAATTAACACGAAAAATGTTTTATCGTGCCATCAGAACTGTCGAAAATTTGTGTAACAACTTGACTTAATTAAATGTTCAAATTGGACTAAGTATAATTTGACAAGATAACTTAAATGAGCGATTTTCAACAAAACTTAAGTGGATTTAGAAAATGGGTTTCAAAACTTCTTCTTAGTAACGACCCATATTCGGTCCTAACGATTGGTAGGGTTTGAAATGTTACAAATTGGTATCGAGCCAGTTCAAAACTCGGTACTGTGGGGCCCAAGGCCCAAAAATGTTTTAGTAGGCCTTATTAATTGTTTTGGGTTTTAAGCGGCATGGCCCAAGTCTCAAAGACCGATCCGCCTGTAAGTACCTCTAAACCTCTTTGTGGATTATATTACGTAGAAGGGTAGGAAGCATGGAGCGTAGATAGACTTATAGGAATTTGAACCCTAGGATTAGATTACTCAAACACACAAGCTAAACATAAGATTTAAAGAACTAAACCAATCTATGACTTAGTCATTTGAGCTAGGGTGTGGTAACCCAGACGCATGTCTAGGATTGGAAGGAAGAGCACAGTATTTAAGCGGTCAGGTGACTCACCACCTCTTCGCGGTATCCTACACAGTGCGTGCTTGGGTTCACCCTAACTCGGAGGCTCGATGGTGTGGTAACCTCATGCGCATGTCTAGAAAGGTTCGATGGGAGCTTGGTATTTAAGCGATCGCGTGACTCACCTCCTCTCCACACTAAACACACTGGTGCGTAGCTTGGGTTCACTCGACCAAGAAGGTTCGGTCATAGGCTAAACATAATGACTAAAACCCAAAGGAATTAGCCCCGATTTTCTAAAAAAAAAAAATGAAACAACAAAATTTGGTTTTAAAACTTTTCAAATCACTCCTTCAGAAATAAGAACAACTCTTTTTACAATGTGTTACCCCGAAAAGTTCAATTTGTGAAAAATTACGAAAATGCCCTTAAGGGGGAAAAAAAAAATTACTAAAATACCCTTGACTCATAAAATATCAAATCAATGATTTTGTCCAAAAATTTTAACTATTCTATAAATATTCAACAACTTAGCCTTGAAAATCATCAGCAAAATATTTGGTTTTGGGAAAATTACGAAAACACCCTCAACTTACAAAATTACCAAAATGCCCCTGAGTACAAAAATTTTTGCAACATCACCGTTTTAAGAAGGAAAATTCTCAAAAGGGACCCTCAGAGTTTTATAATGGTTAAACCACCCTTGTTTTACAAAAAATTACAAAATTACCCCTGATGGACAAAATTACCAAAATACCCCTGGTTTCAAAGTGATGATGTATCCTTAAAATTTTACAACTTTTTCAGAAAAACCCTCCAGTTTTGGGAACTTCAAACAACCTACTTTACTAAAGTTTTAAAATCTTTTCATTACGAAAATACCCTGTGGGAAAATGGCGAAAATACCCTCAGGTTAGAAATGGGCGAAATGTCCAGAAGCGAATAGGTATGGAAAGTATTAAGGAATGGATGCAAGAACTTCTTTGTGTGAACTAGGATAGAAGATGAAACCTTGTTTGCACGAAAGAATCCCTAATTAAAATTCTTCATAAAATTTCTTGCATGAGTAATGAAGTGGAACAAACGCTAATACATAAAATTTCTCTTGTCAGTTAAAAGCGCAGAGATAGAATGAGTTCTAGAGGGCGTGGACGCCTTGAGTGGGCGCGTGTGAGGGGTAGGATGACGATTATACGAACCCGTCGAGTCGGGACAAGGTTACAGCGATGTACCACCGCCACCACCACCTCCAACTTTGAGGCGGAGGAGGCGAGATCGAGCAGGAGGAGGCGGTGTCATGGCGGTGTTGCGAGTCCTCGAATTGGTGGTGAAATGGTGGAAATTTAGGAGCTCGAAATCTGTTCCTCGAGCGAATTGATCCAACGAGCCGAGGTGTTCCGGTGTGTCGAGTGGCACCAGTGTAGCGAGTATTATTTTGGAATCTCTGAGAGGATAATGGATGATCTTGACCTAGCCGAGGAGGAAAAATTTGAAAGGGCGGTGTAAACTTCTAAAGGATGAAGCGTACAGGTGGTGGTGACAGTTCGGGATGGAGCCACGGTGATGATCTCGTGGGACTACTTTAAAACCGCTTTTGGAAGAAGTATGTGGGCACATTCTACACCGACGCCAGAGGAAGACTTTTCGAGTTTAGTACAAGGAACTAAGTCCGTGGCCGAGTATGAGGCGGAGTTTTTAAGGCTGAGTAGGTATGCCAGAGGAATCGTAGCCACTGAACACGAGCGCTGTGTCCGCTTTGAGGACGGCCTTCGAGATGATCTGAGGCTACTGATTGCCCCGCAGCAAGTTCGGGAGTTTTCATCTCTGGTGGAAAAGGCTAAAGTTGCCGAGGGGATCAAGGAGGCTGTGAGGCAGAATTATAGTAGAAATAATCAGAAGAGAGGATTTGGGTCAGCTGGATCCAGTGGTAATGATCAGAAGAAGGCTAGGCAGAGTGGGCCAAATCGAAAGAAAGGCCCGTAGCTAATAATCGGAGGCCATCGGTCAATCGGCGTGGGAAGTCCCATTGGGAGGATGTTCGGCCGGTGATAGAGGATGTTTAGTGTGGATCTTTAGAACATCGAATTGAGATTGTCCCCAAAGCGAGCTCGAGAATCAGCCAGAGGCGAGCTGCACTCGGGACCGAAATGTGGGACCGCAGAGGGTCGTGGCAATGGCGAGGAAGCAATGGTCCTAACAGAGGACGAGGAACTTCAGGCGGAGGTTCGAGGCAACAGAGGCTAAACGACTGGATTAGTCTATCTGCAAGGCGTCGCGAGGAGGGTGACGCGGATGTTATAACCCAGACGCGTTTAGATTTTTGGTCTCCTTATTATGCATTGATTGATGTGGGGTCTACACATTCGTACATAGCCGATGAGTGTGGTAGAGACTTTGAACCTAGACTACAGGCTAACGCTGGGGAGATGGCCGTAGTGAGTCCTTTAGGTCACTCTGTAGTGGTAGACAAACTTTTAGAGGCGTACCCTAGAACTCCAAGGGGTCGTATCGTGGACGTCTGATGGAACTACCATTCGGGAGTTCGATTTGATCCTTGGAATGGATTGGTGGCTAAGTATCGGTGAATTTGGATTCTGCGACTAAGCGCATGGTTCTTAAGTCGGTGAGAATGGTGAAGTGGTTATGATAGGTGATAGAAGGAATTACCTATCAATGTGGTGTCTGCCTTGAAAGGCGGAAAAGATGGTTAAGAAGGGTTGTAAGGCGTATTTGGTTCGAATTTGTGCTTTGGAAGCTAAGGAGTCGTGATTGGAAAGGTCCGAAACGGTTGGGGAATTTGTTGATGTGTTCCCAGAAGAACTTCCGGGTCTACCTCCGGATCGGAAGTCGAATTCGGTATAGACGTGCTACCCGGAGCAGCTTTGTGTCTATAGCACCTTAGAATGGCACCAAAGGAATTGGTGGAGTGAAGGCTCAAATTCGAGAGCTCTTGGATAAGGGTTTATTCGACCTAGCATATCTCCGTGGGGGCGCTTTGTGTTGTTTGTCAAGAAGAAGGGCGGTTCTATGCGAATGTGCATCGATTACCGTCGAGTTAAACAAGTTAACGATCAAAAACAAGTACCCATTACATGGATCGATGACTTGTTTGACCGATTGAAGAAGCGTCGGTGTTTTCGAAGATAGACCTTAGGTGGGTTACCATCAACTTAAGGTGAAGGGGCGATGTTCACAAGACGGCTTTTGAACTCGGTATGGGCATTACGAGTTCCTAGTTATGCCATTCGGGTTGACCAATGCCGTGGCGTTCATGGATCTAATGAGCGAGTTTTCAACAATACTTGGACCAATTAAATCGTAGTGTTCATTGGCGACATATTGGTTTACTCTAAAACGGAGGAGGAGCACGACAAGCATTTACGGATAGTCCTACAAGTGTTGAGGAAAAATAGTTGTATGCCAAATTGATAAGTCACGAATTTTGGCTAAGGGAGGTGGCTTTCTTAGGTCACGTAGTATCGTGGAAGGATTAGAGTGGATCCCATAAGATTGAAGCGGTATTGGAGTGGAAACCGCCTAAGTCGGTTGGCGAGATCTGAAGTTTTACGGGGTTAGCGAGGTATTAGAAGATTTGTGGAAGGGTTCTCTCGATCGCAACCGATTAACCAAGTTGCTAAGGAAAGGTGTTCCGTTTGTATGGTCGAAAAAAGGAAGCTTTGATAAGCTAAGGAAAATTTTGTAAGCTCCAGGTTTTAGTGCAACCCGAGCGTGGAAATTATTCACGATCTATTGTGATGCATCTCACACCGTTTGGGGTGTGTGCTGATCTGAGATGGGAAGGTAGTAACCTATCGTCCGTCGACTAAGGCCGCATGAGGTTAACTATCCAACTCACGACACAGGTTAGCCGCATCGTCTTATACGAAAGTATGGAGACATTATCTTTATGGGGAGAAATCGGTAATTTATACGGACCACAAAAGTTTGAGGTATCTTCTAACACGAAGGATGCGAATCGAGGCGTTAGATGGATTGAGTGATTAAAGGACTATTTGTTCCATCGAATATCATCCGGGTAAGGCTAACGTGGTGGTGACGCGTTGGCCGGAAGGCGTGGCGGACTTAAGAGCAATGTTTGCTCGATTGAGCCTATATGACGATGGAAGCCTTTTGGCGAACTTCAAGTTAAGCCAGCGTGGATCGAGGAGATTAAGAACAAGCAGTTAGTGGATGAAGGCTTAAATGCGAAGAGAATGCAAGTTCGGGATGGTGGTTTAGAAGGGTATAGTCATTTGGTGATGGTGTGCTATGTTTTCGGGGCGGCCTTGTATGCCAAAGGATATGGAGTTGAGGCGAGAAAATTCTCGGGATGCTCATAGCACCCATACGCTATGCATCCGGGAGGAAGCAAGATGTATGGAGATCTCTGAAATGATTACGGTGGCGGGTTGAAGCGTGAGATAACGGAGTTAAATAGGGAAGTGTTTGGCGTGTCGGCGAGTTAAGTGAACACCGATTACCATCGGGTTACTTCAACCGGTAAAGATCCTCAATGGAAGTGGGAGCGGATCACTATGGATTTCGTCGATGGTCTACCCTTACACCCAACAAGAAGGATGCGGTTTGGGTAATCGTGAGACCGTCTCGACTAAATCACCACTTCATCTGGGTGAGAATGGACTACTCACTCGTAAATTAGCAAAGTTGTATGTGGCGAGATAGTCGATTACATGGTGTACTGTATCGCTTATCTCGAGATAGGGACCCAAGGTTCACTTGAGGTTTTGGAAGCGTTACATCAAGCGTTGGATGCAGCGGTTGGATTTGATCTGACTTTCCATCCTCGAAGACAGACGAAGCGATCGAAAAGGTCATCTGATCTTAGAAGATATCTTTGAGGTTGTGTCTTGGAATTAGAGGTAGTTGGGAGAATTCTTACCTCTAGCTGAGTTCGCCTACAACAATAGCTACCAAGCAAGTATTCGATGGCACCATCTGAAGCCTTTGTATGGGCGGAAATGCGAACCCCGACGTGTTGGGCGGAGTTGGGTGAACGACAAGTGTTGGGCCCGGTTGGTAGCGATCGAAGACAAAGTCAAAGTGATTCGGTCTCGTCTTAAGGAAGCATCGAGATAGGCGAAGTCTTACGCCGATCTCAAACGCAAGGAAATGGAGTATCTTTGTGGGAGACAAGGTCTTTCTAAAGGTGTCGCCTTGGAAAAAGGTGTTAAGATTTGGACGAAAGGGAAGCTGAGCCCAAGGTTCATCAGACCATATCTGATGTTATAGCGAGTGGGTCGGTAGCCTATCGACTAGAGTTGCTTGCGAAGCGAAGTCGAGATACGGCGTTTTCACGTATCAATGTTAAGGCGGTATCGGTCGAGATCCATCACATGTGGTACTGTGGCAAATCGAGGTTAACGAGACTTATCTTTTGAGGAGGAACCGGTTCGGATCTTGGATAGAGATATAAAGGTTCTACGTAGGAAGTCGGTGCCCTTAGTAAAAGTTCTATGGCGGAATCATGGTGTTGAGGAAGCTACGTGGGAACCTGAGGATGTGATACGGCGGCAATACCCTCATCTGTTTTAGTTATGTAATTTCGGGACGAAATTTATTTTAAGGGGGGTAGAACTGTAACATCCCAAAAGTGGGGTCATTTGGAATTTAATTATTTTTACTTATGTAAGAACTGTTGAGATATTATTCATGGAATAATAGAGTTTAATTTAAGGTTTTGTGTTGGCTCGATTTGGTAGGAAATTTTAGTTTTTAATTTTTAAGGTAGGGAGCCTTGGCAAGAGGGTGTTATAAGAATAAATGGGGATAATTTGGACATAAAATGAGCTTAGACCAAGTGGCAAAGCAAGCCCACTTGAGAGCTACATGTGACGCCACCAAGGGAGCAAGGAGAGCTTGTGTTCGAGTCATGAAATCCTCTTTTGGCACTATGTTGGGCGGCATAGGAAGGAGAGTTTCTTCTCTTTTAAACTCTTTATTTTATGAGATAATTAAGGATTTTATTTAATATTAATTTCCAAGGATAATTAGGATGATATTAATTCATTTTGATAAACAAAATAAAAGGGTGATAAAGGAGATATTAGTTGATTTACTTGGGATTAATTCAAATTAGTTTGAATTTAATTAAACAAGGGGCTAGGAGTGATTCAAGGAAAATTTATGGATGTTGGACTCTTGGGAGAAGAGGTGGACGGCAAGGACACTAGGGGGAGTTGCCGAATGCTTATAAATAGCATCAGCTTAGCATTTGTTTTGCTCTTTTCTCCATCTTTGCAACTGCCGAAACTCTCAAACCTCTCATCTTATATTTTTCTTTCTTTTACAACCTCTCCAAAACCTTGGCCGAATCCTCCACATCTCCAAAGCCCCTCTATTTCTTTTCTTCATAAAACCCCTATTGTCCCAC